>CM022475.1:17168269-17204649 GCA_011952105.1 Coreoperca whiteheadi
AAGATGGGTATACGATCTGGTTACATATAATTAAACAAAAAGGGTAAGGGGGCTTGTGATCAAGGTCTGAAACGGTCGGTAAAGGTTTAAGTGGGTTTTTTTTTTTTTTTTTATTTATTCTTAGCACTTTTTTTCCCCCCACTGCTGCACAATAACTGTCTGCAACAAGAAAGTGATTAAAATAACGAGCGTTAATGTTTGTGGGGAAGAGAGCGGGAGCAGTGAGAGTGTGTGTGTGTGTTATGTTTGCGTATGAGCCTAATAGTATGTTATTAACATAATTCTCAGTGATTAGAGCCGAGCTGTAAACATTAGAGGGGGGAAGGACAAGGCAGCTACTGTACGGAAAGAGCGCCCACAAGCCTTATAAAACAAATAACCCACAGTACCGTATTTAAGAGACTGATTCATCACTAGGTGTGTGTGTTTTAATGGTTTAAGAGTCCCTTCTTGAAGCAGACTAACATTGTGCTCTACACTCACAGGCATTTTAATGTTCATGTATTAAAACAGGCAGCAGAAAAACTCTCTGTAGTGATGGTAGAGAACACAAACACATCACACATTAAATAGTTACATTTTACCAACATGCAGCGTAGTGCTCAAAAGGAATATAAAGTAGAGAATGTAGGTGGCAGGAAAAAAAACGATGCACTTTTAAAGAACTAAAAAGGGACATGAAGACAAAAGAAAGGCCTATTTTCTCACACACACACACACACACACACACACACTGCAGGTTCAGGTCAGGTCTGAGATGAAATACTGTATAAATATGACTACACTCCTACTAATAACCATTACTCACTTCCTACTACTAAATGATGAAATTACAATGATACAGTAAACTCGTACACAATGATAATTTGGTCCTTTTAGTCCCTTAATCTTACAAACACACACCAGCAGTATAACTCGCTAACTGCTTTGTCTACGTGTTGGATTGTTGAACATTAAAAGCAGTAAAACCTTTCAATGAGAACTCTTAACAGTAGTCGGATGTGGACAGCGTTTGACAGTCGGTTTTGATCTATTAAGCAATTCATTGCTGGTTTATCCTTCTGATTGTCTCAGCATATGATTATCAGTGCAGAGAGGTTTAAAGATTTTGGGATCTTATTAGCTATTAACTATTGCCTTGTCTTATGTCTTCATATTTGCAGTCAGCTCACTATTTACTTTGTGATGATGGACGGGTTTATATTTGGGTTCCCAGCTGAAAAATTAATTAGCTGTCAGATCCAGAGGCAGGCTCCGGCCTAAATGAAGCAGGACTATTCTGATTCGATCCAACAACAATTTGGCTCAATTTCAATCTTTCAAAATCATGTTTTAAGCTGTGAACTGTGACATACCATCACCTTAATGTGGAAATGCGGTTAATGTGGAGAACCTGTTAGCAAGCAGTTACTTAGTTCTGAGGGGAACTGCATTTTCTGTAGGTTCATCCCAACCAGCAATCACTTTCACATACAGTTATATGAGCCATTGTTAACCATATTTATTATAGCTATAGTTTAAAGAAAAAAATTGTATTTTTGATCAAATCTCCCATTCTGCCACGGATTTGATTTGATTAAATATTACTTTAGTCGCTGTTTATAACATGAAAACGTCCCAGAGTCAGACTTTAATACATGATGGAAGTTGTTGTAATGTCCTCTTCGGCAAATCCTGCCCATCTGGCGTCTCAGCAGGTTACAACACACCATTAAATGTATGTGTATATACTATTTAACCTTTTGGTTAAAGAGAGAAGGAAGGAAGGCGTGTTAATGAAAGATGGAAGAAGACAAACTCGTTAAGACCGACCTTGGTGCTCCTCACACATTGAAACCAGCTGGTACCTACTATATGCCCATAGTTACCTGTATGTTAAGGGGCCCATAGCTCTCGGGTAAGGGCCTGGTATGTGTGCAGACACGGTATGTGTGTATCCCTAATGTGTGTGTGCATTTATGTGGAGGTGCATGTTTGAGCTCCAGGGGAAGAGGGGGTCTGGCGTGGAGCTGAGGGCCAGACGAGAGGCCGCTCTGCCAGCCGCCGCAGACCTGCCTCGCTCCACCTCACCTCCGGGCTGTCACAGAGGTCCTGCAGTTCGACTGTAATCCTCAAACAAAACGTGGCATATACGATTATTAAAAGCAGGAGCTTTCAGACAGATGTGGCTTGTAACGTTTCGTGCTTCGGATGATTTGTAAAAATGTCACGCAGGCCGAGTTGCCCATTATTTTGGCTACCATAGCTCGAAGAGGATCTTCTGGTGATATCCTCTGGCGGGAGGGCAGACTGTTGGTTTGGTGGGGCGCTGGTGATTTATGAAAAACAGTGTCTGTGGTGGCGTTGGCGGGGAAATCTGATCTTGTTCTCAGTGCGAGAAACACGATTGACAAGTCAGCAAAAGTATATTGGTTTTCTTCAGAGCTCGGCGAGCAGGGAAATCTGGCCCATATGTGGACGCTGAGCAAGCCTGTCGAAGTTGGTAGCGTCTGAACATGTTCACAGTAAATCGGCTAATCAGATTTCTGTGTTAAATTTCCTCCCGACCAATGGGATTCACAGCAGAGTCTCACCAGATCCAATCCCGATCTGTCTCTGTTTCCAAAGTGTCTTGATCTCTTTGGCCAATTTATCAATAAATCAAAACAGTAAAGAAGGTACGGGTCTTTTCACTAGATGCTTAAAAACGACTAAAACACAGTTCGCTTCATGTTTAGAAGATAAACCGTAAAGGCTCTCGTACACTAAAGAATAAACAAGTGCCGAAAAGCCTCTTCAGTTGTTGACTTCCTGGAAGTTTGTTGGCATTGGTTTCTTCTCAGGCTACGTCCACCCTAGTAAGACGAGCATTTCAGCAGCGTTTCCAAAATAATCTCCGTCCGCACTACTACGCCTGAAACTGCATATCACGTGACCAATCACGTACATGCGCGTGCCGGTGTAAACAGGAAGCAGGACGAAAACAATGACAGAAAAACGGGACTGCTCGTCACAAAATCCTCCTGGATAATGTTTTTATTAAAACATTTCGTCAAAGTACGAACTCAAATACTCCACAATGTCATAGCACATACTCGGCGTTCACATTCGCCAATGATGCTTAAAGCAGACATAACGTTTCCATTACTGACAACAACGTCCATGAAACAGTACTTGTAGTCACACAACCCTTGTACATTAAAAAATGTTTCGGTTACAGTTGATGTAGTCTGTCGATCAGCACTGTGTCTCTGGCCATGCTTTGTGTTCGTTTTTCTTCCTGAAAAGGGGCCCGTGATAGGGCCATGACGACTCAGGGAAAAGCCTCAGTTACAACGCAACCTCGGAGTTTTCAAACAAAACGGGGCCAACAGCGTTTCCAAACAAAACTGTTTTTGGGGCCCGAAAAGTAGTGTGGGCGCTAGGTGCAAACATATGGGTTTTTAAACAAAAGCGTAGTAGTGTGGACGCAGCCTCAGTGCCTGATGGTCTCTCAGCTGGTCCGTCACTTTGGTCGAGACTGAAATATCTCAGCAACTATTGGATAATTGGCATTATATTTTGTAGATGGTTCCCAGAAGATGTATCCTAATGATTTTGGTGATCCCCTGACTTTTCATCTAGCGCCACCAGCAGGTCGCCTTTTTCGACTTCTAGTAAAATTTCTCAACAACATTGGTTCAGACATTCATGTCGCCCCGAGAGTGAATTGTAATAACTTCGGTGATCCCTCAACTTTTCATCTAGCGCCACCATCTGGTAAAAATTTTGTTTTTTTCCAATCGGCATCTTTAATTTTAATTTGCACGTTTGGTGCTAATTATCAAATGTTAGCATGCCAACATGCTATACTAAGATGGTAAACATTACCTTCTAAACATCAGCATGTTAGCATTGTCATTGTGAGAACATTAGCATGCTGATATTAGCATTTAGCTCAAGCCGCTAACGTTGCTGTAGACTCTCTGTCTTGTTTAAATTCGGTTCCAGGGAGACAATTTGTCTTTTTTTTTTATTTAACTTACAGTATCATCATATTGTACTGCAGAGAGGGGACCAAAGTGAAAACTATCCATGGTTGGGTTTTGTTGGACACTCTGATATCTGAGGTTTTAGAGTTGTCAAAGCAACATTTTGCATCCATTAAGTGTTCTGACAGACAATCAAACCCAGAAGACAAACTCTGGACAAAATGTCAAATTCAAAATATCAAAATAGTTCTTTCGCTGTTCTTTTGGCATTTGAACCTGAAAATATCAAGTGTCAGATGATCATTTAGCACACCACAAGTAGGGTTTATAATACAGGCCCTGCATACATCTCAACTATCACAAACTGAAATGCTTGGCAGTAGAGCTACATATAGACAATTTTTAGTTAATAGTTCTTTAAATCTCTCTACAATACATTTAATTCCTTTGATAAGTGATCTGAGGAGCACAAATTACATACTTCTGCAAGTTTTCTTTGGCTTGGACAGTTATTAAAGAAAGAGGAGGATAGATTTTACTCTAAACTCTACCATCTGCAAAGCCTGGGAAAAACTATGCACTGAGTCCAAAGTGCACATAACATTATGTTAAACAACGCATTTTCAGCAGCATGAGTTATGGAATCAGAAAGAAGCTTTTTATATCCAAAACCCACTTTGTATGTATGTGTGATACCTGAGCTCGCCTCGTTCTTTAAAACATATTCTGGACCGCCACCAATCTTTGTGTTCATTCTTGCTGTTTGCTTTGAAATCCAGTATGTTTGGGATTATGTTTGTCATAAGCAAAGTGGAATCGGATGCGTGGATGTGTCTTGTGAAGCGGAGAGCTGCGGGGCATGGCAGTGAAGTCCAATGAAACGGCTGGGATGGATGCAGAGCGAGGCTTCAGCTCCGGCTCTGATGTGGATGAACGCATGTGGAACACTGCAAAGTCTCCATGCGTAAACAAACAGATATGTTAACAATAATCTGTGGGATTCGACATCAAAACGTTTGGCTTTGACCACCCTTAGACCCCCTCAGATGTGTGAGTGGGTGGGTATTACTAATTTTGTGGGGACATAATTCTGTTTAAACAGTCACATTGTGGGGACGTGTCTTCCTTAGGGGGACAAAATGCTACTCTCATAATGGAAATCATTACATTTTAGGGTGAAGACTTAGGGTATGTCTTCAGGGAATGAAAGTAAGTCAAATTAATGTCCCTGAAAGTGACGGAAACACGACCGTGTGTGTGTGTGTGTGATGCCGACAGGATTGTGATTTTCTCGAGCAGCGAATTGGCGAGTTTGTTAAAACAGCGTTCTCTATCTCCCAGTCAAGAAAAAGTGACCAGCAAAGTGCCTTTTACCTCAACACACACACACACACACACACACACACACACACACACACACACACACACGGGGGGAGTTGTGCAACAGAGTGAACGGGAGTGCATCTCTGTATCCAGATGGAGAGATGGACGGAAAAAAAGAGGGAGCAACATCACAACTTGCATTCATTCATTCTTGGACACATCAGCTCCATTTCCATCCAAACACATTGCAAAATCGAATTTAAATCAATTTAAAAGAGCTGAAAAGAAATTTTGAAAATGAGATATTATTTCAACACAGCAGTGAAATTCTGACCTGGGGTTCTTGTTTCATTATTTGTCATTATTTTGTGATTTTGATTGGATTAAAAATAGAAAAAATGTGTTTTTCTTCTGCTTTACAATAATAATAGCTGAATAAATGTATTGTCATGTCATGTCCAATATGGACAGTATTTTTTATGTGTGAAGGGATTAGACGCGTGGGTTTCAGATTACCACATTGTGATGAAAAGACATTATGGACATTCTGGCATCTGTTAATTATCTGTCCACTCCAACATCCTGAAATGTTTCACGCACGGTCTCTCCGTGTTCACTTCTCTAACACAACTGTGTAGACACCAAGTGTGGTTGTTAGTTTTCCTGTTCGAATCAAAGTATCAAATATTAGCTGACGCAACCCTTCCTGTCTGGTATCATCAGGGTCTGGCTCAGTCAGCAAATACAAGTCAGAATTGCATTGAAGCTACCAATAATGTAGCAATGAGGACACATTGTTGAATTGAAAATTGTTCATATTTCTGGTTGATATATATATGGCTGGTTGGGTTTAAAATTTCACTCCTGACTAGAGCTCTGCCTGACACTAAAGTACTGGAAGACCTTAATGACTTGATCATATAAGATCTGACATTATTGTTGTTACTTACATCCAGGAAGCCCGTTTATTCACCACACATATGCCATTTATCAACTTTATCAAAGCTAAAATTATTAATCACTGGATTTTTTTTTTTATCTCTCTGCCTCTTATTGTTTCTTCTTCTGATGCCCTTCTTCATCCTCCTTACACTCTCTCCTCGATTACTCCTCCTCCTCGTTATTACCTCTCTTTTCTTCCTCCTCTGTCTCTCTGACAAAAAAACTCAACTCAACAGATTCAAAGCGTGAAAAGGAAACAAACGAAAGTGGGGGAAAAAGGAGTTTGACAGCAATTTGCTTCAGTTGTCCTGGCCAGACACCGACGGGTGGCTTTCATTCCTACTAATAAACTTGTTTCCATCACGCGCACACACACACACACACCTACACACACACACACACCAGGAACATAATGTTGGCTTGTTTCTAGTTGGGACCATAAAACTCAAACACACTCACCAAAACACACACTTTAAGGCGGCTGCATTAAGGCCTGGCCAACCTTGTTCTTTGGCGAGCTTGGGGCACCCTTCTCTGTGTGTGTGTGTGTGTGTGTGTGTGTGTGTGTGTGTGTGCGTGTGTGATTGATACCCCTACAGTCTTTGCGATATATCCCCGAGATCAGTTGCTATGCCAATCGTAGTCAATAAACAGGCGACAGGCATTATCCCGTCAGTCCTGTGTCTCCCTGTCTGTGCTGGTTGTGCCGATAAAGTTTCTGCAATAGTTAAAAGGGCGAGAGAGGGGCAAACATCAGCATCTCTTTTTCTCTCCCTCTCTCTGTCCAAAGTTGTAAAAGTTAACCAAACGCTGCCTTCAATCATTTTTATTTGCGCGGGGACATGAAGAGGCTTCGCTCCAAAATTAGAAAGACGCCCAAGTCTGGGAAAGAAAAAACAAAAAGGAACAAAATCACACCTCTTCTTTCAAAACGTCTGCTGGCATGAAGCCAATCATACTGTGGGATATTAGGAAGGTTGTGAGTCATCTCGAGGCCTTGGCTCCCAAAAAGCTGGTGATTTTCGGATGGAATCGTCTGTGTTTTTGAAATACTGACGGATAAATCTGAGGTACCAACACCCAGCAGTGCAGGAGGCTGTAGTCTGCTGTGGAGATTCGTTTGCTCCCGAAAGTCTAAGTACAGTGGCTCTTCCATGCCAAACGCCAGGAAGAAAGAGTGAGAATCCGTGCACAAGCAGTAGGACGAGCCACGCAAGTAAATGCCACTGTCCTAAAACATTTTAACTTTAAGTTAATTTCCAAAAACAATTAGTCCGCCGGCTCTTCAAACCATTTTTCTGGGCTCGAGTTTGATTTTGTTTTGACAGTCTCGCCGTGTTTAAACATCATCGTGCGAAGCCGTGTTGTGACCAGACATCTCTTTACCCTCAGAGGAGGAAAACATGCCAGCGGCCTTCCATTACAAGCAACCGCCTTGTTTGGTTTGTCGTCTTCTTTTTAATCTGAACTGACGCTGCCGCACAGCGTGCGAGCCAATCACAACACAGTCGCAGACAAAGGGCGGGACTTTACAGCAATCAGTGAAATTCATAGACACTGTGAAAACCAAATAGAAACTTGAGTGCAGATGAAAGGCCTGGTAACTGCGCTGTGTAATTTCCTCTGGGCAATAAACGCTCTTATTCAGGTTTGTGTGTAAATGCTCCAAAATGATTTTAGCTTGCAAGATGCAATTTTGCTGCTTTTTTTTTTTTTTTGCTACAATGAAGCTCTCTGTCTCTCTCTCGTTGTTGCTTTAATTTAGCTGTTCAGTGCAATGCATTCTCTACATCACTTTTTCAAAAGCACAGACGTTTGACATCCTGTGAAATGGACGTTCTTCTTTTTGTAACATTCCTGAGCATTTGTACAGTTGGCATGTTACAGACTGCCCCTAATGACTTTTGTTTATTATTAACTGACCTGTTATTTAGTTTTTAAAGAATTCTTAAGTCTACAAATCCCCAGAATATCGTTTGAAAAGACCCTCAAAAGGTCAGGTTTTGTGCTCATTTTGGATAATTTAGGGACTGTACAAAATTATCAGAAGGGGGTACAGGGGTCAGAAAAGGGGGGGGGGGGTATTGTAAAGGTTACGTTTACAAAATGGAGGGTAGTCTGACTTTTGGAAGAGCATAGCACTATCTTTTATTATTTTCCAACCCCATATGTATATTTTACTTCAGCCTTCACCTCTAAGATTTATAACATAAAAAAGAGAGGAAATAGTTACCTCAAAAAAAATGGCGTTATTTTATAAAAACAAATAGGAGATTCTACCATTAGAATTTTCATAAAGTTCATTATTGTTTTGGTTGTGATATTCCTGCTCAGTGGAGTGCACTCGGTTGCAATTTTGTCAGACACACAGTTTTTAACAGATAATGGACTTGTTTTTTTTTATGTGACGCACTAGATGGAATAAAACAACAAAACGCCCAAGGCTCATTTGCGCATTTGTTATATGATAAGCAACAAAACTTCTTTGGTTATGTTTTTGGGGCCGTGTTTATGTACAAATAGCCCTCCACAAGCATCACAGGTCAAAGTGACCAGACAAAGTAAATCTATCCGTGGCGTTTCCCTGACAACACTCCCCAGTTCCCCCTCATCCTTCTCCCCGTGTTGGGCTCTGGAACCCCCCCCCGGGAGGTTACCACGGTAACTGGCGAGGTCAGGACCCCGGCGTGTGCCATAGTTGACCGACCGCTCAATCCACGCAGCATGATAGGAGCGTGTGTTCCCATTGCCTCGGGTGGAGATGGAGACTGCGGGTTGGACAACGCCCAACTGAAACACTGAGAGACATTATACTTTATGTGTGTGCGACTGTGCGTGTGTGTGTGTGTGTGTGTGTGTAACAGTAGCGAAGACTGATCATCTGAGCTGGACAACATATTTCACATACATAAATATGTAGCTTGCAAACCAAAAGGTAGTCAGAGAAATCTTGACTTCATCATTTGGACAAATAATTACCAAGCACGAATGCTAGCAGCCACTTGTTACACTTCAACAAAAAAAATTAACTGGTTACACATTTGACAGGTAGTTGCCTTGAATTGTCAATGAAAATGATTTTGCACTACATGTTCCTGTTCCTCTACATCCAACTCAGATGTGTGTTTTCGTTGCATCAGTGATCAGGGCTGCGAGACGTGCATACTGGTTAGCAAACAAAGTGTAGTTAGCCAAGAAGTAACCCAGCAAAGTAGTGACGCTTTCACAAGAAAATGCCCGACATCGAATATCATGATGAGGAAGCCAAAGAATACTGAGGTGAGCAGAGCAAGAGGAGGGGACACCGCTGCTACATCAACGGATCAACCAGAACGCCAGCCTCTGGAACCGAGCTGCTGGTGGTGTAGTCGTAAGAAATGTCCAGCGATGCAATCCACAACAGTTTTATTGCTGAATGGGACATTTTGGAACTGCAGCTGGAGGAGTTCGAGCACGGCAGCGATGCAGAGGATTAACCTTCATGTGTGACACTATCTCCTGATTTCAGCGCTCTCTTGCAAGACCACAGTGAAGTGGACAAAGTCGTGCCTCCCTCCTTGTGCTCCACGGGGGGCGGAGTCCGTCCAATAAGAACTACTCGTAGTCGGCACAGCTGTCCTGCTAACCGATCAATTGCGGAACTACACAGAAGGAATGTATATGTCCAACATGGAAATTTACCCAAAGGTAAAAGATTGTTTTAGAAGCAAAATCCTAATAACGCCAGTTATAAAAGCGGACGTGTTTCGGCGGGCGAAGCACTGAATTTTAAGATGGACATATTACCTGAACATTTGGTTTTGAAAACTTAGACAACTTGGCAAAGCATTGCAAAAGCTAAAATATGGCTGCATGCTTTGGGAAATTAATGGCACGAACTGAAGGTGTAAGCTGGAGGTTATGTGGCTTAAAACATGCAAAACCACTGGTATGGTTCTTTGCTGTGTGTGACTATTTTGCTCTCTGAAAATCACAATATGGAATTCCTTTTTCTATAGTCCTGTATTGTAAACCTGACTTGACTTTGAGGAGACTGTGTCATGGACTCCTGCAGGAATTCCCGTACGTATCTAATGTGTGTTTGTGTGTCCTGACTTTACATGTAACAGAAAATGTAGACAACATGGCGTGAGACAAATGACAGAGTATCGGGATATTAAAGAGGTCTCGCTCCCATGTAAGTAACAGTAACACACACACAGAGAGAGATAAATCTGGACAGTCGAGTACTTTCTCATCTCATGTGGTTGTCGTGGGTTCACAGCCAGGGTTGTGTTTATCTCTTACCATCCACAGCGAGGCAGGAAAAGACAGCTGGACCCAGAAATTAAAAAAAGAGAGAGGATGAATTGGGAAATGACGGGGTGAGATAGAGGTTGGGAAAAATATACATGAGAAAATGTCTGTTTGACCCAGTTTGATAGACAGATACAGGACAGAATACATGACTACGTTTTAAAGGGGGATCATATATATAATAAAGAAAATCAGGCTGAGGCTCTTATATCAAAAGGGAGTAGGTGTATCAAAAGGAGTATATCCATTTGTTTATCCCCTGTTCAAAGGGTTATTTTGGGGAGCTTTTCCTTATTCGAATCGAGGGTCTAAGGACGGAGGGTGTCGTGTAAAGCCCTTTGAGGCAAATTGTGATTTGTGGTATTGGGCTATATAAATAAAACTGAATTGAATCGGTTGGATGGATGGAAGTAACGAGATAGTTTTGAGGCAGAAATGTATTTCTGTGCATTTTTCTCACCATATGATGCTGAACAGCAGCTGGTTGCTAAGACTACAGAAGGAGCTGTTAGATGGGCGGCTGTGGCTTGGTGGCAAAGCGGTCGCCTGCCAATCAGAAGGTGAGCGGTTCGATCCCCCAGCCGTGCGCCGAAGCATCCTTGGGCAAGATACTGAATCCCGAAGCTGCGCCTTCGGTTTGTGAATGTTCTCATATGTAGGTCGCTTTGGATAAAAGCGTCTGCTAAATGACTAAATGTAAATGTAGATGCAACGAGTCCTCATAAGAAAATGACAAAACAGGACATGAAAACCAGGTAATACTGCTGCTGCTGCGACCACTACTGGACTGCATTCGGCCATTCAGAGCATGAATGTGTTTTAATTTGAAAACAACAACAACAACTAGAGCGATAGATAGATAGATTAGAGCAACACAGAGACATGGGAGTCAAAGATGAGAAAGATCATCCAAGGGACAAGCAGACAACCAGTGATCGAAGAAGAGGCTGAAGAGAGAGTGATGAAATGGTGCGCAACCATCGGACCGTCCCAACAGACACAATTAACTGCATTCCAAGGTGTGTGTGTGTGTGTGTGTGTTTGTGTGTGTAAAGGAGAGAGAGAGGCATGTCTAATGTGAGAGTTTGGGGGTGGGTGTGTGTGTGTGTGTGTGTGTGTGTGTGTGTGCGTGCGCGCACATGCAGTGTCAGACGTGAGTGTGTGAGAGAGAGAGGATGCTCCAGGCTCACATATGAAACCAATCGTCTCCCAGTGAAGGTTAGATGGACTTCACCACATTACTTTAACATGAAGATAAATGGACCAATTATAAAGCCTCACAACACACTAACAGGCTGCTACTTGTCCTCTGCATGTGTGTGTGTGAGAGCGTGAGTGTGTGTCCTCCACAGCTGTGGATGTTTATCACATCATTGAAGAGAGTGAAGAGAGACAGAGAGGCGGGGAAATTAAGATGGAGGGAGAGAAAGACGAGTTAATGAGAATGATTGTGTTCTTCCAGCTGACCATGTCTGTCTTGGCTACTAGGGGAAATGATGCTTGACTCATCCTGAAAAACCAAAAACCGCAAGCAAGAAAGGTACAACGGGAACACGGGAGAGATCAGGAGGCAGAGATGGAGGGTCGAGGTCTAAAACTGAGACACAAATCCGCCTCGTAACCACGTCTTTCCTCAGGTGGTCCTTGCTCACCAAAACGTCCCTGTGCATCTGCCAGACCTCTGCTCCCGTCGTAACATTTCACCACATCTTCAGAAATAAAACATCCACTGCGGTGCTTTGTCTCCACAACCCTCTCATTGTATTTAGCCCCTATGACAACTTAATATTCGTTTTGAGTCGGCTCACACACCTCTACGCAGTTTCCATGCAAGGCCAGCGCTCTGACCCTCGCTTCTGTCACACTCCCTTTTGATCAGAAGTTATTGAAAATGCGTTTGGTAACAGATCCGGGATCAGCCCCCTGTACGGCTTGAGACCAAGCGCGGCTGAAGCCGACTGGTACAGTAGAGGCACTCGAAAGTGCCCCCGTTACCGCAGCATGGCATGTGTTAGGGTATAATGTCAGTAGGGGGCAATCAGCTTACACGCAGCTAACATACAGTAAAACAGACGACTGATACATAGCAAATGCCCAGTGACATATGTTTACGTTCCCCTAACCAAACCTAAGCCACTGCAGTGTCAGATCAGAAATCAGATTCATTTTTAGCAACAGTGATTTATAATGGAAGACACTGACAAATTATATTGTCCTGCCAACACGGGCATCAGATCAGAAGAGGGAGGGAGAGAAATTTCAGAATATATTTGGTTATTGAAAATAACAAATCTCGAACGCGACCCAAGCCTGGCGCTCTATTAATTATGTTTACGGGGATTTCGACTGAGTTTTTCTGCTGTTAATGGCAGCTGGAACTCTGAGGTTGAACTTTGTCGAACTTAGTTAATCATTTCATCAGTCTAAATAAACGCAATGTTGGATTTGGACAAATTCAGCATCTGTGTTGCAGTGTTCTGTTGCGGACTTCAACAAGAAAAAGTGTTGTGAATCTGCCAAAGCGCTGATTTCACTGCTCTGTCTAGTGTCTTCTTCATAACAACAACCAACATTCCACCTACCAAAACTGCATCAATATATGATTGTGTGACAGTGAGTCATGTGTAACCACTGGCCACAAAAAACTAAAAGGTATTGTTAGAATGTCCAGGAGATAAATGCCTGTGCTCAGTAACATTATATCATCAAGAGGAAACTTTTTAAATGTAGGTTTATGGTAAAAAACAAAACACAAACATATATATATACACTGGATCCTGCAGTTCCTGTCACTTTTCTGCTCTACCTTCTACTAAGGAAGGTTGTATGGAGAGAACACTGAGGTTGTAGGAAGAAGACAGGTTGAAAGGAGAAATATGTTAAGAGTAAAAAGTGGTAAATTGGCATCCGGGGCGCGACAGGCGGCGGTGTTACAGTGGGGAGGTAAGGTGTTAAGATATCGGTGTTCTCTCACAGGCTGCCACCAGTGATAGATTTTTAAACCGACAACTGAAAGTCACTGCGTCTGGCCAAAAACAAAAAAAAAATAGCTCTAGCACGTAGCCCCCTTAAAACCACAACTAACCTAAAATGTTAATGTTTAAACTGTTGAAAGAAAGCGAGAAGAGGAAGAAGAGAGGAGAGGAGAGCGATGAGGAGGAAAGACAGCAAAGTCGGCACACCGCACATAGCAAGGCACTCTTTTGTTGAGACCGTGATGGACAGTGAATGGTAACCCGCGTCGCTGAAGTATTTTGATTTAGTTTCTGTCTGAATGTAAATGTTAACCTGAACGATGACGGACTTGAAGAGAACGCTGGAACCGGCTCCAGTCGAGTTAAGCCAGTGAAGCTCAGCGAGATGCTGGTAGGCACACATCTTTTGTTGTTGTCGGGAAACGAAGGCATTCAGTAGATGACGTGGCCTGTTAGCCGCTGGTACAGCCATAAGACTTAGTGGTAATCAAATCCCCTAGACCTAACAACTAATTATTTTACTAGTGCTGCCTGCGCCGTGACAGGAGACTGATCTGACTTGGGAAGAATCTCCTAAAACACCTTAATTGTGTCTCATTCCCTGTGTTTTGTCGTTTATTAAACTGGTTTTATTTGTTCATAAGAGACGATAATCAAGTGACAAATGTATCATAATGCTCACCGAAAGGCAACGTGTGTAATTTTTTCTCTTTCATTCTTTACTGGTTTGTTGTTTTTGCTCGACAAAGCGGAACAACAGCTTGAGCAGGATGGATGGATGGATGTGGCTGATGGAGAGAGAGAGAGAGAGAGAGAGAGATCCTGCAGCTTTTACATCTGTCTGTGTGGGCGAAAGACCGAAAAAGATGAAGAGGAAATAAAAAGAAGAATCACCAAAAACCCCACTCAAAACGATTTTTCTCTCCAGCTTTCAAAACAAGAGTTGTGACGTCTTACTGAGGCTGTAAAGATGGACGGGAGACACAACTGTGGCTTGGGGTTACGTTGTGTGTGTGTGTGTATTGTCTGTGTTTTTGTATATATGGACTGTCTGTGTGTGTGTGTGTGTGTTTAATTGTTAGATAAAACATCGGATTGAAAATCAAAACCAGAAGTTTGGTACTTAACTGAGATTTTAGAGGACTATATAAGATCAAAAACAAACTGGAGTCACCACTCGCCAACACATTAAAAAAGGATTTTAACTTGTGACCTGCTGGAAGTTTTTGATCCAAACATTTGGTACAAATGTGGGAAGTCAAATTAAAACAAATACGGGACAACGAGCCTCATGAAGAGCTGCTGCTTGTAATAAAAACTAAGTAAATAACAGCTAAAAATCCTGATGTGAACCTTTGACCCCTCATGGTCTGAAGATGTGGAAAGAGACCGGGATTAAACACGCGAGGCCATCACTCATAAACAAGTTTAAACCGAGACTTGATCCGGTGACCCAAGTGCGTCTGACCATGTGGAAAACAGTTTACGGGTTTGAATCCCAGCAGCTAAACAGAGCCGCTGAGGCCCATATGGATCCAGTTGTCCATCAAAGGCCAGGGAGGGAAAAATAAACAATTTTATATGATTTCTCCCTGGATCTGTGTTTCTGTGCGTCGCTAAAAACGTAGTTGTGTGTTCATGTTTTCGTGTGCGTAAATTTGGATGTGCGTGCGTGCAACCCCCCCCCATGTATCGATCCTGACTGATGTGGCCTGTGCAAGTGATGTTTATTTTCTGCTGTAAAGAAAAGCAGAACAGAGAGAGATGGAGGGCTGATGGAGAACCAGAAGAGTAAATGAAAAACATGAGATGGGGAGAGAAGATGAGAGAGGCAGATAACGGGGGGGAAGTGAAGGAAGGAGAAAGAGGAGCAGATTATATAGGTTTTCCTGTTTGAGGTCAGCAACAGCTGGGAAACAGTCTGTAAATCTGATTCTGAAGGTTAGATTTTGTTACATTACATGACATTACACTGGAGTACATTACGCCCACATGTTCTTGGCGGCGAACATTTAAGGAGAAACAGGATTCAACAAAAAATATGTGAAGTGAAGAAGACAGGTTATTATATAATATACAAAAGAACAACTTACACGTCGAACCCAACCCAAATATGACTTAGGGGTCGGGTTAAGGTCGAACAGAACTAGTTCCTGTGATGTGTTGTCCGAAATCATAAGTGTTTATAATTGTTTTCCCGACAGCCACGTTCATAGGACATCCATAGCGTTGCACTCGGTCGTTAAGAATGAAAATAAGAGGGCTTGAGAGACAAGTTCTAACCATGACTCCTTACTGAGATCCTCACAGCTGGCCAAAACGGACACACCAGTGTGGACACGGAACTAAAAGGCGACAATATTTCATTTTCCTTGGTCCAGACCAAATGAACCAAACCACAGGTGTGAGAGTGACCTTAAATGTGTCACTCTAAGGACTGGAATCTAGCAGACTGAGTTTCCCCAGCCTCAAGTTTCAAATAGGCAGCGTGGGACACAATGGTGCCTTAAAGAGGGGTTTTATTTACCAAGCGCCAGAGGAAACACCATTAAGTACTTATTGATCTGGTATTCACAACTACCCACCGAAGTAGGTTTAAGGTATCAGTTAAAATGCTATAAAACAATCATTCACTGAAAAGAGAACGAGAAACACGGTCCACGTTTGTTTTCAGTCGCCTAACAACAATGTCCTCATGACTAATGCCACTCAAAGGCTGGGCACGTCTTGTACTTACATATACAACATTACGAGTCGTGTTTGAAGGCAGCACATGGGCAACGTCAAGCTTCTGAACAGCCACCTCTGTCATATAATACTTTGAGCGAGCAACCAGTGCTTCTGTTGCCTCAAGCGATCTTTTGCTTTATGGATAAAATAGAGGATGTGTGAAATACTTCATTAATATTTTAATATACACATTTGAACCCATTCACACTTTTGTGTAGCCCATAAGAGTAGCGATGATATGATGGCAGAGGGCTCATCGGCCCAACCCTAACTCCAAGTTATTTTTATTGACTGAAACCCATGCGCCGCATCACCTTCATTGACAACATAGTGGCAGAAATGAAGCCTTCAAGTTACCTGTAAATCTTTCCAGTGGGAAAACAAAAGCCTGTCAACTCATCGGGTGTCATAAAATCAGACGAGTGGCAGGTCTCCTGCTCACAGTGCGTTAGGATCAGGTGTAAGTCAATTTTGTGCAACAAGAATTCTGATAAAATGAATCATGTCATAGCAATAAGAGGCTTGACAGAGGTCACAGATGTTTTGGTTTTTTTTTTTTAAAAGATTTTTTGAGCGCCGTGACCCCGCCTGAAGGATTCTTTAAGTATTGTCCTTTATGAAAACGGCCCTATATCCCCACCAAACCAAACACGCATCCAGCCATCACAAACACTAGATGCAGGAAATTTAAAAAAGACGAGGGCAAAAGGACAGCAGGGGCCGTGTGTGTACAAATACAGGAAATACCAGCTTTCTCCTAAAAGTGCTGTTCATGCATAAAAGATTTCATGGCCACAACTGTCTTGTGAGCTTCCCTCTGCATGACAACTAGTAAACACACACACACACACACACACACACACACACCTCCAATGGAGACAACGAGCTCTGTCTTGTACAAACAAGCCGCAGAACTAAACCACAACTTTCTAAACAAACAGATACATAATGACAGCCGTGTGACAGGAACAAACCTCAAAACTGATCTGAGAAATTAAAGAGAAAATTGAAAACACATCACCGTCGTCAGCTGAAAACGTTAAACAATCTTGCAACCTATTGGAGGAAATTAAGCTAATCTGCCATCTCTCGTTAGATTGACAACTATGAATAATTCAGGATGCTCCTTGCGGGAACTTTAGTGAGTCGCCCCTGGCTCCTGTTTGCAGCCAAATATGACCTTTGACCTCTATGTAGGGAGTCAAAGCAAGCACAGATTTTCCTTTGGGGATCAAGAAAATCATTACTATCACATTACTATTGTTGTACTGGCTGGGACAAAATATATTTTGTGCAATTCCCATAAATAAAGAACGCAGGGTTTCCCATGTTTGAGATGCTATGATAAAGTACAACAGAGCTTTTACAGTCAGCCTGACGTAGCTGATATAAAACAAAAGAGACAGATATCCCACCTTTCAAGAATATGAAACCCATGTGGACAAAACTATGTCAACATTTTGGAGGTTGAATAACTGAAAACAGTAAATATGCAGCAAAATAAGAGCAGTGCTGGGGAGACTATTAAGTAAAGAATCTGAAGTAAGAAGAAGTACTTTATCAAGCACTCGGGGAAATACATTTTTTCCCATTACACATAGGCCCGAAATGTATACATGCCTTGCTCAAGGGCACCTCTCCACCTACCACTCCATCCACCCGACTGGGCCGTGCTGGACTTGTCAGCTGGAGTAAACATACTCCATTACAAGGAAAAGTCCTGCATTCAGATGAAGTAAAAGAAGAGAAATATCATCGGCTTCATGTACTAAAGGTGGGGTACGCGATTCTAACACAATGTCAATACATGTCACCTCCTTAGTGTATTTTTTCCACAGAAGGTTATGTCTTTAGAAGGACTTAATAGTACTTGAAGTGAAAGGACATTTAGCCCCTGTTCACACACACACACACACACACACACATATGTTAGGAGCAGGTGTAAGGTGATTTTCTGCAACACAAATCAATGAAGATATCAGATAAATTAAATCATTATGTCACAGTAATAGGCATGACCGGGCAGACGGAGGTCACAGGAAAAAAGTTAGACCAAATGACGTGTGAAAACGCAGTTTTTGGTTACCAGCATGAAAACAAAAACTCATTATGAATGAGTATTGAAGTCATTTGGAGTTCTGCGCTTTCATGGATATTTTGGGAGACACTCTGGTTAGCCGAGACGACGTGGTGTGTTTGGGACTCAGATCTTTCTTATGTCGCACGTCTTTGGCCTGCGCTGTCCTCGCAGCGGTCTCTCTAATGATAACCAAAAACGCCATAAAACTAATCCGCATGAAAACCAGCGACATCAAAATGGGCCTAAACAAGCACCGCTGTGTTCTGCCCCGGGTTTGGAATTCTATCCACATGTTCCCATTTGATCCCTGTTATTGCAGTCACTGAAACACAAATCCCAGCGACATTCCCACAACCAAATGACTGGGGCTGCCTCAGGGTCGGAGAGAGACACTGTTTGCCATTTTGCATGCATGCATTACTGTACGCCTGTGTGTTTCTGTGTGTTTGCTCTGCCAGCAGCGCTCCATATGATTTGGTCGGTAGCAGCCACACACTCTCAGCTCGTCGGTGCGCACCCTCCTGGTGGAGGTGAGCCCTGTGGCCGAGCAGCAGCAGTGGGCCCTCTGGATGAGATGGGCCTCCTGGATGAGGTGATTTATGCTTCAGCTCTGGCTTTGCACCGGACACCGTTATACTGCAACAGTCGATGTAAAGCTCTGTGAGGAGCAGATGGGTGTGGTTTACCACAAAGATTAACACGAGCAGTGTCAAGTCAACTGTCCGTTACAGAATCAGCTTTATTGCCAAGTAAGTTTAGTGGTATATTTAGAAAAGACAACTAAATTTACTTTCAAATGCTGTCCCCTAAATGTTTTAAGACCTTTGTCAAAATTTGTCACTGAAGATTGTTGAGAAAACTATGAAAAGTCACTCCAATTATTTCATTTATTTATATTAATACAAACTTGTTAATAATATTTGTTACCATGTAATAAATAATATTAATGCATGCTCTTAAACCTGACTGAAATAAGACTTGGATCGATCTTAATTGACGTCTTAGTTGACTCCCGATTTGAGTTGCCTTAGTAAGGAGTAAGGTGTATATCTTTTGAGGCAGGTCCACGTTAGGTCTCGAGTCAGTCGAGAGTGTGATAAGTGATGTGACAAGTCTCAATAAGAACATGTTCAAGACCGCGAAAGTCAAGTCAAGAACTAAACATTGCATTCCATCGTAGTTGTTCAGGTCGGTTGCTTGAAGTTGGGGTTATTGTAAACGTGTTTTTTTAGTAGTGCTTCAATGATCATAGCTGGTAGCTTGTTCCACTTTGTGACGGCTCTATACATAACAGATCTGCACGCTGCATCTGTTCTGGGTTTTTGTAGATAACCCCTGGTAGCCTGCCTGGTAGTGTGACTATGCTGGTCTCTCACATAATTTATTTGTGAGGACAGACAATTTGGTTGTTTACTATAACCGACATTCCAAAAGGAACTCCAGGAGATTGCATGTCAACCTCTCCTCTACTCTGAGCCATGAGAGAATATAAAAAATAAAAAAATAAAAAACTGCGAAAACGTCCTGAAAGTGTAAAAAGCCGAAAATTGAAGGTGAACTTTCAGTCACCGAGCAGAGCTGAAGAGTGATGAGCGGACCAAAGCCAAAACACAAACCTCGGCTCAGGAGCAGGCCTTCCCGGACCCTGCTGGGCTGAGTGTGTGTGTGTGTGTGTGTGTGTGTGTGTGTGTGTGTGTGTGTGTGGACCCAGCCAGCCGTTCTGGGTAGGCTGCGGTTCAATCTCAGTCCAGCTTACAGTACAGGGCGTGACGCAGATCAATGCCCTGTATCTGTGTGTGTGGGTGTGTGCGGTTGAATCACAATGCGGTGGTTTTGAGACTTTTCACTTGAACTCGGTTCGTCACACGGAGCTTCAATGTGGTGACCTGGGTGGGCACGGCTACATGTTTTTAAAATACACATTTTAGTAGGTACATGCCATGCACACACACATTTATACTGGGGTATAATACATGCAAATAAATGCCCCTGCCATTTTTTAAAACTTGAGTAAATGATGTTTATGCAGACCTATATACATTTTGAACAAACTACAACACTACATGGCCAAAAGTATATGGACCATTACACCCACATGCGACTGTTGCATATGAAATCGCGGCCATTAATCTGCTGCAATGTAATGCAGCGTTAAGTCATTCACACATTCATTTACTCGTCATCTCGTTCTCTTCTCTCCCCTTTCTCGTCTCCCATCACTTTCTGTATGTGACTGTATGGCCCGGTCACACCAACAGTTAAAAATGCAAGCAACCAGTCTTGACCGTGATCTCTGAGGAAACTGAGAGCCAGAGTGTCCAACATGCAGGGAGCTATCGTAGTTTATTAGCTGCTCCACAAAACAGGTTTGCAGACAGCTATGAGGCAGGAGTCAATAGTACTATACATCTTTATTATAAACGTACTGTCTCATTAGCAAGTTAGACCGTTAGCAGGCGAACTCTCAGCTCGCCAACGGACAGGTGAAGAGGGTGTGAAAGTAAGCAAGCTGGCTTGGAGAGCTTTTTCCCCACTTCAATAACTCTTTATTGAATAAAATGATACCTGGAACAAAATGCCACAGGGGCTAAATGGCCCACTAGAAACTGTTCTGACTGACTAGCACTATCATGTTAGCGGTTAGCTCGCCAGCTGCAGTAGTTCACAAACTATCCCTGTGAGTAGTCACTACGCGACTTAGCTTCAAACAAAAGTATGAAAGTACTTCGCGCATGGATGAATTCTGCTGTGCCACCTTCTGGTGCTACTGGGCCTTGGCTCTGTGTCTCTCTCTAGGTCTCCCTGCCCATCTTGCTTGCTCTCTCGTTCTCGCTCTCTCTGGCTCCTACATTACTAAGTCATCATGCTCCATTACATTGACATGACTGGACCAACCACCATGTGTACACACACACACACACACACAATAACACACTTCTTCCACGAATATTACAAAATACAAAGACTTTTTATAAGAGGAATACAGTACTCTTTGTTAACTCAGTCTGTCTTTCTTGTGTACTGCACTACTACACACTCATTTACAACTCGCCTCAACGCACACACACACACACACACTCTTGCCTGCTTGGTTCACACATGTTGCTGAAATAATTTCAGGGTGAATAAAGGCTTTTTATTGAGGTTTAATGATGTGTTCACTCTGAGCGGCTCTCTAATAGTGACACAGAACAGAGAGCTGGCACCGGAATCAGCCTTTAGCTGGGTGACTCACACCTAAACACACACACACACGTTACAGTAAGTCGCTGACCCTCGCCTGACAGTCTGTCAATATACGAGTGGGAAAAGTCATGTCTCCCACACTGTTAACATATACCTCACATCCCCTTTTCTTACTTTCACACCATCTTCATGTGTTTGTAAAAAGAACACGCATGTAAAAGGCTCTCAGGGCGTATTAAACAGGAATGGGAGCCAGAGGAGACGGCTACAGGTACCGTGACAAACTAATTAGCCTGTAACATGGAAAACCAGTGCTGCAGTCAGAGCAGAGGACACCAATAAGGCTCTTTGCAGCAGAAATGACATCTGGCGCCATCATGGAGGTTCAGTGGAACAACTGGTTATTAATGGTTACATCTAAGGCTGCAACTAACCATTAATATCAATATAAAGTATTTTTTCGAGTCTATAAAATGTCAAAATCAAAGTTCCCAGAGACCAAGGTCACGACTTTAAAACGTTTTGTTTTGTCTGACCAACAGTCCAAAATCCAAAGATCATTCATTTATAAAAAATTAATTAAGAAATAGAGGGAAGCGACAATTCCTCACGTTTCATGAACGAGTTAAAGGGGAGGTTCACCCCAAAATCAAAAATACATATTTTTCCTCTTACCTGTAGTGCTGTTTATCCATCTAGATTGTTTTGGTGTGAGCTGCTGAGTTTTGGAGATATCGGCCTAGAGATGTCTGCATGTTTGTTTGTTTGTTTTAATATATTATGACCATATGGCACCAGGCTTGTAGTGCTCAAAGCGTCAAAAAAATTACCTTCTTGTAGATATGTGCTGATCACGTTGCACAAGAGTGAGAGTTAGCTGACCATATGCTGTGGTTACAGAACATTGTCTAAACATGGCAAATCAATCAACGATTCCCTTTTGGGATGACTGGCATCATTGTAAGATGGTCAAGATGCACACTTCACGTATGTTTGTAAGGTGGCTTTTGAACTAGATTTTAAGGGTGAGACGTGTCAAAATCAGTTTGAAACGCCAATACGGTCAAAGAATTTGTGGTAAGTAATAGGAGAGAGCTACATTCAAACAAATTCCATCAGCTGAACTCAGTAAAATGGCTTCTACTCAAAAACTGAAACGTTTCTTCAACAACATAAATTCATTTTCCCAGAAATAAAGAAATGAAGTCTGACATTCTGCCCTTGTTAAGGAGCCTACAATTAAAGTTCGAATAGATTTTCCAGGCTGAAATGTCATTCAATTAACTAATTTGTTAATAACCATATCATTTTCTTTGTACTTATGAAATGGCAGGTACGTTTTGCTGGATTGGGAGTGACCAGTGCTAATGTGTCTGTCCAGTTTAGTAAATTGGGGTTAAGGAGCCTCTGTGTTGTTTACTTTATGGTGCCTGGGAAAAGACCGAGGGTTCATGAGCGGTTCATACGGCCCTCGTGAGATGCTGCTAAGGGGCCTGTAAGGTATATATAACATGCTACCATAGAGCCCCCCCCCCACTAAAACAAATCATTAGCATCCTGCAAAAATCTTATATGACTCTGAAGAGGCCATTTTTGAGGAAATGAGAAAACCTGGCTTATTTTCTCCTTGATGCCGCTGCATTTTTGACATTCAGATGGTGCTGTCAAAGGTCAGCCCTCAGCCCAAAGTGAAGGAACTTTAAAGTTACTTATGAGAACTGACATCAGTTTTTTGTAACGTGCGTATTGTTCCTCTGATTTTAATTAATCTCTTTGTCATGCTCGTTGAGCTTCCTTAAATATTCATGTCCAATTAAAATCAGAGATTGGCTTCAGAATAGGGTTAATCGTCAACAAATTAGTTTAACAATACTGGAAACAATGCCATTACATTATTGTTTTGATATTTTCTTGCATTATTTGCCTCTTATTACATTACAGGCTTCGTTGCACTTTGTTTTATTACATTATTGGCATTTGCTATGGGAAATGATTAAGTTACAGGCCTCCAAAGGGTCAAACGGAGGCTAGTGTCTTATTGACTGACCACTGCAGAGGCTGAACCCACGACCTTGCAGTTACAGCACAGCCTCCAAACCACAAAGCCACTCCTCCATGTGTAGCGGCATGATTGGAGAGGTTTTGGTGTCAGTTTGGGTGACAGGAGGGCCTTTGTGCAGCGGTGAGGCGCTGCCTGGGAAAATGTAGTTTAAATAGCACTCGGGGGCTCGTAAGAGCGTCCTTGATGGGCTCGTAGGGAGTTCATTGCGTGGTGGCGAGGGTTCAAAATGTAGTGATAAGGGTTCATAAGGCTGGTGTTACAGGAACAGGGAGGTCAGGAAATCTGCAAGAAGCTAACGGTGGGTCCTAACTTGTAGCCTCTTTTTGACCTCATGGAGAAGAATTCGAAAATGTTTTGCGCTTACATCTTGTCATCCTCCCACTGCGTTTGCTTTTTCTCTTCGACTCGCTTCACTTCCATTCATATCAAACAACAGCTGCCTGTTTTGGTGCGCTTCGCCACAGCAAGAGTGGCAATCCATGAATACAAAATGCTTTTAACCTCATTACCTTCTGAATCTGACTGAATCCTTCACTCAATCCCTTTTTACGTTTATTTCATCTGGTCATGTCTTATTCCCAGCCACTCTCCTCTTTTCCCCTCATCACTCTCTCCTCTTGATGGGAAGCCAGGGTCAATGTGTTTAACAAACCCACGAATATACAGGCTCTCTCTCTCTCTAAAGAGGGCCCCCTATTGCTATTGAGACCCCAACACGCTTGTTAAAATCCTCTCATAACCGTTCATCCTTTTTTCTCTCTAACTTGACTTCTTTCCTGCCCTTCTACCCCTTTCGTCTATCTTGTTTCTCCCTGCATATCCCCCCTCATCTTCAGTTCCTCCTCCTTATTCTCATCCCTCTTTCGCTGTCCTTTTCACCTCGCCCATCCTGGAGGTGAAGAGTGCACAGGAAAAATGCCACTGACGTTCCTTTTGTCTTGCACTTTCCTTTTCTCATTTCCTACCACATACTTTCCTCCCATCATGGCCCGCTTCGCAATTTCTCTTCGTTCCGATTTCTCCGCCTACGGTAAAAGCCCAGGGGTGAAGAGTGCAGAGGAGAGTGCTATGGAAGTCATGGTCATTACTGAGCTATGGACGATCACCAGAGGGAAAGAGGGATGTAGAAGCAGAAAGAGTCTGGAGGAAGCCTGGACATTTAAGCTTTATACTGTATGTCCGTTCAACTGTCAACCAAACTTCCGAGCACACAAAAAGTGCAGTTTCCATCAGCCAAAGTAGGCACCATGAATGCAAAAGATGTCAACTTAATCTGCATTATCTCACTGGTTTACTGAGATCTAAGTAGGTGGAGCTAAAGAACAACCATTTGTCAGATTTAACTGACAAAGAGAGGAGGCAAAGCTTAAAAAGGAAACAAATATGAATAGAAGTGGCTACAGCCCAGCATCACCTACCCGTGACATTCATGTAATCCGTTAACCTTTCATCTAGCACCATCATCAGGTCAAAATTTCATTTGTCCAATACTTTTGTTTAGGCCAAATACCTACAAAACCCATGACAGTCCCATCGGCCTCAGCTGTGTTTTGTGCTGAGTGCTAATTAGAAAATGGTGGCATGCTAACATGCTTAACTTAGACGGTGAACCTGGTTAACATTACACCTGCTAGCACTACCAGCAGGTCAAAGACTTTAATTACCCCGATTGGCATGAATTTTGGTACAGTCATTCATGTCCCCCAGACGATATTGAATCCTAATGACTCTGGTGATCTACTTATCACTCAGCCACAAATTAACACTTTTGGGCAGGATTTTATTAGTAGCCGGTTTCAGTGCATACAGGCTATACTTGGTGCTTTTATCGGAAGATAAAAACCAAAGAATTGGCGATATTCTCAGATAGAAACTATTGACCGTGAATCTATTTCTATTAGGTCATGGTGGACCTCAGGAAATGCAATCACTATTTTGCCATATAAAAGAATCCTGTACCTTTGGCTCCTACCAGCCTGAATCTTACAAGCTCTCGTTTTGGTTTTCATCTTCTTCTCTCGGTTTACTTTTTAAAGCCACTTTCTTTCTTTTGCATTGCATCTCTTTCCCATCTTTGTCTCGCACTATTTCTACTCATCTTCCCTGATGGCTTAAGCAGGCCTCGTCAAATGTCTGCAGACACACACAGAAAGAGAGAGAGAGGACTCTGAGGGGTGATCATGGTTCAGAGGCCAAACAAATGTTCTGTCAGATTTACTGGCTGAGCGAGGTTGGTGGCGTGGCGTTGGCGTGGCCCCCCCACCTTGTCCTCTACTCTTGCGGGGACGCTGTTGCAGCACCTGGTTGCATATACCGTATGTCAAGTAAAACATCTTTCAGGATTTATAGATCAAAATTACTCTCTTGCTGTAAAACATTAAAATATTCTCCTGAATTGTATCAAATGCAACCAGGCCGTTGCAGTTTCTTGGGAATGCTAAAAGGACTTTTGACTTCCTACATCTGAGCATCTGTTTGACATGTGAGAACTTAATTTCATATGTAACAAGATTGTTCACAGGTGGAAAAGTCATTTCAAGTAATGGGAAATATTATTCTCACATAAGAAAACAGAATTGTCCAAATGTGCGTTGAAAAATGTGCTTTCGAATGGTTTTCAAGGTTCTGTGAAAATCAGCTGACACACACATTTAGGTAGTTATCTTTTTAACAGCACGAATAATACAATGGGTTTACTTGGCTTTAGCTGATCTTACTGAAGCACTTGCAGATTGATTTCAGTTCTGAACAGTTTGTCCCCTCAATCATGAACCCAAACAGTGTTTTGTCAAGTTGCAGAGGAGAGAAAGAATATTACGCCTTGTGTTTGTTACACAGCAAGAGTTAAAGTTCTGAGTCCAGTAGCACAGTGAGCAAGTATCTACCTACCTACATGTGTGCTTGAATATCCGTTGGCAAAAATATTGGTCAAGCTGAATTGATTAGTCGATCAACAGAAAAATTACCATTTTGTCAATCGAAAAAATTATTTTTTCTAAAATATAATGCCAAACATTCATTAGTTCCAGCTCCTCAATTGTGAAGATTTTCTGGTTTTATATCAGCTTAAACTACATATCGTTATGTTTTGGACAAATGGACAGGCAAAACAAGCAATTTGAAGACCTCATCCTGTGGTTTAAGAAGCCGTAATTGGAATTTATTACTATTTTTAGACATTTAGATTTGATTTTAGACCAAATAATGAGAGGCAGATTGGTCGATACATCTTTTAGTTAGAGCCCTAACACCTTATTTACACTTCCAAAACTTCAAATCAAGTCATTGAACGTTTTGCTCAGCTCACACCTAAGAAATACTCCTTTTCACTATAAATATAAATATTTAATGGTAGCTGAAGATGCTATAACTGCCATATCACTGTGTCTTTGAATCGATAATAAAAACATACACCACAGACAGACACTGACCTATGTTATTGCATAAAGGTTGCTGGTTTATGTCACTCCATCAGCGGTTAAGCATGGTTGTACTGGGCAGGCCAGTAAAAGAAATGGTATTGCAGTCAACTTACCCTGAATAAATAAAAGCACAGAGCGAGAGAGAGAGAGAGCGAGAGAGAGAGAGAGAGAGAGAGGGTGTGATGGCTGTACAGTAAAATGAAAGCTGACTTCTGAACGCTCTGACAACTGGAATGAATCCAGTTGGACCCCCTGGGATCAACCCTTTGAGGATCACAATATCTGCTCACCGGTCTGGAAATGTTCTTACATTTAAAAATTTCACAGTGAGTGAAACAGCAGAACAAGCTTCAACTCCTGCGGCACCATCATTACAAGCAAACTAAAGGAAGGAGGTGAAAGGTCAGAAGGGAAGAACTCTGATAATGTTTCTATGTTATATGGCCATGACATAGAGAATATGGAGAGACATGAGTGCCAATACAAGTGTAAAAACGTGTTTCACGATACACAAATGGAAAGATTCACAAATTATATGACAATTTGTACTCAACTTGAATGAAAGTATTCCACATAAGGAATTACTATTTGCACTCTTTAATATAAGACACTTAGGTTTTGTAACTTCTTTTGGTAAAATCTGTATTTATAAATCTGTGTCTGGAGATTGAGACTCTTCTTATTACAAACCACAAATGCATGGTGCCTGTGGAAAACTTGGGTGTTTCTAATTTCGAGGTGGGTTTGATCAGTCTGATCAGACAACAGTTATATTCCCATGAATGAAACTGTTACGTTGTTGAATTATTGTGCAAAAGAAAAATCGATGAGGGTTTCTGTCATCTACCTTGATATCATTTCTTCCACGACGATGTGACAAGATGACCTAATAAATAGAGCTACAGTCACTCTGACAGATGTTGGCGTGTATCGCTGCCACCCACGTGACATCGCGTTTACTCTCCTTTTTTAATGAATTAATTTTCCTCTTGATCCACGTGTATCCAGTGGGGTGTGTGCAGACGTGCATGCCATGAGTGTACTTTCTGTATGGCAATAAATGTGGTGGCGGCGGCGGCGGCGGCAAGGGAATATTTGTGTATGCGTGGATGCATACTTTGTGTGTGCGTGTGTGTGTGTGTAGATGTGATGTGACCCTGGTACCTCAGCTGGTATTGTTTAGCATGAGAGGGTGCAGTCGGACCCTGTGACTGATCTTTCGACACCTTTACAACACGTGCGAGCGCACGCACACACGCACACACACACACACACACACACACACACACACGTACATACAAAGTCACAAATGAGCTCTCAGCACCTCGGCTACAAGGCATTCCTGTTACATGTACATGCAAAGGGCACGGGGTCACACTCGGGAGACTAAAGTGTGTGTGCCGAAGTTCAACTCAATAAAAGATTCACATAGATTTACTTCGGCCCCGAAAGAAAATCCATTGAAATTAGTTGATTTTGTTCGTTTTAAATTCTGTGTGTGACCAGACCTTCATGTAATACATGGGTATTTTATAATATTTAATTTTGTGCCTTTTATTTTGATTGCATTATTTGTTAAAAGAGAGTCACCTTAGCTAGAGAGAAGCACGGTAAAGCGGATACATTGTTTATTTGAATGAATCACTGAAATTTAAAGGAGAAAACCACGTGAAAAAGGGTACAGAAGTGTTTCTTTCAGCCCATTTATCTCATCTCGCCTAAGAGCGGTTTTTTTGTCTTTTTACAGACTACCACTGGAGGTTGCCATTGCCAAAGACAGAAATCTTCAAAAGCATATAGTTCCTTTTATTAAATAATCTGCCACATTCTCAGTTAGTATGCCTTTGCTCGGCGTCACGCTATACTAACTGATATAACACAATAATACCAGAGGAAACAGTCACCCAGTTCCTGAAAGCTTTTCTGTTTGTTCCGAACACTCTGTCTGGTAGCTCTTACAGGATACGGAGTAAGTGGCGTGTTTTAAATTTTTTGTTTATTTCGAATAAAGACCGTAAGAACCGGGACAGTTAGCATGAACACTGATAGCCAAAATGGCTGAAAAGGCAAAGAAAAGGGGACCATCAACAGAAACTGAGACTACATCCACATCACAGTCCTCCTGCACATGCTGTTTGATTGACACAGGATTTCTGGGCCGTGCACCCAGAAGGTGGATAAATTCTGGTTGTTTGACAAAGCTATAATTACATGTACTGTAGTAAGTGAGGAGATAAGTGGAAAAAGTCAAATCAGTCATCCAGTGGTCATTATAAAGTCATACCGTCTCAAATCTCATGGTGCTACATGCTGTTAATGCAAAGTTGTTTTTTCTGTAAACAGCTGCTGAAAGTAAGCAGTTCACCCTCTCTCTCCTTACACTAGAGTGAGCTCTCTCTCTCTCACACACACACACACACGACCCCTTCGGGGGGGGGGGTGGCGGGGGGGGCAAGAGAGGGAACTCTTTTCCATAGACGTCAGAGAGAAAAACTCAGTACCCACAATCACTCACATGTACGAACACACACTCAGAACGGGGGGCGGCAAGTTTGTGGTTAGCGCTGAGGAATTACCATGGGCTTACTCCGTCATTTGCCAAAGCTCGGGGGGTAAGGAGGAATAATTCCACCAAAACACCAAAAACCACAATAAAGCGTCGATGCTGAGAGAGAAAGAAGGGAATGGAAAAAGTTGTTCGGCCGCACGACGACACAACCAGCATCTGACCCTGGACGGATACAGGGTGGCAAGGAAGGGGGGAAAGGATGCATGCAGTGGTAACGTCGAAGGTGACTACACGAGCTCCAGTGGCTGAGCCAGGTAAACATTCACCAATATAATCAAAAACCTGTTTTTACAACAGATTGGATTTACTGCTGTTGTTGTAATAATGTTGCTTTTCTACCCATCTATGAGGGTCAGCAATTTTACTTTTACTTGGGCCTTTTTTCTTTGTTACATAAAGAGACATTGATCTTACATTAAAAAGTCAATGCAGTAGTCACGGAGACTACTACTCAGCCTGTGAGACCAGTTGGGTAAAGTCTTCTGTGGCTCTGGAGGAGATTTGTCTGGGAATTTGTGCTTGGAGACGAAAAAATGTGTAACAGAAAGCCTTACAAAGTGTTACAATCTGGGCATTTCCAGTGCAGGGAGGGTCTAACAAAAGTTTATCAAGTTACATTACAGGAATTGTAGGATCCAGTTTTACGGAGCTTGGCCTATAGAAAGGACTACAGGCCAAAACGGCGACATCTTCACACAGTAGTTCTGCTTTAATTGGACATGCTTGCACTCTCTGCCGGGTCTCTCTTGGAAAAGATTTTTGATCTCAACGGGACTTCCTGGTAAAATTCACTGCCGCGTCCTATGATTAAGATTCACGTCAGCCCTGTAAAAGCATGGAAGCTGATTTCTCTGTGGGTTCTGCACGACCAGAAGCAAAACTAGATGGAGAGAGGAAGAGCTTCACTGAGCTTTCATTGTACTGAGGAACCAGAAATAACAGTTTGACATGTGTGCCGAACAGCAGGCGAAAGTTCACGCTGCTGAAAGAAATTTCTGTCAAAGTTCAACTGCTCTGACAAGGAAGGCAATTACTGCCTCTGCCATGTCTGCGTGCTGAATAATAAAAGTAAAGAGATCATAAGTTTGAAAAAAAAAAGGGAGCGCACATTACTTTCCTGTCAGGATAATCGATTAATAAATGTTGAAACAAAGGTGCAGAAAGATGGATGACACCACGATGGGAGACCGAATGGAAAGAAAAGGAAAGGGAGAGTCATGACTGAGTAAATGAAGAGAGATGAAAACAGAGACAAGAAGATAGTTGGCTACAAATAAGATGAAACTTTTAAAACAAGTTTCCCCTCATATCAACGAAAAACAATAGTCTCATTTTGTTTCTGTCATTTGGATGCTATAAATAACTGTACATTTTCTTGTCATTGTCTCTGTATGCTTGTTCATTTTCTGTCTCACCTGCTCATTAGTGTCAGTACATCATCCTCAAAGTATTCCATCAGCTGACAGTCATGTGCAGATTTCATCCAGCATAATACATTTGTCCCCTGCTCCGACGAGGTGAGGAGAGAGAAATGAAAGAGGGATGAGAGAAAGAAAAGGATGAGTGCCAGGGAAGAGTGACGCGCTGATTAAAAAGGTGGAGGTTTGCAATGATAATAAAGCATCTGTCCACGGCACCTGACCCTAATACCTGCAAATGGCCTCCGTGACATCTATCAGTGTGTGCATCTGTCTTTGAGTGTCTATAACAGCCCCCCCCCCCCCCGAGGAATCTGTCACGTCTTTCAGCATCTTCCTATTTAGACACCTGGGGAAGACAATAACAGGCGGACCACCTGCAGGACGATATTTAAGAACGGACTGGTAAGGGCAAACAGAATGCTGAAAGATGGGTAGACCGTGAAGTATCCCCGGGACAAAAATAAAAGTCCTTATGTTGGGGCAGCTCAGGATAAAGTCGCATTTAAAAGTATGGGGACAATGAGTTTAGGTCAAAACAATTTAAATGGGTAAAGACTGGATTTCTTAGAGATAGCAAAGCTGCACTGAATAGAGACAGCTGACGAGACTGGAAATGGGAGACAGAGAGAGAGAGGGGGGGGGGGGGGTAACATGCAACAAAGGGCCGCAGGTCGGAGTCGAACCCAGTGAGGACCGTAGCCTCGCACATGGAGTGGCGCTCTACCGACTGAGCTAACCGCGCTCCACACATGCTGATGTTTAACATGTAGGATGTTTACGATGCTCACCATGTTAAGTTTAGCAAGTTCGCATGCAAAAGTTTGCTAATTAGCATTACACACAAGGCACAGCTGAGGCTGACGAGGATGTCGTTAGTTTTGCGGGTATTTGGTCATAACCCCAGAGTATTGGGCAAACTGGAATTTACACCTGATGAAGGGGCTAGAGGAGTCGAATTATTCCCAAAGTTATTCTGAACCACACTTCATGGCGATCCATCCAATTGTTGTTGAGACATTTCACTCAAAACCAAAACTGTACTGTACAAAAGTCAGAGGCTCACCAAAGTTATTGGGATTTATTCTCTCGCCACCATGAATATCCGCTCCACATTTCATGGCAATCCATCCAACAGTTGTTGAGGTATTTTAGTCTGAACCAAAGTGGCGGAACGACCAACCAACAGACAGACTTTACCGTCCCTTGAGCCTCACCACTATCATGGCTAAAAACACTTGAGAGACAAGTTAGTGGTGTTTTCAATCTCCCTTTCTACCCCTGCACTTTTTCTTTATTCTTCACTTGTGAATTAAAAAGGACAACAAGATGTTGATGATGATCGTTGATCTCGTTGCATGCAAAAAGTGCATCTACAAACAAAGCCAATGCTTGGTGACGAACCGTCACAACAAGTAGCTAGGTAGGTCCAAAGTGCTGTGGGGAAATGTTGTGCACAGTGCGCCATTAAAGGGTGTTATCGGTTTTCCAAACTTTCAAATGCGTTGGAAATTCACACATTAACTGTTTGCCTAAAAGACTCATTCAATTTACTTCACAATTTGGCAAATGCTGGATCAAAACCCTCTCCAAAAATCACTCATCCAGCTTAGTGGGTTAAAAACAAGTTCATCTGGCGTACCCAACATCACATGACCACAATATATTGAACATTGTCCCGGTTTCCTGACTTGGCCAATTCATTTAAGGGAAGATAATCAATGTTGGTCCATCCATTAATTTTCCCTAAAACCCTTATTTAAAAATCATGACAGCGCATCATGATTTCCGTTATTAAATATGACGACGTCTCTTCTCCTGCCCTCAGTAATGGAAGCCGCGGTAATCCTGGGTAATTCTCCATATATCAACCCTCCAGGCTGAGTTCACTGCCAGTAATTGCACATGTGGCATCAGGTCTCATCTTTAGGGTGAAAAATTGAGACAACGAAAAGAAAATGGGAGAGATTTACTGTAAAGCTGAGGTCAGTCGGTTTTTATAACTTTCAAACCAACACACACACACACACACAGACACTATCAAGCCAGACAGATATGACATCATTGTGGTCTGTGATTCAATCGCCACCGGCGGCAACCGCACACCGAGCACATGACCGCAACCTCGTATATCAAGACCCCTGCAGTGTGTGCGTGCGTGCCTGGTGTGTTTTCTAATGATGCACTGGAGAGTGTGTGTGTATTTGTGTGTGTGTGTGTGTGTGAGTGTGGGGTGATCTGTTCACACACTCGTGTGATAAATCCCTTTTTCTCTCTCAGCTTGTTCTGGTTTGGCTGCGATTGACTCGGTCTCTTTCTTTCAGTCCATTAATCAGTGATTACTTATATATTTATTTATTAAAAATCTGCATCTTTTTATGTCAAAATCTCACTTTTGGGTGATGTTTGCATGGGAATAAACAATCAATTGCCTAATATTTGGAATCATTTTAGATGACAGTACTTAAAAAAAGGTGCTACTGAGGTTTTAACAATAATACATCCATAAGCATCTAACGCCATTAGTATTAACCTAAATTGCATTAGGCAGACTATGAGCTTAGTGACCTCTACTTTGCATGTTACATTTGGAGGTCAGATTTAGAGGAAAATCTGCTGAAACGCTTTATAGCACAAAGTCATTCGGTGAATACACTGATTCTTGTAGCCCATAATGTATTTTATTGTATTATATTATACATATGTGGAGACAGGGTGTTTCCCAGTATATGGATTAATTTACATTACACACAGATGTTTAGTGAAGCAGCTAAACAACATGCAAAATTCAGTTTGTACCACAGGAGTGCTTCAGTGCATCTGAACGAGCCACGGTCCCCGTGGGTGCTACAGATTGTTATTTGCATGATGTCATCGTGTCCTGATGGCTCCTTTGACCTCTGGTGCCCTGTAAATTACACCAACGAGCTCCCCTGCTCTTTCAGGTGTCTTTCTGCCTCAACAGCAGTGCGATCAATCTCTCTCAGAAATAGCAGACACTGAATAATAACAGCAGACTCTCAGACTCAGGAGCTGACCCTGATCCTCCACTTAGCCTTTTTATATCGTCCTGGTTGATAAATTCACTTTCTCCAGGTCATTACTGCCCTGCGGCGCCTGAGGGGACACATGCTCTCTTTGACTCTTGGCGCATGGCGTCATCAGAGATAAACTGGGGGAGATGTTAAAACACATTTTAGGAGACAGGCTTTTATAAAAATATTCAACCTGCATTCATTCACTTATTGACATAGTGGTAAAAGTCATATTTATAGATCATTAGGCGTAATGACTATGATGTTGCGTTGTGCTCTTAAGACTTTAATGGTTCCTAAAGTGGCAGGTGTGATCATAAAGACCGGGGCTCACAGCTGTAAATGGAGCATCAACTTAAAGAGACGGTGTCGGCGAAGTTTCGCTTGAATGTCAAGATAATCTTCAAAAACATGGCTCAGACAACCGATGACTCTGGTACGGAGATCCCTTTAGATTCTTTTAGGTTTCATTTTGATGTTTTGATGAAAGCCACGTTTGACATATGGGGTTGAAATTACCTGTAGCAACAACATCGCAACGGCTCATGTGGTAACATTTAGTACTAAGTACGTATCCGAGCACTAATTCCATTAGTACAACAACAGAGTAATGTTATGCTCACTCTGCTGCCCTGAGTTTTTAGAAGAAATAATGTTTTCATAGCCTAATTGTTTCTTCTTTGCCGTGCTCCTGATCAATGTTGAGCTGCCGTCAACAGAACTCAATTAAGAACTCACGTTAAAAGCCTACCTATAAAAGGGAAGGCTGCAAGATGTGCTGAGGTTTTCAATTATATAGCTTATGATTGTTCGGGGAAAAAAGGTGAAGTGGCAAGCTGGCATGATGAAATCAGTGTGGAAATGGACATTATACTGATTTTATCAAGACAAAAAGTAAACATGGAGGAAGTTTGGAGTTTGCATTAAGTGGGGAACACAGGGGAAATTAGAAATAAAGGTTGGTCTGTCACAAATTAAGGACTGGTTTGCTCTGCCACTGGAGGTAAATAACTCGACCACTATTTGAGAACTTACGGTACGCTGTCGTATTTGTGTCCGCTTGATGAGTCTAAGTCAAATATTCAGTGTCCTTTTAGCTCTGTTTTGGTCTCCACTAACTTCGGAGAAAAATATCAGGCTCTTTAGATGCTCCACTTTCTCGTCGCTAACTTTGTCTGCTGTTGCAGAGCAGGTAGCGTACAGGGGGTTTATCCGAGCCTAAACAGCTGCTGGATGCAAGGTTGATGAGCGTGTTGAGACTAGGCTATACAGTAGTTACCTTTACATTTAGTCATTCAGCAGACGCTTTTATCCAAAGCGACTTACATATGAGAATGTTCACAAACCGTGCAGCTTCGGGAGCATTTTTTGGGGTTCAGTATCTTGCTCAAAGATGCTTCGACGTATGGCTAGGGGATCGAACCGCTGACCTTCCGATTGGCAGGCGACCGTTCCGCCACCAAGCCACGGCTGTAAAGCCAAAATAATGATCTAAAAGGAGGCTAAGAGCTCTGTTGAGTGTATATTTCTCACTTTCATATTATTCACACGTCTTTTGACTTAGTGTTCATATAAATTAGTGACGCATTAGTGAACAGGTCAGCTCCATGGGTCCTGCTCCATTGCTTAACTCTGACCTTTGACCTCTGCTGGATGAAGTCAAGTATCACCTTATTATGAAAAGTTGGACGATCCCAGTGCTGGGCCGACGCTTTAGTCTTTTCAGCTTTCATACAGGTTTCACACCCCGACAGCTGTTGAGTTTGAAAGCAGCAGGGCGTCCATCTCAGTGTGTGTGTGCGTGTGTGTGTGTGTGTGTGTGTGTGTACGTACAGCACCAGAATGTGTTTTACAGCCTGGGAAGGCACTGTCCTCGGGGCCCGTGTTGTTAGTGAACCACATTCTTCTCTCTTCTCATAATCACACACAGACCCACAAGTTCAACACCGGGGCAAGGCTCAACCCAGAAACACGCTGCTTTCATCACAGAAAATAAAATAGAATAAAAAAAAAACTCTTGATATCTTTTTCTCATTACTTTAAAATCTTTTTCTTATTAGCATCTTATACTACTCAATAGCATATTTTGCTGCAGCATTTGTACACACGATAGCAGTATAACTTTCAAAGCGTGTCATGCTTTGAAAACTGTACAGTTATCTCGTGAGCCAATGTTTTCACAAAATAATCTTGCTCCTTATTTGAATGAGGTTCACCTTTTGTTCCTATAATCCCTTTGAGCTGTGTTTATATATTCTTCGTTTTATTTCATCAAGATGAAAGCCGTATTTATTATAAAGCTTGCAGTCATAAAATGCGCAGCACAGTTTATCATTTTTCAGGACTGGAGAGATGGAGGAATTGTTTGCCTGTTTTTTTTTTTTTTTTTTTT
>CM022475.1:17204674-17287174 GCA_011952105.1 Coreoperca whiteheadi
TTTTTGATTTGTTTTTCAATATTTTTTTTTTTTCTTTATTAGAGAGAGGGAGGAATTTTTTGCCTGTTTTTTTTTTTTTGTTTGTTTTTTTTTTAAGTAATTGGAGCAGGGAGCTAAAAGAACTTATAAATCTTAAAAGAAAAACTACATTTTCCCATAAGCCCCAGAGTCAGAAGTACCTCATTTATTTTTGTTTTGTGGTATTGATCATTCTGCAGCGATATGAGTAACTTTTTCAAGTTTTAAAAGCAGCCTCGGGGCCTGCGCAAAAAGCACATCACGGATATTCTCTCATCACAAATGTTAACCTCATGGTGGCGCTAGAGGAGATGTCAGGGGACCGACATTGCCATTCTTAGAGCCACGCTGTTAGCATAGCTAAAAATATGCATATCCATAGATCCATCCATTCATTCATTGATATTCTATAACTGCTTATCCTGTTTATACACAGTAATGTACTGTACATGATATTAAATGCTGTCTCAACCGTCGGAGAAATACAGTACAGTATAGTACTTGCTGGAGCATTTTGGTCCCACAACGACACAACTCCAAAAACTGCTTGGAGGATTATCTGCACGTGTCCAACGAAAGCAGAACGGAGAGGAAGAAGGAAGAGTTGTTCAGAGTCGGACTTCTCGCCTCTCCCTCATGTCCCTCGCCGGTCGTCTTCTGGGAGGCCGTGAACCTGACAGGTGTGAAATTATACCTCTACCCCCCTCGCTCTCTCCTCCTCCTCCTCCTCCTCCTCCTCTTCCCTCCATCATTCTCCCCTGACCTCGACACACACACACACACACACACACACATCTGGTAGATGGTTAGGGAGAGTACGTGCAGGAGACAGGAAACGAGGCCAATATTTGCAGGGCTGATAATCACAGTTTGTGCTGTGTGTAAATAACGGATTTACTTATAAATAATAATACATATTTTATGCACTTCCAAGTAACAAACTGCTATGCAGCATCCGGAACCAGTGTACAGACAGTTAGACAGGAGCTTCAAACTGAGTTTTTTATTGTTTTTGGATTGCGCCCATATTCACTCTATTATTGTTGGCATACGATGTTAAAACAGGCGATACAATAATAAATAAATAAAATTATTTTAAAAAAAAGTTCCCGCTCAAATTTAACTAATTATGCGTCTGCTTGGATTTGAAAATAAATGAAAATCTTGGTTGTATCCCAGTATACAGGTACGGGTTGGTTTCTGGGTCTCTGGGCAGAATATGATGACGCTGCCATCTCTAGCATGCCGTATACGCTGTGTGCATAATGGGAATGTGGAGGCAACAGGGGCCCAACAACGAAATGTTGCCCCCTAACCCCTGTCCAGTATGTGTTATGGATTACTTTGAATTCAGATGGCCTTTTACCACGTGCTTGTTGTTTTCCCGCTGGTGTTGCAGCTCTACACATGCATTGCACTGCGAAGGAAGGAATTTGCTCTGTTAGAGAGTGAAGGTGAGAACATGTACAGCTTTCTCAGTTTGGCTTTCCTCTGCTGCGCTCCGGTCCAGGTCGGTCCGGACAACAAACTCAACAGCCGTCACTCTCTTCTCTACTTTCTCCTCCTGACTGACAGTTAATGACCATTAAGTGGAGGCCGTCGGTCGGCCAGCGCTACTGGATCAAGAGCATAAAGGCATGAAGCTTACAGAGTGCCAGCATGTTTCAGCAAGTACCAATCAACTGTGAGTGTGAGTGTGTGCGTGAACATTAGGAAATATTAATGCACGAATGCGTCATTGCATGCGATTATGTGTATATCTGATCTGTGTGTGTGTGTCACTGTGTGCGTCACCGCAGAAAGCACGCACGTGTATGTTCCCATTATTGTCTTCCTGTTTTTGTGGAAGCAATGTGGGAGTTCTGCGGGGGTATTTTAGAAAGTGTGCGCGTCGCCGTCCAATCATGCGTCAGCCTCCGTTTGGTAATCACTCGCATCGACGCAGAGTCAGAGTTCGCCGCCGTGCGCATGTCTTCCCTCTGAATACATGCCGCCGCAGAGTTCAACCTCGGCTCTTTCCCCTCCTTCCGTCCTCTCCTTTTGCCATTTGTTGCGGTCTCGTCCTGCTCTCGTTTCTCTGCGGTTGTGTGCTTTAACTTATTCACGGTCCTCCATGTGTCGCACAGCTGCGCCACAACTTAACCAAATCCCTGGCCTCGCCTTGAATTTGCAGGCGGCGAACGTGGACCGGCTGCTGTCGCCGTTGTTCTCTCCACGTTGAAGGTCTGATCCCGCGTTCAGCCACGACTGTCATTTTGTGACACGAGAGGAGACGTGACAGGTAACAGGCAGCAGTGCAGGTCGAGCAGGTGGACATTTTCCTTCAACTTTGACAGCGCAGCTGCAAATCCCAACTCATGACGTAGTTTTTCCATTTTGTTTTTAAATTTTCAGTTAAAGTTATGGCCAAAATATTAGCCCAAAACTCCACTGCTGGCCATATTGTTGTGTTCATATTATATTTAATGCAGGTTTGACGCCCTTCTTTATAGCCTTCCTTCTTTATTTGTAGTTTTATAAGTTTTAATATTGTAATGTCATGTATTTAGTATCCTCAGACAGGCAATTAGGTAAGTAATTGATTAGTTGGTGGACAGAAAATTGAAAGAGTACTCCATCGAGTACTTAGCATTGCAGTCCTTTAACACTATCAGACTCATGATGGACAGTTTAACAAAAAAGGATAGAAACAATAAATAAATCGATGCAGCAGAACCAGAGTCTCTTATTCCACACATTCTTCTTCCTTGTTGTGCCTCAATTACCCACAATGCATCTCCACCGCTGACAGTTCAGTCGGAGGTTCGGGTGTGTTATGACATCGCTTGAGGGCATTTATCAGATTTCATTAAACTATTTAAAAACACTCAGTTAATTAAATGCTCAACAAGAATGAATCAAAACTTCACATATTTTCTCTCCCTTTCTTTCTCTCTCTCCTTACCTCCTCTGCTTCTCTCCTTTCATCTACTCCCCCTTAGAATCAGCTAATCACCCCCCCTTATCCCTCCTTCACTCACGGACCATCCCTCTTCCTCGTTCTCATCTCTTTCACCAATTGGTCTCCTTCTCCCTCTTTCCTTGTCAACATTACAGCTTTAAATACCAAAACCCTTTCCCTTATTTCCCTCATTATCACCACTCGCTTTTCCTTTTAAGCATTCTCTTCCTCCGACCATCCCTTCTTTCCTTATTCCCTTCCCTCCCTCTTCTATCCCTCCTTTAATACAATTTCCCTCCTTTTTGCTCCCTCTTTAAACTCCGTACACGTCTTTTCCTCTTTTTTCTCTCCCCACCTCTCTGTTTTTTCATCTTTCCCTTTGTCCCTCTTGCCTCTTCCCCCTCCATCTCCGTTTCCACCTATTCTCTATCCTTTCCTCTTCCTTTATTTCATTCTCTCCCCACCTTTCTCCTCTGCCTCTCCCCCATCCCATCATTTTTCCCCTCCCCCTTCTCACTACTTACGTTCTCTTCCGTCACGCCATCTCCCTTTTCATCCACCTTATTTCTTTCCTCCCTTTCTTTTTACCTCCTGTTTCTTTCTCTCTATCCTTACTGTACAATACCCTGTCTGTGTGACTAAAATAGCGGCTCAGGTACAGTGCTGGGTTTTCCATATGGCTCCCATTCACTCACTGTGGAGAAAGACTATATTGTAGCAAACCGGGCTGTAAAAACATAACAGGGGCGACTCTTAAAATATAATGAAAACCCCACTCCTCTATTTACATCGCCTGAAGGTTGTAGTTTCTTGGCTGTTAGAGACGTCTTGTACCTGGAAGCTTGTAGGTTTGATCCTGGTGACAGATGGACTAACTTCTAACTGAAAACGGTCCCAAAAGCGAGATCCTGAGCATCTCTCCCTGACAGCTACTCACTCAGTGTCCTTCACCCAGGCAGATATCAACTGTACTGTACTCTCAATGTGTGGTGATGCTGTTTTTGTAAAAGATTGGTTTTTCAGTTTGTTAAAAAAGACACACGATAGGTTACAGTGGATTCCAATAGGGACAGGTTTCTGAAGTGGAATTAAAAAAAATCATGCAGCGCCCTAATGTGCCCAGATCTATGCAAGCGCCCGCTCGTGAGCTTGACAAGTAAATCCTTGTTTCGCAAAAACAACCTTTCACGATTTGTTAAGGCCAACGTGTTATCAAACTGGCATATTTACACATCCAGCAGACATGAAGCGTCATTAACCTTCATTTGGAGATGTATTTCTGGCCACCTGATGAACATAATTCCAATATTCACTCGCCTTTTAGCCGATTTGGTCTCCACCATCTCACTATCTGAATCTTTAGCTGCTAAATGCTCCACTACGTTCAACAACTAGTCACTGACCAACTAGAGTTGTGGGCCAGGAAACAAAAACAATGAGCTTAAAGAAAAGGTGCTAGGCCACTCTGCAGAGCTGGGGGGAGGCGCTGAATCCGAATTAGAGCAGCTTGAAATACAACTTGTAAGCCTGTAGGTAACAGATGAAATGTACACACGGGAGTAGAGGAGTGGCGAGGTAAGGAAGCCGTCACTGATGGGCGCACACAGACAGTATAACGTATGGACATTTGATATGCATTTCTTCTTCAATCGTTTGTATTTCTCTTTTGCTCTGTATGTTTCTATTTAATCAGATTCAAATTGCCATAAAAAAGGTTCATGTTAAAAATTACCACATGGTTAAAACAGACACGCGCACACACACACACACACACACACAGTAATAGTCTCAGCTCATAGGCATTAATATCAGGGGTGATATAATTACTCCCGAGGGCTCTGACCTTTATAAGTGGAATGGAAAACAAAGGCAGCGCTTACACAGCCGCCCACAAACACACACACAGACACGCACACACCATTTAAACTTTTTGCCATGATTTATTGTGATAAAAGTAAGGACCTTGGCCTTGGCAGTCTGCGCTACATTTTTACTAAGATGATTTTTTTTCTGCCCTGTTATTTGTGTTGGTTCTGGAGCAAGACTCTCTCTGTGTGTGTGTGTGTGTGTGTGTGTGTGCATTTGTACAGCCATCTTTGTGAGGACCAATTTGCGTTTTAGACCTTGGGAGTGAGGACATTTTTGCAAAGTGAGGACATTTTGGCCGGTCCTAACTTTTCCAGAGACCTTCAAAGGGCTCTTTGAAGGTTAAGACTTGGTTTTAGGGATTGGGTTATAATTAGGTTTAGGTTAGGTGTAGTGTAAGGGTTGGGGTTAGGCACTTAGTTGTGATGGTTAAGGTTAGGGTAAGAGGCTGGAGGATGCAGTATGTCAATCAAAGTCCTCACAAGTATAGTAGTACTGGGTTGTGTGTGTGTGTGTGCATGCGCGCATGTGTGTGCATGTAGCCCTCCAACTAAGAAGTTGAGAACTTTCCAGCTACTGAAACATTTATTTATTCTTTCCTCCCTTTTTATACAAATGGTCTTTCGCAGCCAGTGGGAGTGAGTGTGTGTGTGTGTGTGTGTGTGTAGTACGTTTGTGTCTATTTGACTGTGTTAAGTTTAACATTGAAGTTAAATATGGTTATATTTTTTATGGTTTTTATGCGTGTTAAGACATTTCTGAAACACTGAATTGGGGATAATTTATCATTCATTTTGAGGGAGAGAAACACAAAAAAAATACAAGACAGATAAGAAGATTTATCATTATTAAATCAAAACGTTCTGTATTGTGATTGGCCGGCATCAGGGGCTACGGCTACATCCGAGTGCTACAAGTGGCCACTATGCACCTTCTCCCTACGTGGAGAAGTGTGTTATGGGAAGGTTACGGAGGCTCGCAGAGGGGCAGACGCGCACACTTCCCAAAAATCTCAACTGCGCATTGAGTGTGTCAAGCGAGTTGATTGGTTCAACTCCTCTCTGGAGGCGGGTTCAAAACAGAGATGAAAACAAACAGAAATGTGCTGCAAAACAACATTCACGTATCCGAGTGACCCTCCGTGCACGTTCACCTAAATGCAGCCCGGAGAAGCATAATTCTCATAAACCTTTGAAGCCGTTCTCTCTCTCGCCTTGCTGCTGCCAAATACTTCAGCTACTATTATGTTTACGTAAGGAAAAAAAATAGAAGCAGCAGCTATAATTGCCCACTGTCTGAAAGTACATTACAGTTTATAGTAAACTGCAAACCAGCGCTTGAAAAGCTAAAAGCTACTGGCTTTGATCACCACGACGAGCACAGACCCGTCTGTGCTGATGATGGGTGAATGCCAGATGGGATTTACTATTTGTTTGGAGTCTACTGGCAGCTGTTGGTAAGGAGCCAATGAATAGACGGCAAAAGAAAGAGACAAAAGCTAAATAAACAACAAAGAAGATAAAACAAGATGTTATATAAGTCAGAACTGGAGGCAGAAATGAGTCTAAATTTAAGGTTTTACTCATTACACCTAATATGCTGAGATAGAGCTTTAAGGTCTAGACACACACACACACACACGAAAACCCCTTATTAGTCAGCTAATCTCTGTGCTGCTAAAGTAGAGCTGCTTTAAAAACACACACCACCGGGAGGGTAACACTAAATCAACTGGTGGGAGTGTGACGAAGGCCACAAGTACAAAACACACACACACTTGCACTCCTCTTAAAAGTCCTACTTGGCAGTGCTACGGTGCTGTTATCTTAATGGGTAAATGTGCAGTTGAGAAAGCCACACACTTATATGTACAAAAATGTAGCTCCGTGTATGCATGCACATTAAAAGCATTAAACACCCCTGCAAACACACACTTCACAGTAGAAATACCATGTATGATGTCAAAGACACACACACACACACACACACACACACACAGAGCAGCCTGTTAAAGCCATGTAAAAATGTTCCGCTCCCTAGACCTTTGGCTCTGGCTCTCTAATTGGCGGACGACTGTGATTGGCTGCTGGACATCTGCCAACAACCAGTGAGAGGCCTCGGTCTGCTCGATCAAAACCATGGCTCCTTAAACAGCAGGAGAGCAGAGTGTGTGTGGGTGTGTGTGTGGTCACCTTAGTCAAACAGTAAAAACACACACACACACACACACACACACAATTACTGTACCGATGGCTGCATGATTATGGTCTACATTTACCATAAAACCTTAAATTAATAAAGTATGTGAAACATCCTGTCTGTGTGTGTGTGTGTGTGTGTGTGTGTGTGTGTGTCAGCCACATGTGTTAGAGTCATAACACTCACAGTAGGAGGTTTCAAAGTCACAATGGTGCTTGTAATGTAACTGCTGCTGATTACATGAAACGGTCGACACACCTTCACACTGACACACACTTGCACAATGATGAAAAACCTGAGCATGATTACGCACACACACACACACTTATGCTCAAACATGTGCCCATTGATGTCTGGTTACCTTTTGCTTTGACTGTAGTTTGGTATTAATTACAGTTACATTTCTGTTTGTCTTTGGTCCAGTCAGCCACTGACTGTTTTTTTCGCTGATTTTCTTTAATTATCTTATATTACGGGATGCGTGTCTTTATTTTAACCGTCCGTCTGCCGTTTACTGTCTGATAAGCCTTCAAAAACTCATGCGAGTGTGAATCATCTTGCTGAGGAGTTGGAGGTGTGCAACCTGTCACCTGCAGGCCTGGGTCTTGTTCTGTTGCTCCCTGCAATGTTTAAAAGCGATCCACTAACAATAAAAGGTAGAAAAAGACTGCCGTCTTACTTTTTGATTGCTGTCAGCACTAATCTCGTTGATAAACACATTACATTTCCTGTTACTGCTTCACATTACAAGCCTCCCCGTGTTCTGCCAGTGGAAAGCTTTTAATGTGAAGCAGCAGCCGCAGGTATGTTCGTTTGCATTAGCAGTAACTAAGGCGGATATCAATTAGATAAAATTAGAAACACTTGCACTGGATTACACGCATGCCTCGTTTCCTGCGAATCCCTCGTGTATATACTGTAACTCATTTGAATCCAGCGTGGGAATGGCGGACTCCATTACTATATTGCGAGGTAATTGCTGAATGTAAATACATGATTTCATAAAAATCTTTAGGATCAGAAGTTTCATTTTATGAGTGAAAGCATTAAGTGCAGCTTCAAAAAATGATCATATGAAAATCAAGAATGTCCTGACATTACCGTTAAAAAAAAAAGGCAACACACAGACACTACAACATTATTTGGACGTATAATTTAAAATGAAAGCATAATGGAAGCCGCACTCCAACACACACGCATGGGGAAAATACATGCTAATACCTTCCTGTCTCACATACACACACAGAGTAGGTCAGCAGATTAGAGTAGACTAGGCCTATGCTGAAGTAAGGGAAATAGTTTTAATGTTAAGCGGTCGCCAGTGGAAACTGAGCCAAGCTGTGCAACGGAATTAGCACCAATGTAAAGCTGTATTGTAGCAGACGCCTTTGAACATGCAAACAAACACACACACACACACACACACACACAAGTGTCATTAAGTATAAAAATACACACACAGATGCGAGAAAGACTTGGTGATTAAAGGTTAAAGTTTGAGAGCTGTCATGAAAAAAAGACACACACACACAGTTTACACACAACGTTGCCCGTCATTCTGAAACAGGCTGAGAAAACAAGCGGTAAACTCCGTTAAAATGGATTTATTTTATGAAATCTAATAATCGTGGCAATAAAAACATATTGGAATAATGTTTTGGCCGTTTCCTCTCTGACGTCTTAACCCCACTTTTCCTGCTCGCATTTACAGAGGTGAGTGAAAGGATATGAGACCGTGTGTGTTTAGCATTAACTCAAGGATCCAAAGAAAGAAAGAGTTACATTCAAATAAAAAAGATTTAACCAAACAGGATATTACATCACGAAGCTGGCCGGCATCCCAGTCGTTTGATTGGTCGTTTTCATCGTTCTGAGCCAATATGAGCCCAAACATGTAGCCTACTCTGATTTAACTTTTACTACGTCGCTATAAGCCCGGGATTTAGGAATTACACATAAACTGGACATTTAATTACATTGAGAAGGACGGGGGGGAAACGGAGAAATAAAGTAAGAAAGACGAATAAAATTAGCAAGGAGCGCAGTGAGGAGGGCTTAGAGCAGGCAAGTAAAACCAAAAAAGGAATAACATAAAAAGGAAAGCATGAGTTAAGCCACCTATAATATAAAGAGAAGCAGACTGTAGTCAGTGAAGTGAGGGAATAAAAAGGGAGAAAAATATGTATATGAACCTTAAAAAGGAGTAACTTGATTTGGAACAGTTTTGGTTGGAAAAGGTTTTCCAACTTTGTTTTTTCGCTTTTTGCTTTCCGATACCCGTCGACTTTCTGCGGGCTGCCAATGTTTCAGGACAAGGTAGGAGATCACACACACACACACGTATGCAGGGAAGCTAACCACATTATGAGCAGATGAAAATATTAAGCCGAGGCTCGTCTCTCCATGTTGGCACCGGTTCTCCCCAGACAGAAACCAATTAGAGAGTTATGGGCCCCCCGAATCAGGACACGCAAAAGCACAATCTCACGCAGAATACTGCGAGCACGCTTACAGGGCATTAACTCATACGAATACACGCAGACAGGTTGGGTACATTACGGAAAACCTCTTTCACTACCAGGCACGGTGGTCTGAGGCTGCTGCCGGCATCGAGCGGTATCAATAAAGGTCGTGACATTGAGGAGTCTGGAAGGGCTTCATATGTTGCGAGGTATAAAAAAAATAAAAAATAAAAAAGGTACACAAGGGGAATATTGAACACAGGGTGGCCCGCTGCGTGCAGAGACAGATCGCTCCCATGGAATCTAGTCATAGGAGGAAATAACGTGTGAGATGTGAGAATGGGTTTAAAATGTCATGCTGAAGACATAAAGACGGCAGCTTGAGGTTCAAATGGCTCTGTGGAAGAGTTTGGTTATTTTTCTTAGTGAAGAAAGCTGTGATCTTGGTATTTGTTTGTTATCTGCAAATATATTTCAGACAGATTTCAGTGAGTAGGTTTACGTGGACACCAGTATACTGCTTTTGAGTTTTGCTCTGATTTAAAAAAAAATATTTTTTGGGAAATGACGTTTACATGTAACATATATAGACCTGGTTATTCATCTTCCTGTTTACATGACTCTATTATCATCTATGTTTCTAATTGTCTGTCTTCCTCCACATCCATATCAGACCATCTCTGTACTAAGTACACCACTGCTGAACGTTAGATGAGAAGATGGATACCACTCATGTCTGTACACCAAATAAGAAGCTACCAACAGCAGCCAGCTAACTTAGCTTAGCATAAAGACTGGAAACGGGGGGGAAACAGTTAGCCTGACTCTGTCTGAAGGTAAAAAAATCCACCTACCAGCACCTCAAAAGCTCACTTATTACCATGTTGTTTGTCCTCCACATCAGCAACTTACGGGGCTTATGTGCTGGACTATTTTTAGGTCAGGACCAACCAGCTGAGTCTCCAGGAAGGTACTGGCCCTGGCCAAGAAACAGTCCCACACATAACCCCTTCTTAAAACGTCCAATTGCCGTTTTTACACTTCGGTTTTTGTACAGATCAATCAAACTAGATTCAACGTGTCCCCCTCACTTTAATATCCTCACACAATAACCACTGTCATCATTCATTTTATATATACACACACACACACACACACACACACACACACTAGAATAAAATAAATATGACATGTTTTGTGTAATTCTGCTGCTTGACCCTCTCAGACCTTTATATTGATGGATATATTTAAGAAGTGTTTGAGAAAGCCCATGTAGCTCAACTTCTTTCTGGAGCCTCTTTTGCAGTGAGGTTGAACGGCCTCTTTATAGGTGAAAATCATGGTTTTGTTTAAAAAAGTAAAACATACTTTTTTCTTTTCATTCTTACCTAAAGAAACTCCTCTGGAAAACACATTTTCTTTCATTCCTCTGTATGTGTCTTCAATACAACTTGATTTATTCTAATTGTTTCTCTTCACCTGGTCTTGGCCCCAGTCTGGACCCAGTTCTGACCTGAACTTGAAATGAACTGGTCTTGGAAGTGAGCTGAAGTGGACTAAGGTGGTCTGGGCTGCAGTTACGAGCTATTTATGACAAGTCAATATTTCCTCAGAAGTGTCACCAACACAAACTCTGCTTTGCCAAACAACACCACAACTGAGCTTGTTGGGTATTTTAAAGCACGGGTGAGGATGCAACAGTGACCAACCAGCGTTGCTCTCATACAAGACAATGAACAATGAGCTGCTCTCAAAAACACTCCGTGTGCACTTCGATTTATAGAGCAATCATCACAGTACGAAACTAACTTTACTATCTGTTGCTGCTCCCAACAACACACAGGGATATTGTGCAACTGTGACCACCAGGAAGCACTGGAAACACACGCTGTAACACAAAAACAAAAACACACAAACAGTGGGCACACAAGAAGGCACATAAAAACTGACAGCAAGACATATTCGGTACTCCAAAAAGCAACGTGGGTTGAAAGAGCGTAAACACAGCGTACACTCACAAATACAGGCATTCAAAAACACACAATGAAAACAATGCGGGCAACAACTTGTGCCAACACGCACATAAACGCTGACTTGCAATCAAAACACGCGCCCAATTTGTAATGTACACAAAAATACATAAAAAAAAGTGGACACAGAAAACACACAAGAAAATAGGTTTTGGTTCTCTAGGTTTGTATGCTGAAAAAAAAAAAAAAAAAAAAAAAAAACAACTAAAGAAAAACCCCCACAACATCTCCAAGAGATCGCCACAGCCATGAAAGCAATAACACACACTTCATTTCACTTCATCACTGTTTTAACTGTCAGCCTCAAAGGTCGTTAAGGGCTGCCTTTAACGAGCGAGGAAAATAAAAGCCCCCCCTCCTCCTTAACAAGACAAAATAAAAGTCCCTCCTTTAACAACCTCAAATCTTATTAGCACTGATGCAAGTTTGTGATCATAACGTCCCACTGTTTCGATAAAATCTCACCCTGCGTGAGCGAGCGTGTAGGTGTCATAAAGGCCACACTCAAACACACACCACCAGCAAAACACAATGGAAGTCAAGCAATACCAGGCTGAACAAAGACGGGCATTGTTTTGTTGGGACTTTGTTGGTGGGGGCGGGGGGGTGGGGGGTGCGACTGTGAGACAGGACAGAGTTACAGCTCCCACACTGCACAACACACACACACACACACACACACACACACACACACACGTACCTTAATGCTGGTACTCGGGCCTGATGTGTTCAGCAAAACAGGGCGTTTCTGTCTCCTTGACCTGTCTGACTTCCTGTCCTGCACAGGAAAGAGCGTTAGATGTTAGATGTATGTGTGTGTGTGTGTGTGTGTGAGAGAGTGACTGACATGTGTCAAAGACGTGTGGGGGTGCCTGGGACTTCACACTTACTGTTCTTCTCAATGTCGAAGCCGCTTCCTTTAAAAGTCCCTTCAGAGTAAGTCTGCACGTCCGTTCTTTTTACTCTCACGCTCCTCTTCCTCCTCCAGCTCAGCTCTCCTCCCTCGTAACTTTTGGGAGGTTGTTTGAACTCTCTGCAAAAGGTCGGGACATCTATGTTACAAAAGGACAGAAATCTTAGGGGGGGGGGGGGGTATCTTGGGAAATTTCAGGGATGTGTTGTGAGAGTTTCCTGAGTTTTCAGAGGTCACGTTTGGTGGAAAATGTTAGTTTGCTGCAAAATGGGGAAAAAAAAATGTATGGAGGACGGAAGAAATTACATTATGAAGGATGAATACATTAGTTATCAACTCTAAAGACTTTCAATTCTTCAACTCAACACAAAAAGTCTGACTTTTATTTTGAGTTGTTCTAATGACAACGAATGAAACTTTAACCAAAACCTCACTTTCCTAAACTTCATGTTTTGTCCTGGTGCACACACTGAATATATAAGGAGATGTACACCATTTTTTATACATTATTATTGAATTTATAACATTGGACACACTGGAGGGTCCAACGAAAATATAAATAATGCTGGGGAGGTCCTGGGGTTTTTTGTTTTTTAAAAGTTAAACATAATGTTCAACACCCTTCCCCAACTCAAACAATATCCATACAGTCCTTAACAAGCTTACCTATGATTCTACTGACCTTTAGGTCAATGGTTCCCAACATTCATACCTTAAACCCCTTCAAAATTGAGTAAAGGCTTCCAAACTTCACTGTATATGATAATGAAAAGAACTGGCTTGACAAGCAAAAGGTGCTTCAGGTAAATCAACCAGCAGTGTCGGTCAACACCGACACAAACTCACAGAGTTGATCAGCTTCTCCAAAAGTGATTCACGAAAGCATGTTAGTATGAAATGCATAAGACGCCTACATTTGCAGATGGAACCTGGTTTTCAACAAAACAAGCAGACAAAACATCTCTGCAAGGCAGGAGAACAACTTCCTGGTTTGAAGGCACATGACTGGAAATGTGTCACATGACAGGGAACCTGTAAGGATCCAGCTCAGCCCATGAGTTGATTTCTGACTCTAAAACATAAACTGAATCAAAACTCAAATCCTTTTTTTACTCGCTCCAATGATGAGCAACTGACAAAGGCCTTACTGAGGGGAAGAAGAAAAAAACCTTGTGCAGGCCAAGATCAACAAGAATCCAGAAAGCTTAGTGTGTGAAAAACTGGCTAGTGGTAACTAAAAGTGAACGAAGGATTCTTTTCTTTCTCTGTTTACTGTGAAAATGATACGCACGTAGCATCCACTCAATGATCACAGTAAAAAACGCTTGCTTGTACCTTTTTGTAAAATACTCGGTTTTTAGAGGTCCAGAGTATACCGAGTATAACACGCGAACATCCTGGCACTAAAGCTGGATCCTGCTGAGCACTTAATACTGAATGTGCATGATTTAAGGGACTTGATCACCTAATATTACCTTGAAGCATGGTGGAAACACCTGGAAACAGGTGACTGACACAGGATCAAACCAGTGACTTCAGAGTAAGCACGGATTTGTTGATCTAAGGTTCAAAAGACCCCCAGACTGGGCTAAATGTGGTTGAAAAGTTAAGTTTTTTTAGACATCCACGTTTCTTGTCTCAACAGAACTCTAATGGGTTACCTGCTTTATATTGTTTATTACATTTCAACCATATTTAGCGCAGTTTCAACATATATTACACATCTTTTGACCAGCTTTGTTACAGGGCTGTGGACTGTGTGCGGAGTTCAGTTTCCTCAACATGATATATGGCCCTAACAGCTTCAGACCTCTGATGTTTCAGTTACGAGACATTCCCTAACCACCACATCACCCTGCCAGCTGTTCAGAAGAGTTTGCGATGAACCAAAGGATGAGGTAAAGAGCAGACCACCCTCTCCTACCTGAGCTCTGGAAGACGTCACAGCGTGCAGCTATACACGGTGACTAAACTCGTCAGCAATCTGGTGATTAGCATCCTGTTAAATTATATTGCTTTTTCCACTGAGCTGTTCAGCTGCATTCCTCACTGCTAGTTAACACAAAGACTAATGAGAGGAGCATGGCGCGTAAAATGACTTTACAACCGTGTGTTGGTGCTATATGGACAACAGAAAACAAACAACTGCAAAGACACACTGATGCTGACGGTCACACCGAAGCATTCGAACACACACACGCAATGAGAAAAACTGCTGACCACACCGCACAGTACGTCCTCGCGCACAAGACCATGAACATACAAATTCGTGATAATCCTGACAAACGTGCAGGTCAGTTTATTATGTAAAAGTACATTATTGGCAGACATGTCCGTCCAGCATCGAGCTCCAAGACACAAAGGGCTCTGATGCCACTTAACAGACTTTTGTAAAACGTTTTTTTTTTTAACTATTATTATTATTATTAATGTGTTTGTGTTAGGTAATGATAGCTGTTAGCTAAACTGTTACTGCTGTAACAAAACAGCTAAATTATAGAAGCTAATCTTATTCTGGCGTGTTTGGCAGTTACCAAACAGCTTCATGCCCATTACCACATCCTGCTGAAATGGGGGAGGGCCAACTCTTATTCGTATTTGTTTTTTATAAGTTATCAATCATTATTATTATTATTATTATGTGCTTTTTATTTTGCTGGTGTTTGTCTCATTTCTGCAGCTCCACTTTTTCTTAAAATTTTACCTGCCGACTTTATTGACCCAAAGTGAGACTACGTCAGTAGAACCGGGAAAGCGAATTCGGATTGTAATCAGATTCGTGATCTGGCCAACGGAGACGCATGTATCTGGCTACGTGTAGAGGTCTTGAATCTCATCGGGATTTTTAATGCGGATGTGAGACACTTGAAAGTGTAAATGGGGCCTCTATAACTAACACTGAGTAACATCACAGACTGCATTCATGTTTTTCTACCAGGAACCACATGGAGGACATCTGCCTTTGCAAGGATCATCTGACTAAACGTCTAATCGCCCGTGTGTGTCCCTTTAATATCTTACAGAAACCAGTTTTGTGCAAGATATTAAACAATGGACTAATTTGTTTTTCTCCCCTAAATTTCATCCAAAAGAATTATGTAAACTCGAGCTAGAAGCCAAACAGTGAGCATCAGCGCTCACTGACAGACGGCTTCATCGAGTCAAACCCAAGGCAGGGATTCGCGCTCTGCACGGCCTCCGAGGCTTCGGTGCGAGCTGTTAACACACATCTGTACACATGTGAGCATTTTTGTGTGCGGTGAGTGTTTGCAAGCTGATATCATACGTCTACGTGTGTGTGTGTGTGAGAAAGAGAGTTTGTAAGCTGATATCACCGGTCTGACCTTCGGCAGTGTGAAGGATAGACTCACAGGTACAGATGGAGCTACTGTGGTTTTACTTGCTGCAAGTGTTTGATGTTATAGGCCTCCTCACCGCTACATGAGTGTGAGAGAGAGTGTGTGTGTGTGTGTGTGTGTGTTGGAGGTGATAATGAAACAACTAGAATCCTGCTTGCCAGCCTACCCTCCGGTCATTTTCCATCACATCTGGTGAATGAGGCGCACTTTGACCCCTCCATGTTCAAAGCTGCCCTAAACACACGCACACACACACACGCACGCACGCACGCACGCACGCACGCTGGCTGTAAACAAAGGATTTTTGCGGAGAAGCCACATTTATTTCATCAGTGATTAACATAGCAGTGAGTTGAGGCAACAGGATGAGGAGAAAGAAGTAAAAAAAAGACGTTAGGAGGAGGGAGGGAGAGGCTGATGATGGAGAGGTGGAGGTGATTGAGGGTTTAGAGAAGACAGATTGGGGTGAGGAAGGAAGAAGAAGAAAAAAAAAGGGTGTTGAATGCCTGCTGGTGGTGTTTTTTGAAGGTGAAGCTGATTCTACTGATGCAGTCTCGCTTGAAGTCAACGACGACATAAACGTGGCCAAATCCGATGTTGAGGGGGAAACAATGCAGCTGCAGAAATTCGACAAAAACAAGCGAAACAAAAAGCAAAAGCAGCGGGAAAAAAAAAAACAGTCCAAAACAAAAGAACAGAAAAGTTATTGTTATAAGAGCGGATGGATTCCCAATAATAATTTACATTTTACAACATATATTGGAAAAGATTCAAATAAAGGTCCTACAATTGTAATAATTTGCTCGCCTAGCGCTGCTGTGGCGCACTTGGACTAAGGAATAAGGGATACAAATATATCATCATACATTAAAAAGGTAGGTATGAATACATACTGCCAAGAGCAGACGATGTAGTTGAAGTTAATTGTCTGGACATGTTGAAGATCCAACAGTCACCACATATTGCCTGCAGTTTAACATGTGATCTGTTTTTTTGTACGCTTCCCCCCCCCTGAAATATAATCTTAAAAGTTAATTCAGTTAGATTTGACTGTTTTACACGCAAAAACAAACAAAAAAAAAATCTATATCGTCGACAGTCTGGGAGCAAAACCTTCACCATTAATCTTCAGATTCCGACAAACACCGATCCTGGTGATGATCCACAAACTAATTACAATTCCTCAAAGCTGTAGAAGTTAGAAAGTAGAAACTGTGCAGAATAATAAGGCAAAACAACATCGTTACCAACACTAAGGCATGTTGCAAAATCAAACTGGACACTGCACTGAACTAATGTGGCTTACTTAGCTGCCAGACTGCACATAACCTGGCAACGTTCCCCCTGTTTAGTTTGCACTGAGTTAAATTAAAGTCACGCTGTACAGTGGTGCTCGTGCACCTGAGAGTGTCTCCACAGGACATGGACTTTTCTTGGACTTCACTTTCGCGTTTTTGGACGTTTTATTTGGATTTTCAGTGCTGCAGCAGCAGCAGCAGCAGCAGACTTTTCAGCTGCAGCGTGACCAGCAGCCAAAGAACACAAAAGTGTACGACAGAGGAAGTGATGAGAGCGGGGCGGAGGCGGAGAGGTGTGTTTGGAGAGGGGGAAGACAGCGAAGGCAAAGCGAAATGAGAGAGGGGGAGAGAGAGAGAGACGGAGGAGAGAAGCCAGACCACCGCCACAGCCCACCCACACTGCGGCCAGAGGGTCCCCTGCAGTTCACGCTGACCATAACAACCCCCGTGAGAAAGAGGGCGAACACCGCACCTACAAGTGAAGGGGGGAGAGAGCGAGAGAGGGGTTACGGGACGGGAGTGATGTGGCACCAGGTAGGGAGGGGCGGGCGGAAGGAGGGACGAGGTGGGAGGGCAGAGTAGTAATTTAGGCCCAGGAGAGGAATCGGTCAACGGCTGTTTTCAGTCCGACTTCTGCGGCCGCCGCGGGTTCGCGCCCAGGTCAAGCGCGCTGATTCTAGTCTTACTCTTAATATACCTTCAACACACACACAGCAAAATGTATGCTTGTTTGTAAGAAGATGATTTTTTTTTTTCATCGCCATAAAGTATATTGAACTGCGGGGTAGGGGGGTTAAACCTTAAAGTGGGGCGTCACCAAACGGACGCGATTCAAAATGGACCCCTAACCAAAATGGCTGAAAAAGCGTAGCGCCAACTGAAAGAGGACTCCATGCTCTCTCTCCCTCTCTCGCGCTCTCATATTGACATTTTATATCGTTTTCAAGCCACATTTCCACGCTAGACCTTTATCCTTGGCTACCCTTCACAGCACAGGTTTAAATATTTTCAGATAGTAAAGGTTTTAGGCACCGACGTGGTTTCCCGGGACTGCCTCCCCTGCTGCTAGCTCAGCTAACCATGTTTGTTTTTAGCCCGGCGGCTAGGCTAGCCGGTCGCTCTTGCCAAGGATTTTAGCACTTTCATGGACTTTATTCCAAACTCTCAGCCCGTTTACGGACTAACCGCGGTGGCCGAGCGTGGCCCTTGCCGCCTTACCGTATCACGGTGAGTTCGACGTCAACCGGCGCACCGGGACCGCTGCCTGCCACGGTCGACGCGGTGCTCCGCGCCCGCCTCACACATCGGGGCCTCCCGCTGGCCAGCGGGGTTGACCTCCCGGATACGCGGGACTTCCCGCCACTGGAGGGCCGCTCGCACTTTCCAGCGGTCAAGTCCAGGTGACCAGGAGTGGCCAACCTGCGGCGCGCGGCACTGTCCTCCTCACGTAATTGACTATTTACATCACCTGCCGCCCCTCGCTCTTCTTCTGCCTCTTCCCTGCCCACCAGACACAGCCGTGCGCCCTCTGCTGTCCCTGACCCCCCCCACCCCCCTTGTGATCACCAACACAGCAGTAATAATAATAATAATAATTAATAATTTAGTAAAGATCTGTCTCCAGCCTCAGCTCCAGCTCTGACCCAGCACAGACTTTTTAAGATGGCCCTTCTCAGAGTGAGATCTATAACAAAACGTTTATTTAAAATGATTTTATCTCTTCCACTGATTTTGGATTTGATGTTTTTAACAGAGTCCTGGCGGTCACAGTCAGCTTGCTGAATTGTGCCCTCTGGATTATGGCTGCTTTAGCCGCCCAAGGGGACCGTGGTCGTGATTGCTTCCATCTATAGGAAGCCCTTTAAGATGTAACCTCATGGAGCCCTTTGAAGTGCACGTGTTTGAACTTGGTGGCCCAACCCCGGTCATATTTTTTTTTTTTAATCGCCCCCCCCCCCCCAAACCAGCTGGCTGCTTCCTGTTGGAACTCCCTGAATCTGTGTCCAGTCTTGTTTTAAATTATGACAGAATTGTTCTTTGTGGTGAATTTTAACATTCATGTTGGTGAGTCTTCGAATTCCCTTGCTGCTGATTTATTTATTTATTTTTTTAAATATCACGAGCTCTTCTAACTCTCAACACCATGTGTCTGGCCAAACTCATTCCCGTGGCCACACTTTAGACCTGGTCTTTAGTCTGGGCCTGCCAACACCATCTGTGGAAATCAGGGACATGCTTGTATCTGATCACCTATGCCACGTTTTTAACTGTGAATTACCGGCTGCTAGCACTGAATTAACCCGCTCTAAGTAGCTCTACGTTTACCATTCACATTTTGTACACTCGTCAATTCTCCTGGCAGTGTGTTTCTCCAGATTCCTGTTTAAGACTGTGGATCAGTTAGTTAACCCGGCCTCTCCTCGTGCCCCTGCTGACGCTGATTGTGAAAGGTTTCTCTTGCACTTTGCTGGTAATGTGGAGTTGATAAGACCTGGTTTTACCCCCAATCCTGCCTTCTTATATGTGGATCACCCGCTCAGGGACTCTTTGAGCAATTCTTCTGCTGTTACTCTGCCTGAAATCACAGACATCATGTCTCCCATGAGTGTATCCTCCAGCCCTCTGGACATAATCCCAACTAGGCTTTTATTTGAAGCTATGGATTGTATTGCGCCCCATTTGCTATCTATTTTGAACAGCTCGCTGTCTCCTGGCTGCGTCCCAGATTACTTTAAAACTGCTTGTGTCCAACCAGTCCTGAAAAATAAACCTGGGCTTGAGCCTACCCTCCTGGATAATTATCCTCAGATCTCCAAACTGCCTTTTTATTTCCAAGGTTCTTGAAAAAATAGTTTCTAAGCAGCTTATAAGTCTTCACTTTTCAAGAGAACGTGTTTGGCAATATCTCCTTTTTATTGAATTGTATAGTATTCAGTATATTCTCACTAGTCGTACTTGTAGTCTTACTAATACACAATAATGTAAAGAAACACCCTATGCGCTAATCAGAAATGCAGTTTTATTGATAATACTGACACATAATGCATTGCACACAGTATTGCTCTTTGTCGGTATGAGGTCAAATACACATCATGTTTAGCATAATTTTCAGTCTGTGTCTCCCAAAAAACATTCAGATATCACCAATACTGTCAGTCACGATCAGTCACCGTTTACAAAAGCAACAAAGCCATACGTCATGGTGCTCTTCAAGTAAAAACATATACTGGATTTAAAACCGGTTTCCACTTTCACCAAGACAGTGAGTCCCTGCATGTTATTGTTTAGTGCAGTTGTATGGCATCGGGAGTTTATTACAGTCAGCAGCAGAAGGATGTTTGTGTGTAAAGCTGAAGCATAGCGCAGCATATTTCCAGAGACTTGGGGAAAAACAACCGCTACTGAACTGCACTTTCGAACATGTTTCACTTCAGGCCGCACCCCTATCAGTGGCGTCACGGCAGGTGTTTTGCCGTGGACAGGTGGCCGCACGTGTCTCGTGACATCACTGTGACATCATCGCTGTGGGCGGAACTGAAATGTGGCGACAATTTTCAACCCACCAGAGATCAGTGCAGCAGCAGCTTTTCTGCTTGCCCCGCTTCAGTGCTGAGTTACCCTTTAAAAAACATATAAACTAACAAGGGTTTTCAGCTGAATGCGGGATTTAAAATTTCACTTCCACAGCAACGGTGTTTTAAGCTTCATAAAGGCAACTGGAAGCCATAGCTAATTAAAATACCCAACACTTAGTGTGTTTCTGGTCTCTGTATAGTTTTAACTCATGCTGAGGCACGAGTTAGTGTTACTATATGTCAAGGCAGCAAAGCTAAAGGCACGTTACGTTTACTGACAGGAATAACATCGGGCAACAGCAGTGCTGAGTCAATGTTTTAAAAGACACATTTGACGTGCGAAGGCGATTTGAGGCTTGGAAAAAAAAAAGTCGCTGGGAATGGCAACTGGAAGCTGGATTGTCAAAATAAAGTGTTTCCATTTGGAGGCTCGTGGATTTACATCAGCAGGGTGTTTAAAGCTCTTTCATCAATATCAAACTATTCCAAGATACAAACACAAACATTGAATGTAAAACACAACGTGTAACACAAGTCCATAAAGTCGTCATCTATCCAGGCAAACACGCTGACATAAATCAAAGTTAATTTGTCGATTGGTTTTCACTCAAGTGTATCGCGCAAGTTTCTCGACCAAGCCCTATTTGCATCCATTTGTATCATCTAAAGTGAATTTCCTCGTTGCCTTGTATCTGCAGACACCAGTTTAGCATCTCACTACCAACCAGCTTTGGTGTATTTAATGGCCAACGTCCACAGGATCCGGCTGCGTCACGTTCCCGTTGTTCTACGGCTCTGTGGCGGTTTCAATGTCCACTGGTAACGTTTCAGAACCGGAGCCTCTGTTCTTCAGCAGCCACATCTATAATTTAGTTAAAACATATTTCACAAGCATAAAATCACATTTGCAGCTACGCGCGGCAACAGCTGCTTTGTGGCTGTGCTTTAATGTGACAACCTTTTCCTGCTGCTAACTTCCTCTTTAATGACTCATTGCGAATGTGAATTTCATGCTTTAGAGACACGAGCTGCTCCGGGGGGGGGGGGGGGGGAAAAAAAACAGACCCGGCGTACAAATATAGCAGAGTGGGGGAAGAGAGCCGCGCCTGAGCCGGAATTGTAGTGGATCATCTCCTGCAGCCACTTCCCGTCGGCACTGGTTGCAAGGTTCACAGTGTGCGCCTGCACATTTTTTCCACCAGTAGGAATCGCGTACGTTCCAACAGGGAAGCGAAATGATGCACAGAAAACGAACTAGGGCAACCTAAACCGACGTACTGAAACTAAATCCCTGTAAAATAATCATGGAGCGCTTCATTCAACTCATCCTTGTAGCGATCTGGCTACTTCTGAGGGCTTTTAGAGGTCTGCAAGTGAATAAAATGCACCTTCTTTTCATTCTCAGAAACATTCAGTGTTTTCATGAGGTTTTTGTGACAGGTCGCCGCTGATGGGTCTCTGCCCAGCTCCAAGCAAAATTCACAGTGGTTTCTTAGGAGCAACAACTACAAATTCAAGAGTTTATGGGTACAAGGAGACAAATGCTGACATCTGATAGCAAGCAAGTTCCTCAAGTTTGGAAAGCAGAGCAGAACACACTGGATTCTGGAGTAAAAGTCTGGACGGATGTTTTGTAATGTGTTGTGAGCAAGTGATTTTAAATCTCCAAAGAAGGTAAATTACTGTGATATATATGGTGAGGGTAGCAGTCCTGGAGTTAAACCCTCTCTGACCTGGCGGGACGACAGGTTGCCAAAACCCTGTCCAATAAAAGAGCTGCTTGTGAGTCCATGTGACGTTTGTTTACGAGGCCTGGTCGGCTCGTAATTGGCTGGTGTGAACCTAAAACGAACCAAACGGGACAAAGTCAGCTTTTCCACCCTGGAGCGGACCAAAGCAAACTAGCCGAACACGGGATCGCACCCAACGAAAAAACTCAAGGCTTTAGACTTCAGGAGGAACCTCTGAGAAGGACAAGATGCAGAAATAAATAAGAGAAGAAGAGAGTGGAGGTATTTATCTCCCTTCTTTGTGTATTTTAAAAATTACGACTTGGTTCAACTGTGTTGTCCGTCTTTGTTTCCCTTTGCTTTCTAAGTCGGCCGGGGCTATTTGAGGACCTCAACACACTCACACACACACATACGTATATATATATATATTTATATAAAAACCTACAAATATGTACTGTACTTCAGGAAATCCTGTAGAATCTGGGTGGATTACTCCCACTTCTCTAACCTTTCCTGTTTGGACTTTGTGTATGTGTGTGTGTATGTGTGTGTGTGTGTGTGTGTGTGTGTGTGGACCAGGACCATAACCCTGTCATGTCCTGACCTTAACACACACTCACGAATGTCTGCAGGGACACAGACACACACATTAATTACTGTAATGAATAATTGAGACACACACAGAAAAGGAGACTGCCGGTAACGCCCATCAGAAGACAGACTAACCTACATGACTGCAGTTTCTGTTACATTTCTTCAGCACTGTGTGTGTGTGTGTGTGTGTGTGTGTGTGTGTGTGTGTGTGTGCGCTCTTGTTTTACTACATTCGTGGGGCCCAAAAAACGGGAGCCCACTATACTTGTGGGGCCCGACCTCCTTGTTGGGGCCAAAATGCTGGACCCCACAAGTTCAAAGGGCTTTTTGAGGGTTAAGACTTGGTTTTAGAGTTAGGGTTAGGGTAAGGGTTAGGTTTAGGCATTTAGTATTGATGGTTAGGTTTAGGGTTAGGGGCTAAGGAAAGCATTATGTCAATGACGGCTCCCCACGAAGACGGTGCCGCCAACCTGTGAGAGTGTGTGTGTGTGTGTGTGTGTGTGTCCTTATCTGTGTACATCCATCTAAAAACACGCTTTGTACCAATAAAGCTCAAACCCCGAGATCAACGAGAGCAAATACCCGACTTAACCCGCTGAACCCTGAGAGTGCTGAACGATTGGAGGAGGAGGAGGAGGAGGAGGAGGGGGCACAGGAGGACGCAAAGAGCAGAGGGAAGAGAAGGATGAAGCTGGAGGGGACGCAAAGACAGAGAAGAAGGCAGAAGAGGAGGAAGAACAGGATTTGACGCACGAGGAGAAAGTCAGAAAAGGTTAAAGGCGGAGGAAGAAAATCGTTTTAAACGGGACGACGAAGTTGAGAAGACAAAGGGAAAGGTGGAAATGAGGAGCAGACGAAGCGGGAGGAGGAACGTAATGAGATACAGGAGGAGAGAAGGAAGAAGAGGGGGAAGCAAAGGAGAACAGGAGGGAACGGAGGAAAGGGAGAAGGAAGAAGACGGGACTGGGAAGAAGAGGAGGAAGAACAGGAGGAAAATTAAGTGGAGGCGGAGGGAAGGAGGAAATGAATGGGAAGAAGAGGAGGAGGAACGTGAAGGGGAGGAAAAAAGGAAGAAGAAAAGAGGCGAAGGAAGCAAATGCATAACATGGAGGTTGAGGTGTTAATTGTGCAGCTTTGAAGTTCTACATTTAACAATATTTCTTTTACACAACTTTGATTTCTGATTGAAGGCAGCATATGATGTTTCCTGTAGAGACGATTCAAAGAGAACTAAATTTCCCTTCTTGCTTTGAGGCTCGTCTTCATGAAAGGTGGAAGTTTTAGAGTGATAAAGTTTGACGGTTTGAAGCGCTCAGTCACCGCTGCCTGACCTGACTTCGCCTCGTCGGGAAACAGCAGGTGGTAAAGAAGATCAGGCGTCGCAAAATCTTTGATTCGTTTTCTGCTTTTCGAACGTGGATGGGGGGGGTTCCGACGGGCCTTCACTCTCCTTCTTCTCTGCGTGAGGCCAGGCGAGACGGAAAGAGGGATGAAAGAGGCGACGCATGCTGAGATCGGATCACAACTTTGGGAAGGCATTCGGTACGGTAATGCAGTGTTTCTGACGAATAGAGAGACGGTGGGGCATGAATCCATCAGCGATGGCACAAACGGACACACACACACACACACACACACACACACACACACACACACACACACACGCGTCATGTCACAGGCGTTGGCGAACCGTGGGCACTATTGCTCTTCAGGTCTATCTGTACAGAAGAGTGTCAGCTTATCTGGAACGCACACAGTCACCGCTGCAGGTATCACACCGACCTCAGCAAGACGACAGAGCAGAGAGAAAAATAACATGTAAATCAGTTCAGGTCGGCCTCATTTCACTTTCGGGAAACTGGACATTGCTCTTCAATGTTTCAGCGTGCCTTTGCGATTCCTTTCCTCCTCCTTCTTTCCACTTTGCCCCGGTTCCCTTGCGTCGTCACTCCGCTGCCTTTGCCGGTCCAAACGGTCCCACCAGCTTCATGGCAGCGTAGTTCTGCAGCACGAAAAAAGAAAAGCAGTGAAAAGGGAGAAAGGTCGCAAGGGGTCACTTTTCACCCTCATTGGCTTGCTTCTCTTTTTCATCTCACAAGCCAGACCAAGATCTCTCCCCCGCTCATCCACACACACCATCTCATTTATATTTCTCTTTGGTCATTTTCTCCACATATTTCTGTCTTTCTTTGTCCTCCCAGTTCATTCCCTTCGTCTTTCGTTCTTGTGAGGTCTTTAAAGAGCTTTTCCTTTACAGTCATACGTCTCCGTACCGATAAAACATTAAATATAATACAGGTCAATATTTACACTTTTCTTGTATTCATTTCTTACTTTTACTTAATTTTATGAACCTTTTGTACATTTCTTGTGTGGCCGTTTAGCATCATCTCGCTGATGTTTTGGATTTCACTTGATTGTATTAGATCGTTTTTGTATCGTGGAGGAACTTTAGTTGGAGGTTTATTCCACCTCTGATCTTATTTTAGTAGGTTTGGCCATCGTCCCTATTGCTTATCACTATGTTAAACTGCTAATATTTGGGAACTCAGGCAGATCTCACCGTAGTTGTGCACACACACAGCTTTCTTGTGCCACATTTCCGGTGTGATCACTGTTGGTTTTTCTTCGTTTAGATATTCTGCCTGAACTGATGACTCGTGTTTTTTTGACCCGACAGACTTTGTTGTATTGATTTCATCCTGCTCACAGAGTACGATGCTATCCTGACCGACAGAAATGACGGCCCGGGGCATCCTGGTGGTGGAATGGCTAAGACGCATACAATATAACCACCTCTCTCTCCCCTCAATTCCTAATAAACCAGAATTAGAATTTAATTGTGCAAATAAATAAAAAATAAAAACATTAGCTAATTTTACTGTCTTTTCTTCCTTTGTCTCCATCCATCCAACGTGACAGTTTCTCTCTCACAGACACACACACACACAGACTCAGACTTGCCGGGAACGAGTAGAGGAAGATGCCTAAGAAGAGGACGATGAAGAAGAGGACGATGAAGAGGATGATGAACCACTTGAACCGCCTCCATAGGATGAACCTGAGGGTCTTGTAGGGGGAGGAGAACCACAGGAAGGAGGTCTCTGGACGCCTGGGAGGAGAGAAGAGGGTGTGTTTGCGTGATATGTGTCTGTGTGTGTGTGTGTGTGCGTGGGTGTGCGACTCACTGAGGCTCCTCCAGGTGAGGGTTCATGTTGGGTTCGTCTCTGCCGTGGCCAGCTGGTCTCTCCTCGTGCTCCTGCTCCGTCACGATCTCCAGAGACATCTCCACCTTCCCCTGAAACAGAGACAACGGGCCTTTACGGGCCTGGCCTGGCATTTTCTTCTCAGGGTTGTGCATCGTCTCATTTAAAAAAGCATTTCATCTAAGAGAAATAAAACGTCCAAGCTAGCAAATCTGCCATCTGTCAATCAGCAATCTCCTTAGCTTGGTCGCTAACGGGACAATAACTTCACACATTTTAATCTATAGACACATTTGTAGCATCAACTCCTGTCTCATAACTGTCTGCAAACCATCCCCCATGTGTATTGTAGTTTATACTCTGACAGAGGAGGTTAAGTAAAATCGATGGTGCATCACAGCTACTAAGCTACGATAGCGTCCTCCATTCTGGACTTTCCGGCTCTCAGTTTCCCAAAATCTTCCAAACGGTGCACATTCTTGTGCCCGTTGAACTCAATTTCTTTTTCATTTTAAATGCTGGTGTGACTGGCCGTTTATGGCGTATTGTTTTGAAAGTTAATATACAACAAAATGATCTATTTTACTGCTGTTGCGCAATCTGGAAATGGCAAAGGTGTGACAGTGTGTCATATCAGGCCTCAGAATATTTCATTTAAAATTCGAAAACTTCACATTTGACATAGTGTTTTCTTTCACAAAGTGTTATCACTTTATGTGCCTTTTCTTCGACTTCTCTTGTATTTCAATGTGATCACACTGCACGCTGAATAAGAAACATTTCAGCCCACGACTGAAACCACAAAAAAATACTTTAATGAATACACGAGATCAGATGTAACTATCCGATATAGAGTTAAGTGCCTAGGAAATCAATTTGGATTAGAGTTTGAGTTTTTAAAGAGACGATGAAATAGAAGTGTCTGTGGGTAGATAGTGCTGCTGTCATAACTTCTCCAAAAACTGTTTTTTTAAATGTATAATTCTACTTTCTTGTCTTGCTGGAAAGGTTTTTTGTTTTGTTTTGTTTTTGGAGATTGTGGCTACAAATTGAAATCGCTGCATTAAATTCCCAAAATAAAATCCTTATTAAGCTGCAGCCCAACATCCAGTTTCAGGTCAGTAACGGTAAATCACAGAAAATTTCGATTTCAAAGATCTCAGTGGACCTTGTTGAGCAAAATGAATCATCATTGTGCAGTGTGTTTTGAAAATCATGACGGATTATTCAAGGTTAGAGCTGACTGTGACTGTCTCGTTTTGGGCGTCTCTGTGTGCGTTCACTGGTGAAGGGACGAGTGTCTCTGTCTGGGTGTGTTGGTGTTCTCACGGCGGTGATCTTCTCTCCGTTCTGCTCGCAGGTGCAGGGCCACCACCCTTTGACGGTCTTCTGTTCAAACAGAGACACCAGTTTGTCTGTCGGCTGGTCCAGCAGCTGCAGGTTGCATTTTTCTGGAGACTTGGCCGGACGCAGCATGTGGTTCAGGTCCATCACCAGGTGACCTAAAGAAACATTTATAGCACACTTGCACAGGGCTGGAGCATAAGGAAAACACAAATCATGACAACCAGGAGGCTATCTGACAATATCAATGACATTTTTTTCTGTATAAAAAAAGGGGGGGGGGTGGAGGGTGTCAGGACATGTTTGATTGGATATAAACTTGATGCAAAGATGGAAGTGGGTGCAAATTTGCCCTGGGCAAGTTGTATCTCTGCAAGTAGAAAAATGTCTTTCGATTAATGCCGAAGATTTATGCTCAATGTCAACGCACCTGTATGTAGTCATCGGGTAGCCACTGAGGAGCATTTGTGTTGCATCCTGGGATTACAGTGGTCGTTTCTGTATTCATTGATTTCTCTTATCTGTTCGCCCACATGCAGAGTGTCTGCGAAAGCTTTAATGGCTTATTACCGTCTGTAGCTGGACACCGATTTCTATTAAAAAACAAAATTCTGTAAAAACTCTGTTGTCATTTTACACCAAACGTCACAAACAACAACAACGTCAGCGAAACGTGTACTTTGCAGTTCCTCCTGCAGCTCCCAGAGCTTTTTAAGACGCTCTTAGCCTTCCACGAGTAGGAAGAAGGCACTCTCTAATGTACGATTTAGAGTGTCTTAAATCACGAGGCTTCTGGGAAACACGTGTTAAGCTAAAGAAGGGTTGAAAGATGGATGTTACGATATTAGGCTTAAGATGCTTTTGGGAAACCCTGATCTGTATAAACCACCAGTGTCAGGTCTCCATGTAGCCATTTTTTCTTAATGACTAATTACTGAGTGTGTTCCGAGTGAGTTATGGACGATCCTGTGGTGGAGGCTAGTTTTGATCATCGTTGACATTAAGTTCTGGGTTGACGAATGGCAGAACAGAGACTAGATGTCCGCTGGAAGTGTTTTTCCAGAGTTAGCTGCAGTTTGACAGTGTGATCGTAGGAAAATGGCTCGTGTCTGACCCTCACAGCGCGCAGGAAGATTAACAGTCAGCGGTCCGAGCTGACGAGCCGAAGACAGGCAGGAATGGAAAAAATGCTTTGAGGTGGCCACACGCCCGCTGACTGAACGAGGTGAATAAACTCGAGCGAGAGAAAACGCTGGTGACAGACGGGAACAGGTCAGAGTCTGGATTCCTCATCTTCCTCCTGCTCTCGCACCGCAGACGCACGCTCTGTCTGCACACCGTCATCCTCTCCCTTCTTTTGGCGAAGAAAAGAACGGGTGAAATGAAGCAGGGGGGAGTGAAGGAGGCACGGCGGTGAGTTATTTCAAGGGACAGGGGCTGGGGCCGCGTCAGGGGTGAAGGAAAGGCAGAATTTTGACAGCTTGAGTCTCGAGCAGAAAAAATAAAACCAGCCCTTCCTCTCTCCGAAATGTGCCAACACAGTGGAAAAGGAAGAGCGTTAATTCTAAAGATAAATGTTATCGCAGTAGTTTGTCTGTGCGCACGTCGCACATGTGGTTGGTTCCCTGGATGGATTTACCACCTGAACCTTGGCCAGAAATTAGGGGGAAACTGTCTAAATGTCAAACTGTATTTGAATTAACTGTATTTCTACATCCAAAAGGCTTGTATGTAAGTATGTTTCTGACTTACTTAAATAGGCTGTAATCTGGGAAATATGGGTCCATTTCCAGCAAGCTTTTTAAGTATTTCAGAGTAAATCAAATTGAAGAACCAACTAACTTTTACTCTAGTTTAATTAGGAAGTCAAAAACAGTATGACAGCTGAGATCCCATGGAGAGTAATGCACCTGAATCTCTTCTGTTACTCCTTAACTGCAATTGTACTGAGTTTTAAGACAAAACAGTCATTTTCAGTCATTTTCTATCGCTTGTTCCCGTTTTTGGGGTCGCGGGTGACTGGAGCCTATCCCAGTAACTTCGGGCCTTAGGCGGGGAAGACAAAACAACAAAAAACAATAATTTTACATGCGTTTTACTTAAAGATTTTAATGGACAGTTCTACATTTTTGCCCAAAAGGGCCAAAAATTGTTCTTTAAAAATGTTTTTTTTCTGGGAAATATTATCACTAAATCTGTAAAAAATACATGTATTCAGGGAATGATAGAAATGTGATTTTCTCTGCTTTGTTAAAAGGTCCAAACACGTGGTCACCAAACCAATAACCAATAGAAACACACACACACACACACACACACACACACACACACAAACACACAGCCATATGTTTTACCGAGGTAGTCGTCGAAGGAGAACTTGTCATTGTCCCAGACCTGGATGGTCAGTTTAGGAGCCAGTTTAGTCTCAGCTTTATCCATACTCCAGAAATGTTCCTGCAGACACACAGAAAGGCCAGAGGAAAGGTTAGGTTTTTTCATTCTTCTGCCTTTCTGTGATCCATATTCACCTATACGTGTTTTATAGTTCCATAACATTCACGAATAGATACATTTAAAGTGACACCTTTTGTTCTGAACTGAAGAAGACTTCAGTAAATCTAAAAAAAACAATAATAATGAGCGTGACATGTTGAAATCCGTGCATGAAAGCTCCTCCACCTAGAAACGTTTATGGAGACACAGCAAGACAAATAAATTGGTCTGTGAAGCAGTGTTGTTGTCACCGAAAGATGTGAGGAAACTGTGATAAAATCGGTTCAACTCAAACTCAACAGGACAGAGGGAGATGGGAGACGCTCTGAGGAACATGTTGGGAGGCTCCTTTCAGTTTGGAGCAGCACTCAATCGACACATCTTCCACTACATCGCCACTTCCACACTGGAGCTGTGTGTGTGTGTGTGAACGAACACTTTCTATCTGCACACACACCTCTTTACAGGTGCAACCATGCGCGCGTGTGTGTATATAAGACCTATTATCGCCTCTGGTGAATTCACGCTAAACTGCCAGACAGTATCCGATCCTGTCTCACCTTTGTGCTAATGGGCTTCACCCTGCAGCTGGGGGACGCTGAGTTTCCTCTCTTTCTCTTTCCATTCCCTCAGTCGTGCTTTTTACCTGCGTGTGCGAGACTCTCTGGCTGTTACGTTGATAAGAAAGAAAAAAGTGGCTTTTCACACCTGAAATAAAATAGGTCCCCTGTGATCTGCAGCAAACGTCACGGTAATGTTCCTAAAAATACTTGGTGAGGAGACTTTCCGCAAGCTAAAAGCTGCACTTGCCAGCTTCACACATCGGCGGCCTGAATTCCCTTTTCTGAATTTGAGGGACTTTGTTAATAACGAGGCCATGTGACGATCGATTTACAGCAAAGTGAGGGGAGAGAGGCTTTTGGAAAAACTTTTCACTGTCTCTCTCTGTTTAAGAAAGTTTTGCATTTCGATTAGTGAATTCCCACGCGCTGCTTTCCTGCCTGACTCCATTCGGGGAATCGACAGTGTCTCAATTAGTAAGGATGTGGACCTCCGTCTTGATTTGCGCTCATGTGCCGGGTCTGTCCGTCCATTTGCCGACACTGGATCGTGGTGACGGCAGGTATCCAGGCGGCACCACTCAAATCAGATGCCCAAAACCACCTCAGCCGGCTCTTTTCATTGTGAAGGAGCGGCGGTTTCCACTCTACGCCCCTTCCAGGTGTCTCAGTTAGGGTTCTTTGGATCTGATCCTGGATTCTGTCATCCGAGTGGATGTGTGAAGACCTCACACACATGGCAGCAGCACAGGTGGACACGCCGCACCGCCACTCTTCTTTCCAACGCTGGGCGACGCCCAACAGAGTCAGCATTATTTCCACACTCCCCGCACCCACCGGCACAAGCGGGGCCTTCAGAGACCCAGGTGCGTTACAATACATATTTTTATACTGGTTTTGGCTCAGTTTTCACAATACCGAGTTTCAATATGCAAAACCTTCAAGCCAAAGAGCCGAGCTGTCTTGCTAAATGCATACCTCAAAACTCTAAATCATATGCACATATTAGCACAAGTTTCAGTGCTTCTTAACACACGTACAGGTCACGGACTCCATGGAACGTGTGTTTGCAGACACCTCTTATTTTAACATCACATATTGCAGCTTTTATGTGAAATGTATGGGGGGAAAGTGGAAAAAGGACGGTCAAAATGTTGCAATGTGTTGAGTGTCTGTCACAGAAGTGTAGATTGAGGTTTATAGTAATGTCACATGTTGTCAAGCATTTCAGCTTACTGTATTCCAGATGATTAAACTTACAAGTGAGTGAAATATTTATAGTTTAGCCACCTTTTGCTTCTTGTTGCTATTTGTATAATCTGGAGGAAGTGACCCCTGCACACTCTGTTTGACAGCATCATTTGAAAATGCTTTTATTTTAATTTGATTTTCAGTTATTCATTATTTGGCTTTCTTTCGATTATGCTTGATACGCCGAGTTGTCCTTTGCATACACCTGATAGTTCAACCTCACACTTCTGGCTTTTTCCTCAGAGGTCTGGGACTTTTTCCTGATCTTCCTCATGAATATCCAGCTCAAAATGTGAGCGATGCTTGGCTTTCAATTGTTCTGTAATTTCACCCTCAATTACGTCGGATTAGAAAGGGACGTTTTGCTTAAAAATACATCAGCTTTTTGCAAACATGCACAAAAACCCCCTGTGTGTTTCCGAATGTTTAAGTGACAAATGGACTCCTCTCTGCTGCCTGTGTTATGACTTCACACTGACTCTCTAAATCAGAGTCTAAATCCACATCATGCGCTCACACTTCATAACAACACACACAAACACTGAGAGTAAACACACTACTCCCTGTGTGTGTGTGTGTGTGTGTGTGTTCACCGCTTGGCTCACTTTATCCACAAACTCTGTCCAAGTACATTAAGTTATCACTCTCCAGCTGTCACATGCAGGGGTGGGACGCTGCATACGAGTGTGTCTGTGTGTGTGTGTGTGTGTGTGTGTGTGTGTGCGCAACTGCTCTCTGCAATATCTAACAACATCAATCAATTTCCTTTTTGTTGCCAGCACACTAAGTACAGAGTCTTGTTCAGTCTTCTCCCTCATTTCCTCCATCCATCTTTCTCCCTCTCTCTGTTTTTCTCACAAATCAAATAAGCTCTATTGGCATAAATGTAAAGTTCAGTTATTGCCAAAGTTAAATTAGATATCGTTGAATGCAATGAACATGTACATTTTAGTAAGAAAACGTACTAAATAGAAGAAAACCATAAGCTTATAGGCTTACAGACATTATATTTCTCTCACTTCCTTCTCTTTTTTTTCTCCTCAAATTATTTGGTGGCGTTGTTTGATGGTTGTGTGATAAAGTATCTTCGACTGTGTGGAATAACCGCAGGCAATCGGTATGTGTCCGCCACCCAATCCTAGTAGCTACATCACATAATGAAACATTGGTTTCTGTTGGTTTGTTTGTGTGTGTGTGTGTGTGTGTGTGTGCCAACTACCAATCAAGCCTTGCTGCCTAAGCCTCCAGCACGCCTTCTATCCATCCAATCATATAACCCTGGCTCTCCTCTCCAGTCTTCGCCAGATTGTCAGTTAACCATAGTGGATCATATTCATCCGTGTACAGCCTGCCTACCTGCTCACCTGTTTGTCTGCCTGGAGAAATACTCGCCTGTGCGCTCGTCTGTCTGCAAACCTGCCTGCCCACCTAGACTCCTCACCGCATCCCACCAGCTGCTCCTATCGGACTACGCCACCATGAGACTGCAGTCCACACTCTAGACTAAACTAAACTAATAAACCGTTTGGACTTTGAGCCGTCGTCTGAGTCCTGCTTTTGGGTCCTGAACTTTCGGAAATCCTAACGCGACACCCTCTGTCCTTAGACCGTCCTCAGGAAGAGCAACAGAGGAGGGATCCCTCTCCCAGGACGGACAGACAGGATAGATGTCGTGTGTCCAGAATAGACTCACAACAGAAAATCATAGCTGATATATAATAATGATGATGAGTGTTGAAGATGCATCCAGAAGGACAATGGAGCCGCACCACCTCCTCTCCACCATAGAGGCAGCAGCACAGTTCCACTTCCACTGCTGTTGCCAACAATTTTTGTTTATCTTTTGGCTAAATAAGGACTTTTATTTTTGCATATGGACTGGTTTCTGTTTAATGGACTGCAATCAATAGCCTATATTTATATTAACAATAGATGAAAAGACTATGTGAAACAGTGGTGACGAACCCAGAGATAATTATTACCCGACTCAACTCTATGGAGCTTTTAGCATCTTTCAGCTCATTGTTTTGGTTCGCGCTCACCGCTTCTGCCGTTAATGCAGGTTCAAAGACTAAGATAACTGTGCAGAGAAGTAGCAGAGTCGTATCGGCCCATTAGCCTATAATTTGCACACGTTTCTGGGGGCCGTGCTGGTATAATGTCCGTTACAGCAGCTGTTAGCACCTGGAAGCTCTTTCGCTGTTAGTCACACTTTCCGTGCTGCCCCTCCACCTTTTAACATCTCAACACGCTAATTAACTTTACAGTATAAATAAATGGGAAACAATTATCAAAAAAAAGTACTTTTTTTACGTTTCTGAGGTGTTAAATAAGATGTCTAAAACCCCCCGAGATGCCTTACATTTCACACATACGCCTTACATTCTGAATATGGGTATGATGCCTTGAGAACAATTTCCATTAAAGGCAGGTTTCAGAGGAAATAGTCAGAAAAGTCTGAGAAAAGCACGGATTTCTGCGTTGAACTGATCGAGTGTTGATAGTGTTGTTGATCAGCCTCTGTGACTCAGTCGTTATATCACCCGCCGCTTAGGTTTCCGGCTTCATGGACTCTGGCTCCAGCTCTGTTTTGGAGTCAAAGCTCTCCACCCAGCAGAGCTTTTATTTAAAAGTCCCTCCCTTTTCAGCTGCTCACTGATTGAGGATGCTGCTACGAGCGAGCGAGCGCCGCCGTAAAACATATTGGCTGCAGGCCGCTAAAGAGGCTCGTTTTCACGCCAAGAAAAGCACATGACAGCTGCGTTGGTATTCCCGTTTTCAGTGTGATGTTATTTTAGCTCTTTGCTAGATGGTTTTCGTTTGACTCTCAGAGATTCAGCAACATCTAATTCACTCCTCTTTCGTGTTAAAATGTCACGTCACTGTTTTTGTTGACTGCAGGCCGCTGTAGATTACTCAGGGAGCAGAAAACCTGCAGACCTCCTGCTTTACTTTTGGAGGGAATATACAATCATTTGATTCATTATTTTTAACCAGGTTCAGTAAACACACATAAAACAAAAACAATACAACATTGGAAACATCCGAAAAAATAACAGTAGTTAGAGGTATGTAACTTGTGTTATGTAACAAAATATCTCTTTGCTTTTTTTTTTTTTTTAAACAGATGGATTTGGTCTGATATTAAGGAGCACTTTTCAGGTCCAGTGAAATCTGTTGGACCCATTAAGATTTCCAGTGGACAGTAGATGTTAAAATTTGTTAAAAGGTTATTTCAAGGATGGGACTGGCGATATTCTATATGTTTGCTAACAAATTCAATGAAAAGATCAAAACCCACTTTGTGTTTCGTCCTACCTACCCTGTCTGTGGCCCCGAGCCCAAGATGTAAATATTTACAAGTAGCTCACAGATATGTAGTTTATTTTTTTAAAGGCTCAGTAATTCCCTAAAACAACTGGTCACGGTAGTTTTTTATCAAACTTTAATCAAACAATAGTAAATAGTGCATTTGTTGGGGACTATTTTCAGACGCGGATTAATAGAGATTTGATGCTCTAGTGAGTGTTTGGGGCGGCAGGTCGGTGTGTGCGGGACTGAGTCAAGTTAAACTACAGTGTGTGTGTTCGTGGCAATGAAGGAACATGTCACCCAGCGCAACAGTGTGACTCACTGATGCGTTTTTAATAGTTTTTGGACGACAATGGAGCTCCATGGCTCAGAGGAAGAAGATACATCAGGCTTTGGATACACACACACACACTAAAATTACAGCGGTTAATTAATCAATCCTGACTTTTTTCTTTGTCTTCTTCCTCTTTCTTTCTTTCCTTCTTTGTGTCATAATGCTGCTGGTGGATGAAAAACAGAAAAGCTAGGGGTTTTTTTTCCCCCTCCTTACCTTCCTGTCGACGACACAGAGTTGCTCTGCTGGTAAATAGTGGAAGGGAAACAGGAATCGGTAGTTGAAGTTTCCCTCTCCGCCCAGAGAGCGGTAGTGGACGTCGGTCTTCTGCTTGTTGTGTTCGTGGCCTTCAAGCCACCTGAGAACAGATGACGGGAGTTGTCAGTTCGATGCTTGTGTTGGTGAGATAACTAATATTTATTTTAAAGTAACAATAATGAGCACAAAACCGAACGAATTAATGACGACAGAGGCCTCCGTGGTTAACGGCCTCCTCCTACCCTTTAACGTAGATGTCGCTCATTTTCTCCCCGCTGATGCTGACATCATCCAGGATGACATCACTGGTGTTCCAGATGATGCAACGCAGGAAAAACCTGAAGAAGAACCAAAAACACACCAGATTACCTCAACTGTGGATGTATTCACTGGTGTATTGATTACTGTATCAGTTTATTCATTATTATGAGTCGTTATTATGTGACAAAAATGACTGAATGACCAGTTGATCGATGGAGTGTAAGACTGAGTAAAAAACTAACTTACCAACTGGTAACGCTTTAATTTATCGATTGACGTACTGACTCAGTAACTGATTGATTGACAACTGACTGACTTATTAACGGACAAACTGACTCACTAATTGATTTACTGATAAACTGACTGATTCACTGACTGAAGGATTTGTAACGTAATTGATTGACTGACCGAGTGACTCACTGATTGATCAATTTATATACTCATTGATTGATTGACTGACTAACTGATTGATTGATTTACTGATTGATTCACTAACCAACTTACTGACTGATTGATAAACTAACTGACTGACTGACCGAGTAATTTACACACTGATTGATCGATTGATTTGCTGACTGACTGATCGACTAGCATGTTTGAATGACCGATTAATTGATTGATGGATGGATTGATTGACTGACTGACTAACTAACGGACATTCTACTTTACTGACTGACTGACTGATCCACATATTTATTGACTGATTGACTGACTCACTGAATGATTCATTGACTAAAATTGATGTCTGATTCCAACTCACACCACAGTTTGCATGTCTACAGCAGACTTGGTGTGTGTGTGTGTGTGTTCCTACTTCTTAGCCTTGCGTGGTGTGACGTTGAACGGGGGTCCAGGTGATCCCAGGGACTTGGGGAACAGGTCCACCCACATCATCAGGCGGCCCTGACAGACGGCACCGACGACCAATCAAAAACACAGAAATGGACAGAAAAACAAAAACGACCTGAAAAGAAGCTAAAAAGCCAAGAAACAGCTGACAGGTGATGCTAGTGGAAACCGAAGGGACAGTTACTGTATAGGCTCCTACTGAGTGTATCTCACCTGCTCGATGTCCGGTTGCAGTGGGCTGTACAGTGGTCTGGTCTCCACATGTTCAGGTACTAATCCCAGTTTCCTCAAGATGTGGAGGGACAGGCGCTCCTTAATTGGACCGAGATGACATTTGGACACATTTTTGTCGTCTGAAAACACACACAAACATGCAGGCATATGAAAGGGCAAATCCCGTTTTAAGTGTAGGTCAAAGAACTCTTTAAATGACTGTTTAAGCTCTCTGAGTGGAGAATGGAAATACAGAATACTGGGTGGACTGGGAAGAGAGCAGTTCACATAGGAATTATTCATTATTCATTGCACACTCAGACACAAATACACTCTAAGCTGTTCATTGGTCTCTGCATCACAACTGAGTGAGGAAAATCCGTGTTGCTTCCAAGCAAAACTAAAATATCAAACTAACGTCAAAGGTTTATGACTGTAAACTTAGAGTCACCTCAACTGTGAGAGGAGAGGAGGGAAAGACTGAGGAAAGGGAAGGAGAAGAAATTGAGGAGGAGAGGAGGGGAGAGGAGACAACAAGAAAAATAAGGGAACAAAAGAGGATAGGAGATGAGACGAGAGGAGACATTAGGAGAGGAGGAGAGAAGGGAAAGAGAAGGGAGGAGAGGAGGAGACAAGGAAACAAGACAAGGAGAAACAGGGATGGAAAGTTGAAGAAATGTAGAAAAAGAGGAAGAAGGGCGGAAAAGTGAAAGAGAACAGAAAGTAATAATGAAAAAGGCAAGAAGAGAGAAAGGTGGATTAAAAGGGGGGATAGAACAGATGAGGCAAGTAGAGGCTGGAGCGGAGAGAGGGTGATATGAAAGATAGTGAAAAGAAGAGAAGAGAGAAGAAGAGAAGGAGCGAGAGTAGAGAGGAAGGTGAGTGAAAGAAGGACGGAAAGAAGAGAGTAAACACAACAAAGAGAGAAAAACGAAACCAGGGGAAGCTCAGAGGAAAGAAGACCGAGACAAACACGAAGAGAATAGAGAGAGAAAAGGAAAGGAGAGAATCATGAGGCAGAGAGGAGAAGAAGAGAAGAGCGATAAAAGAAAGTGATGGGAGAGAAGGGAGAGAGCATAAATTATTAAAGAAAGAGAAAGGGAGAACAGGAGGGTAGAGTGAACGAAACGATGATGAGGGAAGAATAGAGAGTAGAAAAGAGGAGATGAAAGGGAAAGAAAAGAAACAAAGATCTAAAAACCAGGAGAAACATGGAGGAGTGAAGACTGAAACGAAAACAGAACGAAGGGACGGAAAAAAGGTTAGGGATAGAGAGATAGATAGATAGATAGAGCGAAAGTACGAAACGAACATCAGAGGTAGGAGGAGGAAGAGGAGCGTGGCCTCTCGGCCAATTAGCAACCGCTTTTGACGGACAGCAGGCTGACGCACGGCAACCGCGGCAACTGTGGAAAGAGAACGCGGCGGCGCTCCTCGCTAACCGAGAGACGACCACGATGTTGACGTTGGCTTGTCCACACGCGCACACACACACACACACACACACACACACACATGGTTGTACCATAAATCACCAAAAACGACAACCATGACCTTGTATCGCCATGGAACATGTGTGTGTGTGTGTGTGTGTGTGTGTGTGTGTGTGTGTGTGTGTGTGTGTGTGTAGGGGTGAAAATTAATCTTGAATATTTATCTCATCGCTCTGCTTTTCAGGTGGTCCTGTGGTTTAACTCCCCCCTCCATCCTCCTTTCGTCCCCCTATCCTCCCCCCTACAGTTTTAGTAGCCGAGGAGGAGATGGAGGAAAGGAAGGATGGGAGGAGGTAGAAAGGGAGAAATTACGGGGGAAAGAAATGGAGGGAAACCAGAAGAGAAGAAGAGAGGAGAGGTGAGGGGTAAGAAAGCACAAAAAGGAGAAAAGGAGGGGAAAGGGAGACACAGGAAAGAAAGTGAGGATAGAGGGGGAAACAGGAAGGAGAAATGTGAGCGGAAGAAAGAAGCAAAGGGGGGGGGAGCGGGTTCAGAAAGGAAAAGGAGGGAGGAATGTTGAAAGGGAGGAGTCGGGATAAGAGAAAGAAGAGGGGGAAAAAGGAAAGGGAGGAGAGTAAAGAGAGCGAACGAGAGATTGTGATAAAACAAAGGATGACGGGGAGAGAATGAAGGGGAAGCAAAGGAGACACAGAAGGGGAGAAAAAGGAGGAGACGGGGGAGAAAGAAAGGATAGAGGAGATAATGAAGGAGAAGACAGGTGGGGAAGATATGGAGGGGAAGAAGGAAGGAAAGGAGAGGGAAAAGAAGGGACAGAAGCAGATTCAGAAAGGGAAACTGCGGCCCAGGTTCACCACGTGGACATCAGTTTGTGGTAATTCATTTATTGTAAATATATTTGTTAATATGCAGAACTACAGCACATTATGAACTGAAATCATAGGGGCCTTAAGGTGACACCAGTATTTAAAGAGCCGGCAAACAGCTGCCCAGGGGCCCAGTTCCCTCCCCTGTAATTTAGGTCCAAATCTACTGTAGATAACAAAATCAATACAATAAGGATCATGTAACATGACCTCATATTGTCTAATAATAATCAATGCCCCCCGCGGAGAGAGAGGCAATGGAAGAACGATGATGGAGGAAAAGTGGGAAAGGAGAGAGGGAAAAGGAAGGGGAGCAGCGGGGTTAACGTGTACAGTATGTGTAGGACGGGAGGAGGGAAATGAAAGAGGGGAACGGGGAAAAGAAAGAGGGGGGAGAAAAAGGGTGAGCGAGGAGCGGAAGAGAGAGAAAATGAAACAGAAAAAGGCAGAAATTTAAGCAATGGGTGGGACGGGACAGAAGGCGAATAAAGGAAAAGAAAAAGGGGAGAGAGGGAGAGGGAGATATGGGTGGAGTACAGTGTGGAGTGATTTATTTGCTGTGAATTTACCGAACGTGTAAGCACCATTACACACTTCTATACACACACACACGAATATGTGGATGATATAAATCTGTGCAGTTTGTATTTTCATTAAACTGACTCTTTTTTTTTTTAATGGTGGAAGGTCTGATGGAGTCTGAGCCAATCAGCAATGGACTGAAGGGCGTGCGTGTGTGTATGTGTGCGTGTATGTGTGTGTGTGTGTGTGTGTGTGTGTTCAGTGGCGCCAATGATGCCCTAATCGAACTACCCTGCGCTTGAAAGCTTTCCAGCCTCTCACTCTCTCGGACGCTCTCTCGCTAGTTTTGTTTTCAATTCACACGGGCTTTAATGCTACGACACACACACACACACACACACGCACACGCAGACTCACTATGGAAATATATTAAAGACAAAACAAGACAGAAAGCACAAAACACTTCAATGAATCAATGAATCTACAAGCCAATATCTGAGAGTGCACGACATTCGGAAACGGAAAGAGATCTGAATTTAGATAAACTATATAGTTTAACAAACCAAGTAAGAAACACCATTGAACACTTCAGACATCCATGAAAATAAAGAAAGATAAAGAAAACATGTACTGTAAGACAAAAATATGTGTGCCTTGTAATATATAAGTGCCTTCCTACTAGGGAATGTAAGCACTACGATGTATTTGCTTTTCACTGTGCATTTGCGTGCGAATCATGGCTTCCCCACGTATATAAAAGCAAGGCCCTCCCCAGCATTATTAATACCCGCCCCACCCCAAAATATCTGAAATGAAATAACATTATTAAGTTGGTACAAGCTGTTGTTAATGACTAAAAGAGGTGAAGTATAAAGAATTTATGGTGTCGCGCAAGGACGAATCAGCTCAACGTGACTGGCTCGCTGTTGCCCATCCAGCTTGTGAGAGAGAGAGAGGGTGGGATCGACTCCTCATTCAGGAAAAAATATTGTTTATTTATATTCTTGGTTAGTAGCTGCATGGCGAAATAACAGAAGCAGCGAAGAAGAAGGGACACTGATTGTCTGTAGTGAGTGCAAGGACAGTGAGACAAGTTGCTGACAAGTAAAATGTTTCATAGCTCCCTGTGTAACTAACTAATAGCGTGGACTGCTGTTGTTACGATGCTAGTTACGTTTACAACCCTACCCCCATTATTTCCTGTCGAACAGCATGATGCTTAAATTCAAGGTCACATCTAAACAAAGGCTGTTTTGCAGGTGAGTGATACAAGCAAGTTCATTTGCCGATTTACTGCGGCATAATGTGAATGTGTTGTGGTTGATTTCTGAGCATTTGTCACTCACCAAGGTCTGCAGCGGTGTATCGGTCTCCTCTGAAGTGGACCACGTCGTCTTGGTAGACAGGCTTTCGCAGGTTTCGACGCTCACACGCTCTGTACAGCAGCTGCCTGGGTGTCAGCTGGTCTCGCCACTGGTTTACTCCCGACCTAATGGGCGAGAGTCATAGAAAGAGAGTGGGTGAGATAGAGAGGGGGAGAGATGGAGACCGTAGTCCTCGGCAAACTGGCTTTAACAGGCTGACCCTATAGTAGAGAAATATTGCAGATTATTTAGATTCTGGGTAAGTGCATCTGCCTGTTGTGCGAAGGGTAACCATGTTCTTGTATTTTTAGACATATTAATTTGATTGTAAATCATGATTACATTTAGATTTATTTCAGTCACATTACAAAAAAACCAGGAACAGAGATGGAAACAAAACTAAATAAATAACACGTTTCTAAATTGGTGAAAGACTATTAATTAATAGAAAGTATAGAAAGTGGTTGTGGCTACTCACACACAGTAGGACTGCGGCAGGCCACACATGGCCCCATATTTGGACAGGAAGCGATTCTCCAGGTCGATCGCCGTCTCTCCGATCTTCTCGTCTTTGGTCAGCATGTCGTGGTCGTACAGCATCACACGGAGGTCCTTCTCCACAGGCAGGGAACAGGTGAGCTCGAACATCCTGAAGGACAAAAAGTGTCAAGCGCAGTGGGAAAACAGTCAGAGCTTCGATTAAGACCTCAGATGCTTTGCAGTGACGTCCCAAACCGTCCAGTCACCACATCTGGCATCTGATTGCGTGTGAATCATGTGTAAATACCCGGTGAACGACAGACAGAAACTTGTAACATGTGACGTGACATTGCGTGACGTCACTTGACGGGACATTTTGCGACAGGATGTGATATGATGTACCATGACCTTGCGTTTTTTGTGACATGACGTGGCGTGGCAGGATCTCCTGAAGAAAGAGAACAAGAAGAACTCTGATCTGTTCCTCTCTATAGCTGCAGTATATTGCAATGTACTGTATAATGAAAAGCAGAGAGAAGAGTCTTCACCTTTATGGTGAAAGAACTGTGAATTTGAGCTTTGAAGACTGAACCTGAACAAGTACAAAAAATGTCATGTCAAGAGTTGTCTGCAGGACCCTGTCTAAAGCTTGTTCGGCCAGTCACTGAGAGCACATGCTGCGCCTCTCTGTGTCCTGGTGCTGCGATCGGTGTGAGCGCAGCGGCCCCTACTGGCGTGAAAATGAAAAAGGCTCAGATGGAGAGAAAGACAGAAGAATCAATGAGGAAAATGAGATAGAAAAGTGATCAGATAGTGACTAACACATTAAAGAGTGCAAGCTAAATCTGTCGACCTGTTGAATTTAAGCATGGGGTCAAACATGCTCTTCGGTTTCACTGTACAACATGTGGTCTTCGTGGAAAAGATTGCCTCGGTTTCAATCTGAGTAATGTGTTTGGGCTGAATAGAGCAAGTCCGCCCATCATTTAACATGTTGAATGAGGATGAGAATAAGCCTTGAGTTTTCTGCAGTGTAGCAGCCCCAATTTTAAGTGTTCAAAGTCAGACCTCAGGGGAGTGAGAACCCAGAAAGCTGCAAGGTAACAGGTGGTTTTCCTTGGCACCCCAGACGTTCAGGGGCTGGAGGTATGCACCACTAAAGCAGACTGTTGACTGAAATTATAGGGGCCTTAAAGAGCAACTTAGCACCTGGTTTTAGCCTGAACATGACCTCCTCCCATATGCGCCCAAACCCAGGGCCCTGTGTCAAACTGTACACGGTGCATATTCCTAAATATACGTGTTTATTCATTTGTTTCACCAAATTGCCAATTACAAAGGGGTCAGTGCGGACCCACAGCTCATTTTTTGCGGGCTCATGAGTTATTCCCAAAAAGTTACCAATTGCACTCTTGGTGTGAGACGTTTCAGTTGTAAAGAAATACTTTAAACTCGTCAGCTTTAGAGAAGTACAAGCTGTACAAAGCAAAACACCCTGAGTTGAAGTGAAGCTGAAGTGAACGATACAATTTTATAAGGAAAAACAAGAAGAAAAAAGAGTGGGACAGAGAGTCAGACAGACTGAGCCCATGTGGACTTCGTGTGCTACGTGACGTGTTCATGGTCATCACATCACGCCGTCTGCGAGGTGCGCTGGGGATCAAATGCGATGTGAGACAGACTGGACTCTCTGGAGGTCTGCAGACTTGAGGAACAGTGGATTTGGGCAGCCCTCGGCACTCGCAGACTTCCCGGGAACATGCCCGAGTAAGCCTGCGAGTCTGCGAGCTCGGGGAAGTCAGAACATTTGGTTGCAGCACACAGACAGACAGAGAGCTCGATGGGACGTTACGTACTTTCCAAAGACAGGGTCAAGGGTACAGGGGATGTAGTTTTCATGGTCGCTGATGGTCTTTTTCCCCAAAGTGATCTTCACATAGGGGTCACACTGGAAAAAAACAAAGCAGGGAGACAAGCTTTCTATTAACCCTTCTGTTGGTTTCATTTCAGTTCATTAGTCCATTCCTCAATCAAAGTCCTTTTCTTTCCTGACCATTTATTTTTTCCCATTTCCACTGAGTACCTCAAAAAGAAATATAAATTAAGTGTATAATATCCATCCATCCATTTATCCACCCATGATTGTAGTCTATTAAATTGTATAATAAAAAAAACATTCAGATACTCATCTATCCATCTCCCTCTCGCTTCCTCCTCTCCCTTCGTACCTTCCCGTTGGCGTCTTTGGGCTGCAATCCTTGAGCCTGGATAATGTAGACTCGGACCAAACAGTCCTCGAGGCCGTTGGGAGGAAGCTTTCTGAACTGTCTGGGCGGAGCAGGGGTGGCGGGGTCCTCCGGCAGCGGGTAGATCTTAAACATACCCTGGTTAATGAAGGTGAGGGGGCGAAATAGGCAAGAGGGGAAAGGAAAAAGGAATGTGAGTGGAGCAGGACATTCTGGAGTGACGCGATGAAACGACATCATGTTTTTGTGTGTAAGTGTGACGCGACGTGACATGATGTGGTATGATGAGATGGGACGTTTTCGGTCATGTTTTTGTGACGCGAAGTGTGACGCGACGTGCACATGGCCGGAGCAAGCAGCGCTCCGACATGTTGGTATTTTCCTGACTTTGAAATTCGCTTTGCTCGTCTGCGTGGTGTTTTGCTGTGCACAGTGCACAGGTGAGGGGCGAGGCAAAAACAGATGGGAGACTCATTCAAATGAGGCTGCGCAAAGCGAGTTGTTCTTATTTGGGTTGAAATTGGGTTTTGAAGTTGACCTGAGAATGGACCCCGCACAAGGGCCAATATTTCGGGGCTTTCGGTGTAGCTGGTGGATATCCGTTATTCAAGACTTCCTCTTCTGTGCGTCTCACGACGATTTGAATGCAGATAAATTGTTTTAAAAACAATAAAAAGCTAATCTCCAGGCTTCTGATATTGATAAAAAGATAAATCATCATCCGATGATAATTGACGGGTACTGAGATTGGATTTCGGCTTTCCACACGGACTGCTTTCCTGCATGCACCCAAATGATTTTGTGTGTCGCTGTTGTGTCACATCAACTGCGATATGATGTGACCATTTACGATATGAGATACAGGAGAGTTAAAACCGAAACAGTGTCCTATGCACGGCTTCAAAGTACTACCTAACTTTTTAAAAACACTGATTTCTTGGTGAAGTTGTTTCTTCCATTTAATGAGTCATTGTTGATTGGTTCCGCGGTTTCGGGGCTACGGAGACCAGCGCTGCGACTGGCTGAGAGTACATTTATTAATCACCACACCCTCCGAGCTATATTCCACCGTCACTCAGCCCTTTAGCACGTTGCGCTGCTGCACGTACGTGAACCAATCCACGCTCGACCTAACGTGACGTAGAAGACGGGATAGAACATACAACAACCTGTAAAGTCATGCAGCATAATAGAATGCAACGTAATAGAATTTACTAAAACAAAACAAAATAGGACACAACGCAGGACAACATGGCACAAACGAACACAACAGCAGGGAGCAGAACGGAAAAATGAACCTGAACAGAAAAGAAAAAATCCAAATGTAGCTAACTCTCGAAGCTGACGCTAAACTGGACAGAGTGTGACTGAACGAAAGTAAATCAATGCATCGTGTGATGTTTGTGTGCAGCATGACGTAATGAACACAGCAGAGGAGAACACAATTTTTACCTTGAACTCTCCCACCACTGAGGGATCTTCTCCTTCATCATGAGTCTTTCCTCTGTACAGCCTGAACGTCTGACAGAAATCTGAGAGACCTTCGAAACCCTCGACCTTCTCTAACTCCCGGTCATACACCTGAGGAAGAGGAGAGGAGTTTGTTACATCTCATTCAGTTGTATTTCGATGTTATGACAGTATTGTTCATGTGACACATGACACGAATACAAAACTATACATAAAGAGATACTGTAGGTGAGAGGGAGAGGGATGAAAGAAAAAAGGAGGTAGAGAGGGTTAAAAGAGGGGAGAAGGGATGAGAAAATAAGGCTGGAAGGCGAGCGAGCGGGGGGTAGGAGGAGAAGGGGAACGAGGGAAGAGGAAAGGGGGTCGAACGAGAGATAAAAAGAAAGATGAGAAGGGAAGAGGACAGAGGGTCAGATATAAGAAGAGAAAAAAAAAAGCAGTGACGAGAAAAGGAAAAATGAGAGAAAGAGAAGAAAATACATGACAAAAAGAAGAGGAACTGGGAAGGAGCGATGGGAAAGAAGGGATGGAGTGAATAGAAAAGAAGAGATAAAAGGATGGAGAGACGAGGAAAAGGAAAGAAGAGAGGAAGGGGTGACAACATGATTATTTGAGTGTATGCGACATGGCATGGACGAACTCGCTTCTGTGTTCTTGCGTCTGTGTTCAACGAAACGGTGTTCTTTAGACAGAAACACACACGGCGGTGTTGGCGTCACAATCATCTTTATTTTTAACGGCCTTCATCAGGTTGCCAACAGAACACACACACACACACACACACACACACACACACACACACGTTCTTCTATATGGCATCATAGCTGAGTATTGGCCAGTGTAATTCCACTGGTATTGGATTTAAGCGTGAGCCAAAAGCGACTCAGCACTATATTACGCACTGCAGGGGCGCTGGCACGAGGCAGTGTGTGTGTATGTGTGTGTGTGTGTGTGTAAATGTGTACATACTGCATCTGGGCAGGGACGTCTATGTGTCAAAAGCACAAAAAGATTCATTTGTTTTCATTAGTGATGTTTGTTTACATCAGTCCCACGCACACATTCCCTCATTCTTGTCCTATCAGGGAGGAATGACAGCCCTGCAGCCAGTCGCTGAAAGGACGAGCTCTCGGAGAGCGAGCTGGTAACAGGGGTTCAGTTCAGCATCAGACTAACAAAACTGGAAGTGCTAGAAGAAACCAAACCACAGTGCACTCAATGGGAGGAGGGAAAATTAGCATTTCATCCCCCCAAGATCAGTCAACAGGTGTAGCAGCAATCTTATTATTTGACGACACATACGTTTGCGGTATCGAGCTGTCATTTTTTGTATAATGTGCAATTTGTGGTTTTTGTATGTCACGTACATACCATCGACGCTGGCCCTGGTGAAAGTAGTTCGGTCTTCCATCTATTGTAACTTCCTTGTAATTAACGTAATGTTTGAACCAAAAAAAAACCTAATGTAAAACCAAAGGGAAACAAAGAGGTTAGTTAGGAAAGAGAGACGCGGGAGATGAGGAGAACGAGGGAGGAGGAAGATGAGGAGAGGAATGAAGTGGATATGATTTGGGTGGAGAAGGGGTGAAAGAGTTGGAAAAGCAGGGTGAGGATGGGGGGGGGGGGGCAGGACAAAGAGAGAGGGATGAAGGGGGATGATGTAAACGAAAGAGAGGTCTGGAAACAGCGGTTCATTTCACTACTTGAACACCAAACCCAGTACCGAGGGAGAGGGGAGACGAAGAGAGAGGGGAGAAGGTTTGGACAAAGCACTACGGGTTGGAGGGTTGATGCAAATAGTAGACCATGTTGATTATTAGACAGAAAAGCGTAGAAAGCGATCGAAGTACACCCTTCATAGATAACTGACTTAACATCCTCTTTAAGTATAAATAGATCTCGCCAAAACATCACAATCCTATTTAAAGGAAGAGTTCCAAATTCGGGGAAATTCGCTTTTTCGCTTTCTTTGCCGAGAGTTGGAGGAGAAGATTGATACCACTCTCGTGTCTGTACGCAAAATAATGAGGCTACCACCGGTGGCCGGCTAACTTAGCTTAGCACAAAAACCACCAGCCTTCTTTCTCCCAGTGGTCACTCACCCAGAAAGCATGTCCCCCATAGACCAGCATTATCAAAGGGACGTCTGGAAACTGCAAACACGATCACCCCCTTTGTATTGTGAAGCTAGAATCCATGAAGGTTTCATACTTGTAAAAGTTTCCCAGAGTTTAGAAAAGCGATATTTATGGGTGCGACGTTCCTTCCATCAAGCGTCAGAAACTGCAAAATCATACATCTTGTTGTTGGTGGTAGTAAATATGTCAGGACAGAGATGGCGAAATTCCATTTGCCTTTTAGTGAAGACAGGAATCAACTAAACATTTTACGTTAATGTTATCCTGCCTGGTAATTTTCACACTTACTCTTTTTGCCTCGTTTGATGTCTTGATGTTTTGAATTGACCCCGTAGTGCTCACTGAATGTATCATGTGGACAGAAGTAGTCCGGGTGTAGCCGGGATGAGCTAAGAGAGCAAATGTGATAACATTTCTGCTTTCGACACGCATTCACTCTAGGGAACAGGACAGTGCCTTATCCTGTTTAGTCAACCTGCGATGATGCGGGTGGAGATACCGCCGGTTTGCTTTGCTTTGTAGAGGGAAAGTGAAGAGACTTCTTCAGATCTGCAAGTTCACGTGCATATTTTGGCCAACTCCATGCTTCTTTAAATGGGAATAGTGAGAGGGATACCAGAAAACAAAAATACTATTTGTGTAAAGGTGACGCTGAAGTTGAGGCGGTGTGAACGCCTTGAAGAAAGTTGGGATGATGCAAAATAAAAGGCTGGCTCAGTGGAATATAACAAATCTCAATCCTCCTGCACCAAACCCAGTCCGGGGGTAGAAAGCGAAAGGAGGGAGGAGGGAGAGGAGGCGAAAAGAGGAGAGGCGAGAGGTGAAACGAAGTCATAACAAGGACGGAAACGACAGCGCCTTTGTGACAGAAGCAAAGGTAACCAATGCTACTGTCAAGGAAGAAAAGGAGGCCACGGAGGAGAGGAAGGAGACTGAAGGCAGAAAAGAAGAAGAGAGGTGAGGAGGGGGTGAGAGTGTAGAAGGAGAGGGCTACTTACGTTACTGTAGGTAGAGACAGGAGATTGGAAAGGACAGAAACAAGACGGCGTAAAGAGGAGAAAGGAAGAGGAGCGGTGAAATGGTTGAGGCAAGAAAACAGGAAAAGAGAAAGAAAACTGGGTTTTCAGGTGATGTGACGCAGCTTCTGGCAGCCATATTGAAGGTCCACAGCTCAGTTCAGTACTAGTCACTCAACACTAGTTTTCTGACTGATTATATTAATGATCTGATCAATTTTGTGTTTGGATAATGAAAGAGCTAATGTTTCTGGCAGCAAACAGCAGCTCATGGAGGCAATCAAGATACTCAGAAACGTCATTTGCGACAAAAACATCGCACACAGACATGATGTGCATATTTTTACACTGTCAGGGGATGCATTATCTCTGATAGATTGCGAATAAACCTTAAAAAATCCACTTAGAATTCCTTGAAAAAAGGCACTCCTTATTGCTTCAGTACTTGCTTGAGAATTATCACATTTTTAAGTTTTCTTCAGTATCAGAGTTATCCGGTGAATGCTGTCATCCATGTGTACATTGCAAACAGGAATTGCTAACAGCTAAATCGGCAGACTTATAGGAGGCAGTTTTCTCGATTTTGTCTGACGGGGGGACCCACGGTGTCAGACTTTGAAAAGCCCTGTTCTGAACTACCAAGAGAGGATTTCGGTTTTTAAAGTAAACAGGACATTTTCTTGCACTTTGGGGGTACAGAGTGCGCTGCAATGTTACAGATTATTCAGAAATATAGTGTTTTGGTCCAGAGGAAACATGAGATGAATTAAGACAAAGAGCTTCCTTTGTAATGAGCACTATTCAGTTTGGCCAGAATCGATTGTAAAATGTAACTCTGTGTATAATTTACTTACTCAGAAAGACGATTCAGTGGAAATTACTCAAGTTGAAAGAGTTAATTGTTTTAAAATAACCTGTGCTTGGAAACAATCTGACAATTTGATTCTTACTGAAATGGGTTGCTGTCATCATCTGTGCTGGATAAATCCTTGGGCTTTTCCAGGGAGCTCTCATTTGCTCAACTGGTTATATATTTAGCCATTTCCACAGCTCCTTTTCTAGTGGACCTCCATGCTGGCACGCGACGAGAGTGCTAAATTGCTGATGCAACTGCGAAGCCTCTGCAGCGGGTGGGAGGAGATGGAAACAGAAACAGAAAGGTGACAGAAAAGGAGGGGACAGCAGAGCCGAGGCTGAGAGGAAAGGTGAGGGCTATGAAGAGAGGGAGTTTACCTCGGGTCAAAGCGGGGCTGGAAACTGTGTCTCAGCTGACAGTAGCAGCCCAAAGACTGTCGAAGGGCAGAGGGAACGGAGGAGGTGAAGAGAAAGGAGGTGGCAGCACGGGGTGAGGGGAAGGTAAAGGAGGTTGGAAAGGTTGGAAACAGTGGCTCACTTCCCTGTGACAGTAGCACATCTGACTAAAGGGGTTGTCAAAGGAAAGAAAGGAACAGGAGACTAGCGGAGAGAAGAGGAGGGAGGGGATGCATAAAAAGGAGGCGTTGGCGCAGAGTAGGTGGGAGGGGAGGGGTGAAGAGAGGGTGAAACTGAGGCAAAGTGACGATGGAACCAGTTGCTCATTGGTAGTTTCGCTAGTTTTCATCCAACTGTCAAGTGAATTTTGAGCAAAGTTCTGAAATGTCGCAAAAACTCAAAGGCGACTTAGATGTGTTTCCATCTGCAGGGGTGAAACCATATAATAAGCTTCCTGAATGAAACAAATACACCCACTAGATGGCTAAATGGAAAGCGCCTTTCAAGGGTCAATGACTGTTGGGCAAGCTCTTATTGTTCTCTATTGTGCCATTTAGTTTTAGACATATTTTAATGTTTTCAACAAAGAAAAAGACCATTGGCCTTTCTGGAACATTTCTGCTACTTAGAGGATATTCTTACAACAGATTGATCTATTCGTTGGCTATTTATTTTACAGATGCTTCCAAAATTGATCAGATGATTTATTAGTCTTCAGAAAAACCTTCCTGTAAAAGCTTTTTTGCGTCAATTAAATCATCAAAATATTACTTTCAAGCTCTTGTTCAGCTTTTGCATTACGTGAATGTAAGGATACATGCAGCAATGCAATGTTGACAGCTGCAAAACGAACCAAAAGCTCTATGAAGGAAGAGAGAGGACAAAAAAGAGTTAAAGCTGCTGCACTGATGTGAAATGGCTTTCAGGGGAGAGGTTAGAGGTCTAATTTAAGAGTAATAAAAAAGAGGCCAAATTCTGACACGATTAGTCATTTGTTTGGGCATCAGACAAGAAGAGTGACGTGTGCTTTGAGTCCCGGTGGAAGGAAAGGTCGGCGTTTGGGCCGAGAGAATCGGGATAAGGGTTGAACAGAGCGTGGGCGATGGCGGAGGGGCTCCTGGGACGCCGGGCGCACCGTGGCAGACTCTGAAAGAACAAGACTAAAGACAGACGTTGACGACGGCTGACGTGATCCCTCGTTTCGGACTCGGCAACATCGGAGAGAGACCTTTTCTCTGAATGCGTCCCACGGCGGCGTTCCCGAAGCGAATTCAACACGGATGAGTCATCGGAGTCGCTCGGGCAAACGGCTGGAATGTCACGGCGCCGGGCTGCGAGGACAGGGCATGAGAAGAGAGGCGGAGGAGGGGAAGGATGGAGGGGCCGACTGACGGAGGGAACTGGCAGGACGGCAAAAATGTGATTTAAATGGTGAAGTTTGGGGCAACGAGCAAAACATTTTAATAAAATGGAACAAAGGCTGCACTGTCTCTATCTTCTTCATGTTTTCCTCCATCGCTCTCCATCCTTTTTTGCCTTCTTTCAATGTTTGTTCCCTTTTTCGCTGACATTTTCTCACCAGCAGACACACACAAATACGCATTTACCTGGATTTACATTTACACACACACACACACACACACACACGTATACACACAGACCGGTTAGTGCAGTGTGGGTGAACTGGACAAACGCAGACACACACAGACGCACCAAAAGTATTAGAGCCACTGAAATGGATTTTTACTACTGATTTATCGGCTCATTTTTCCTTAGACAATGAATAATGTCAATATAATGTGGATAGTTGTGCTCTTAACCCATGCTGCTAATCAGTGGTCTGGGACACACACAGTTCATATCACACTAGCTGCAAGCGCTAACTTTGTGTAGCCCGGGTTCGCGCTATCACTGCTATTAGCCGCCATTCCTCTTTTGAATTCCACGTGTCACGTCAGCCAGCTAGGGCCAACAAACTTCTGTCAGCGTGTAGTAAAATGCGAGGACGAGTGCGACATACAAATCTACCTCTGAAAAAGTACTGGTTTCCAGCTAGTTGCCTTATTTCTAAATACTGAAAATGTCCATGCATTGTATAAGCTCCCCACGCCCCCTCCTAAAAGTGCGCATCATTCACTTTTAGTAAATAGGAAATCCGTCTATTTAAAAAATAATCTTTTGAAGCTGTATAAACAGGGAATACTTAGTGTTTTACCTGACAACTGCCTGAAAACACTGATTTTCGAAATATACATCCCCTAAAAAAAAATACATTTCATCACATACAAATGCATAAATGACATCCCACCGTACATTGCTTTTTATATGGACAGAACAGGTTTAATGGAGCTTTTATTTCAGCCCCTCTCCACAGTTTTGACTTACACATTAAACGGTCTTACCTTCAGCGTGTCGAAGCCTCTCTCCAGGTACGTCCCGTACTTGTTTTTCTCCCCCGTTGAGGCGTAGAACTTACTCCACCAGTCCATGAAGTCCTCTCCCTGTTGGTCACATACCCGGAGGTCAGAGGTCGGCAGGTTAACAATGGACTGGAGGTGCTGAAACTAAGTGGGTCTTCATACTGCAGTTCAGTAAAAGCGTCCTGAGATTTAGGTGGAAACAACTAAACTTTCTAACATTTAGGGTTGTTGTGTTTACAGTTTTTATAAGCCAGTCCCTTTGGATTCTAAAATTCAGGGGGGCAGAAACTTAATTTAGGGTTTTTCTCAAATATTCATGGATCCATGTGTATTTCTGTGTTGCACAACTCAAAATCTTGTTCTCCTTGAAATGTTTGCATTGGATTAAACTCCGCACCTTCTTCATTTTCATACAAACCTCAAAGTTCAACTCTCTCGCCAAAACCTCCGTGGCTACATCACTGATGGCTGTGATTTTGCTTAACATCTTAACTCCTGTAACGACCTTTGACCTTCAAACCACTTTAAAAGCCCTGTAGTGAGGGCTGTTTGCCTTGGGCGAGCAGCGCACCGCCGGGCTCAGAAATAACCCGCTTTTCATGATTTTTCCGATGATCGCATAGCAACGTGATGTTCGCCAACCCACGTCAACACAAGTCAAAATTGCCTCTGGTGGCTCCGTGGCATTAAGGTCATGGTATATGGGCGTTCTGAGGCAATGGAAATGGGCAAAACGTTAAGATGGGAATGGGCACAAAGAGGACAAAACCAACATGGACATCAGAAGAAACATATGATGGCAAAACAACAAAAAAAGTCCCAAAATGTATGTTTATGTATGAATGAAAAGAATCCCTCTGCTGCCTTCACTTCTCTGTTACACAGAAATATTATGCTGCCACAGAAATATCTGCCACATCTATTGTCTTTTCCACTTGTTACAACCTTATTAAACTGGCGCAGATGGGATAAAACCTTCCTCAACAGGCGACCAGGACGGTTCATGCCCCGACTGAATCTATTTAACAAATGGCTCTATCGAATGTGTTCAAATGAAGCTATTTCGTTTATGCTGTCAGATTCTTGCACACATTTGGCTTCTGGATGCATGATGTGTGAGGTCAACATCACTGAGTAGGAGGCAGAACTTCTCTACAGGGACAACTAGTTCTCGAAAGTGATCTTAAACTTGTCTGGCGACTGTGGCTTTGCCGCTTTCCCTCCTTGGGATTGGGAATACATCTGATTTCGGAGAGTTAGGCAGAGCTGGGACCAAGTCATTGTTTTGCAAGTCACAGTAATAATAAGTAAAAACCTTGAGTTCCAAGCCCTAAACAAGTCATTATGAGTCTTTAATCTGATCATTTTTAGACAGTTTTTAGACAGAGCCACAGTTAGTGTTGTACATTTACTCCAATAATAAACGCTTCTTACAACCTGTACTTATTACTTTCAAACAAACTTTATACCACTTAAAAGGAAAATTATTAGGTGTGTGTCAGTTTTTTGTTCAGAATTATTGTCCAACTTAATTAAAATCGCAAATTTTTCCATTACTAATATCTAGTGCTGTTGTGGATGCCGATTTGTCTTGGAAATATGGGAAGTAAACCTCAGGAACAGACCTCACTTTTGCAAAAAGACCCTTGAAAGAAATGCTGAATGAGAGACTGCATTGAGTTACAGAAGCTAGCCCAGATGTGACACCATGACTTTTGCGGTCTATAAATGTACATACATGTCTATGCTGAGGTGCTTTTATGGGAAAAAAAACACACTTTTTACACACTGATTAAAGAGGGGATATGAGACAGCCAATCATGACATGTTTCGCACACAAATCCAGACACTAAGAATGCATGTCAGTGGAAGCCTTAGCTAAATGATACCAGTATGAAACTTTACACACATCACTGTACACACTGCTGAATTAAAGCAGTGATCTGAAATCTGTAATTTGACACTTTCTTATATGATTGAACAAAGTTGCTCACAAACTTACCCATGGCAACATCTAGTGTCCGCGTTAACAGTAAAAAGGCAGGTCAGAGAGAAATTAAACTTCATCATACACTGTACACTCAGTCAACGCAGACAGACAAACGCTGACAAAATGCAACCACATGCTAAAATAACAAGATTAAACACAGTTTAAGTAGCTTTTCAACACATTTCGTAACACTTATTCTCATTACACATTCAGGGTTTCATTCCAAAATGAAACATACGCCATTTGAAAAAAGAAAGAAAGAAATCCCTCTGTTACAAAATGACTGCTGGCATGAAAGTAAAGGCCGTTAAAGTCTTACTATTACAGCTATGAGTCATCCTGAGGCCTGCGCTTACAATGTCGTTCTGTTTTGGAGGATAAAATATCTTTGTTTTTGAAATGCTGACTGATGGCTTTTCGCGGTTTGGATGCGAGTCATTTTGATTTATATGATATGATTTTTTTGAGGGGATATACAACATCTTTGAATGAAACCCTGCTATGTGTTTTTATCAAGACTTTTATTTTCTCAAGTACGAAGCAGCCTCATCCATCAAATTCACTAAAAGTCTGTTCACATTGGCAACGTCGAGCGAGCTATTTAAACATTCATTTTTGAGTATTTTCTCACAGAAATAAAAACTGTCTGTCTGTGAGTGTGTGTGTGTGTTGCCTGAGGCAACAAGGAAACGACTACAAAGATGGGGAATACCGAGGGGATAGATCAAACTACCAGCCTGCCCCTTCACACACACACACACACAAACACACACACACACACACACGCAACAGCACACATTTCAGCTCGACCCGTCCCCGCCCTGCAACCTTCAACCCTCCGAGGAACACTCGAGCTTAAAACACACTCATGACGCATGTACCACTTTTTCCTTTGTGTGTGTGTTTTAGTGTGTGTGCGTAGAACATACATGTAGAACAAAAGTGCTCTTATGGCACTGGGTTGGTGTGGAATCCCCTTTCTCCTACTTCCCACAGACACGTAGACACACTCACACACAAACACACACAGACAGAGGGGGGAGAACACTATGAAATTCCTAATTTTTCCAAAGTGGCAGCATGGCATGGAAAAGGGCAGCACGTGGCGTTTAACTAGGGCATGACACACGCGCATGCATTGCACTGTGCGTCTGAGGCGTGCGGCGTCTGGTGTGAGTTAATGTGCCCTCTGTGTGCAGCCGGTGCCAAGCATTGATGACAAATTGTGTGTGCGTGGCCGCTAGTAGTGTCTGTCAAGGTGTGTTCACTCAAGTCCACGACTCCCGATTCAGACTACTTAGTGCATGCACAAGAGATCGAACACACACACACGCAGTGGTCTGGTCAGGGTGTCAGTGTGGTTTTGCAGCCTATCATTACGCCCTGCAGGGAAAGCCAGGCTAACCAAACCAGACTGGCACTGCCAAGAACTCGGCGAGCAGAGCGACTGGATTTACATAACAGCTCTGAGCTCCTTCATAAATGCTTTTTTGTTGGGAAACCCCTTCCACAGGAGTGGGAGGTCAGAGGCCAAAGCTGCCAGCCCGAAGCTGGAAGAGGCCCTAGGCAGTCCAAAACTGATCAGGAGCTTTTTGTTGACTCATAAAGTCAATTTTTTACCAGGAAACTATCGAAAAGTGTAAATAGCAGTGACAATGTGTGACAAACCTACCCCGACCTCCTCCTGATGCTGACCTTGTCACTCTTTAAAAACGTCACCTGACTTCCTCCTTTGCTCCCGTCATAATAACTACGACCACTAGAGGGCTTTGCCACTTGAACGTAAACATACTACATGTCGTTTTGGGACGGATGCCGTTGTTCTTCTTGGGAGGACAGTCTCGTTCTGAGCTCCCATGATTGTTCAACTGGGTTGAGATCTGGTGACCGTGAAGGCCATAGCATACGAGTCACGTCAATAATATGCACCCTTTGATCAACAGCATGAACAAACAGTGGAGCTTGTTTTTCATCGTTCACATCCTGGAGTGGCTTTTTCATTGGTCCACCTTATGTGATGGATTTACAAGTAACTGATGACCACCTGAATGCAAGTACTATGTGAACAATTATGTGCCATGGAGGGTCCACAGTCTGCACCCCTTGCACTCTAGCCAGTAGAAGAACTCTGTGAAATCACAGGCTGTGGTGATCCGTTTAAATAAAAACCTGCACAATGTTGGCCCTCCATGGTACATGACTGGACACCCCTGGATTATGGGATACTAACTGCTGCAAAAGATGCAAAGACTGCATTCTCTAGAATGGGACAAAAAGCATTTCTAAACCACAACTGAAGGAGACTTCCAGGCCTTGTTGACCTGTTTTGACGTATTTGGTCTAGAAATGTGGACTTCTGAGGATCCAGCACCTGAATTGAGGCACAGCTTCAGTGTTTTGCTTGAGCAGAGAACTTGGATGCTTTGAGGAGAATTTCACTGAACCATCCGGCCATTCTGCCCAAAACCTGCGCTGATTTTCTTTGACCCGATTCTGTATCTCCAAAATAAACTGGTCAACGTGAAGAATGTGGAAAGACTGGGATAGATGTTTCAGTGGAGCTGTTTGTGTGTATTTGTCATTCCCTCCACTGTGGTTTCAAGGCCGAGCACCAAACCTCAAGTAAAAATCTGTGGCATTTTCACATAAATAAATGTCTTCTTTGCTATCACTGATTGACATTATGCAGAAGTGACTAAATCTATATCCAGTTCCTGAAAGTTTTTCCAGTTTCTGTTCTACTCTCGTGCTGCCCGGCAGCTCTTTTCTTTGAAAATTCTTTTGACGTGCAGGAAATGATGCATACCAGATTTCTGGCTAGTTTGGAACCTAAAGCAGAACTGGGTTGTAGCATTAGCAACAATAGCCACCACTGAATCATGGAAGGATTACCACTTTAAAGATCCACTCGGCAGCCGTTTACTTCTAAAGAAATATCTTTAATTTGACCAACAGAATATGGGGAAGCTTCCTGAAGCCACGAAAGGCTTTATACAACCTTTTTTTCCCATAATGCAGTAGAACCCCGGCACCTGTAAGCAGACTTTGATGTGTAAAATCAGTGGAATTCCGCTTTAAACAAAGTGCTTATCAAATCCTCTAGAAGTGTCTGAAACCTCCTTCCCACACTACTTTTCAACATCCGAATTGGGGAGGGGCAGTAGGGATTTAAGGGGGGATGAGGGGGGATGACATCCCCCTTGTTAGCAAAATAACCCAAAAACATCCCCCTTGTTATCCTGCTCAAAAGAAGCTCTGTGCTTTGTCTCGCAGTGGCGCCTCACATTGCCGCTTTTAATAATCGCCACGGTCTCGGAACATATGAGACTTACTGTTTTTGAACTGCCTGTGGGAAGATTGAACATGTAAGAGTCTGTCCATTCTGGATTAATAGCTCTGTTTCCGAAGTCTACGTTTCTCTTTTTAGAGCAGCCATGTGAATCAGGGTTGGGGGGGGGGGGGAGGGGGGCAGCAGAATGACAGAGGCCGGGTCAGAAATGATCAGAGCCTGGGCAAAAAAGGCCCTTGAATGCTCAATCATTTTTTTGTTGCTGTTCTCATTTGTTATTTTTCTACACCGCCCCCCCCCTTTTCAAATTAACAAATCGCCTACTGGGGAGTGGTCAAAATTGTTTTCCGTCACTTCACATCAGGCTTTTAATCCCACCTTTCAGTGTGACTGTTTAGAATAGGTCACAACACTTTTACCCTTAGATGGACTCCCTGCTCATTGCACAACCAAACCTCTGCAGATGATCCAGAACGCAACGGCAAGAGGGGTCTTCAATGAACCGAAGAGAGCGCACGTAACCCCTCTCTTCATCAGGTTACACTGGCTCCCTGTTGTCGCCCGCATCAAGTACAAAGCGATGCTCCTTGCCTACAAGACCACCACTGGTTCTGCACTAACATATCTTTGCTTGTTCATACAGACCTATGCTCCTGCCAGATCCCTGCGCTCCGCAAACGAACGGCGTCTGGGGGTACCACGCCAAAAAGGAATAAAATCACTCTCGCACACCTTCTCTGGATCCGTTCCACATTGGTGGAATGATCTGCCTGCTCCTGCAAGATCAGCAGATTCTGTAGCCACCTTTAAAAACAAACCTGAAAACACATCTCTTCCGTCAACACAACTGACAATCACTAACTTCTTCTTCCTTTCTACCTCTTTTAAAAAAACAAAAACCCTTCCTATCCTTAGCTTTGTATGGTGTGCCGGGCTTTAATCAGACTCGTTTTTTGATGCACTTATGCTTTTTGTTACCTTGTGTTGTTATATTGCTTCCATTGTCTCCCTCATATGTAAGTCGCTTTGGATAAAATCGTCTGCTACATGACTAAATGTAAATGTAGATGTGGTCAGATGAGATGTCGTCCGAACTATTTATTTTTTTATTTTTGGTCACTTGGCAGTAGAAACAAGCTGTAAACACTGACACAACATCTCTTAAGTTGATATGTTTGCAAACAGCTGCTTATTTACACACCCAGCAGACTTGGAGCAACAACTTTCAGATTACATATATGTCATTTGATTCAATATTGAAATGTAGCCCAGATTTAAACTAGACGTCTAGAAGTCTTTTGACTTGCAAATGACCAAGTGAGTACTAGATAGACTGAAATAGAAAATACCCATTATTACCCAGATTGTTAATTATGAAGTATTCGATATGCTAAAGTCTGGCTTGCAAGGCCACTCTGTGTTGAAAAGTGGTGGGGAGATGAGGAAAAAACATTGTCAAACGGTCTAGGAAATGTATTGGGGGGATCGGTATGTGGTGAGAGTAGATCATTTCGGCGGGTTGGCAAAAAAATTGCATAACAGCGAATCAAAAGGGCGAAGACTAGGCTACTACAGGTGCGAGAATATGAAAGTACTAAGCATAAAATGCACAACAACGTCGACCGCACAAATGTATATAAAACATCGAAAAGTAGCATGCAACACCGTGTCAACTGAACAAGCCAAAATCACATCTACTGTAGAACGCTCCAGTGCACGTCAGTCAGCCCAGATATAACAATATCCAATATCACTGCCCTACAATATGACTGAATAGAAACAACTTAAGAAGTAAAGTTAACAAAGTTAGCTAAAGGTAATAAATCAATCTTACCTTTAGATGATAAGTTAAACTGCCTTGTTGTTTCAATGCTGCATCCTTTTTTAATGTTTGAGAAACACAGTTCACAAGAGTTCACGAGTCGAGTTCAACCAATCGTGACTTATAAAGGTTTAAATATCGAGACGTGAGAACATGAATTCAAATGGAGCAGGGATTAGATTATTTCTATTTATTTATCCATATTCCTTTTAAAACAAACTCAAAGCATTTGGATTCTGGAGGTGAACGGCAGCTTACATCAGTCTGCGGCTGAAATTAGCAGAACAAGAAAAACAATAATGATTTAGTAAGCTATTTTGACATCTTGTTTCTGGTCACAGTGTCATTATAGGGCCATAAATGTGTGTTTCATAAAGCCCCACAAATGCCACAAAGTCACCTGGCATGAAGCCATTTCAGTTAGTTTCTCTGGCTCTAAAGCAGCCAGGAAGGATTTATGGAACTACAGGCAAACTACAACGTTTTCAGAGTGGGATTATAACCAAACCTGACTTGTTTTTGGGGATGAACTGGAATAGTTTCGATGAGAATTCATGGCAGAGGGGAGACGCAGTACAACCACAGTTTTTGAAGGGGCACAAATGTCTATAAAACACGTCACCAATGGAAAACATAAACTCAAAAAGCTCCTTACATGAAAGCGACCTAAGGGAGAATAAAAAAAAAACTAGAAAACAGGGAGGCTGGTTTGATCCACGACAAATACGATCGATCAAGCCTGGATGCTGCACATGAAACGTGACACACAATGTTCATTTTCCATCTGAGCGATGTTCTCAAATATCTCGAAGGGGGGTCGGTGCCTCCGAGCTCTGAGGAACCATGACGCTACTGACAGCCGATCTTCTTAAACTTTTCCAACTCTGAAACCAAATCTGACTGATCCGCCTTGGAAGCCGCACCACTGAGCGCACACTCTGCTGCAGTAATCTGGGAATCATCAGACGTACGCCCATGACCCGTTTTTTTGGTCGCGACCCAGAGATTAAAAAGCCAGGATTTACAGCACATGAGAGAGCGAGCTTTCTTTTTCTGGTGCCATGAGATATTAGTCCTCCCTCTTTTTTCCTCATTTCAGTCAAACTTTTTCTGATTCTTTTCCTTCCCTCTGCTTCTCTGTAAGTCACTTCTCCCTCCCTAACCCTCTCTCATTTATCCATCCCTCCCTCAGCCTTTAGTAAATGTCTGCTTACAGAGAGTTGTGGTATTGAGGATCTATAGCAGCTCTGTTGACTTTGGCCCCGGCCAGACAGAAAGCCGAGCCTTTAATTTGTCTGGTTTCAATATCTGACCCTTAATAAAACAAATATCTTTGTTTGTAGAGAAAGAAATCACCCCCAATTACTGTCGAGTGAGGAGGGAAGAGAGCACTACTGGATGTGAGTATTTGTGTGCCCAGTCTGGTCCGGGTCAAGCTAAGTCTTCAAATTGACCTGGCTTAGATAAATAAAATGGAAGAATTTAACAAGGAGCGTGGCGTCCCGTTCAAATCTGGGCTCAGATTTCGTCTGTAACCACGCGGCTCGGTGCGGGTCGCTCTGTAAAAACCTTGATTTCTTCAGTAGAAAGTATTTTCCTGAGCCGCGACCAAAAGAGCATAATGTTAAAAGCTTCTCGTTTCATCCCAGAGCGAAAGAAAGCACAATTTTCTTTTCTTCTTTATCTCATTCCTTCCAGGTCAACCCTTTACCTCTCTGCAGCGAGCTATCCATCAGTGTCTTACTTAAAATAAACTTCATCAATAAAGGGCTGTCACTCTAAAATTAGATTTCTGCTACTGTCTACTGCCTTGCAAGTGAAGCACATTGTGGGTTACTATGGACATGAGGAATTCATTTAAAGAATCGTATGTGTGCCGGCATTGTTTAGTGCCTTATACAAATCATGTAGCATTTTTGGTGACCGGTTTCATGAAACATGCAATACGGTTTTAGATTTTTGTATGTATTTGTATTGTACCACAGTTCAAGGCAGTCATTGGCTTTTTATTCATTTCTATACGTAAGAAACTCTGAAAAACAAAAAGCGCATTACAACGAACCTCGACTCTGAATCCATTATTGCATTACTTTACACTACACTGTCATTCTGCGTTAATACAGTTTAAAGGAATAATTTTTTACATTTCGGGAAATAGGCTTATTTGCTTTATTTCTGAAAGTTAGATGGGAAGATTTTGTACCACGCTCACATCAACCCACAGGATGTTTAAATATAAAACCTTCTGTGCTTCGGTCACGACAGAGTCACTTTCGTTCTTGTCATTTTATTGTAGCCCATTGTGTATTTGGTTGGTTCGCCACAGGTCGACACCTGCTCTTGAGATTTTCCCTGAAGGTAACAGGATTTGGGAAGTAAACAAATCTTTTACACATGATGTTAAGCTATAGACAGCGCCCTCTCCCTGTTTGGTATTGGCCAGAATCTGGACTATACTTTCTTTTTAGCGTAGAGCCACAATAACCAACACATGCTGACTGAGAGGAGGAGTTCATTGCCTTTAACATCATTTTGATTATTCTATTTGGATAATTTCCAATGAGACCTTACATGCATGTTATATGGAGATACATGCCAATATTGGAAAAATATCAATCATCATTGATTCAAAACATATCGCCCAGCCCTGTGCATTCCTTCTGCTGTGGAAATGGTATTAAGTAAAAGGTCTTAAAAAGCATTACATTTGATTTCAAAAAGTGTGCAGATATCCTTTGTTTGCACAGGTTTTCTGTTTCATTAACAGTATCCGTCACATCTCTGTTTGGTGTCAGACTTTACGCAGGGCTAAATAAAGCAATGCCACTCGTGTGTCCTTTAAAAGAGTACAGCAAGTTTTGAAGATTTTGTCAATTTGCCAGTAATGTGATAAATAGATAAACTTTTATAAATGATAAAAACTTTTCAGGTTAATGTGAAAACCTTCTTGAAATAAGCCTGGTTACATCATCCGGGGCCTCATGTTATTACTTTTGACCATTTTTCTTCTTTAAAAACAAGTGTATAACGCGCTTTTAAATCTTAATTGAAGGATTTCAGAATATTGCAGATTCAATGAAACCTGTCAAACGTGGCATAAATGCATTAAATATAAGATTGTGGTAGTGAGAGTATAGACACGTATTTCTGTTTTTAAAAATATCGCTTGTTGCCAATGTGAACAGATCTGTAACAAGCATCAACGTTAATCTCTCACTGACATCGTTAGCGTGCGAAAATGAGGTTATCAAATGTGAAATGGGAGAGACAGTGTGACAAAGAAGACAGAAAGTAGAAATGTATCTGCAAGTTTGATGGATGGTAACGAATTGGTGGATACAGCAGGTAAATGGGAAGTTGGTTTATTCTGTGTGAATTGATGAAATGAGTTCAAAGATGAGTCTGTTACCTACATGAAGGCTGGAACTAGAGGTGGAAAGGTTAATGATAGCGGAACTGGCTCCATCTGCAAGCTACAAGACACATGCGCACACCCAAACACACACACACACACACACACAGGCACACACACAAAAACATACAAACGTAAAATTATTTTCAGGTTAGCTGGTTAGGGTTAGCCACAATATTAGCATCAAATCGCAGTGAACAAGTACAGTACGTTGAATAAAGAGCCAAACCATTTAAATCATTTCACATAATCTGTCAAATAGTTGGTTTGTAATGTTAGAAATACACATTAAGCACACTGTATTCTTTAACACTAACATCATTAAACATTGCTCTCTGCGATGTGCAGACAGCGGCGTTCGCCCAGCATCTGAGCCCAGATTAGAAAGACAAAGTGTTTGAATGAGGTCACTGGAAGAGCTGAAGCACACGGAGGAACAGAAGAAGACAGGAAGGGCGAGGCAAGGATGCTGTAAAACACCAGCGTGAATGTGAACAACCTCAACGTGTGTGGGCACAAATTATCCAAGGAACTGAGGTCGAATAAATACTTTTTTGGGGGCTGTTTACTGTAGATACTCACCTTAACATTAGCACTCCAGACTAATAACCCTTTATTACAGTACAGAAGGCCTGTGCTCTATTTAAACACATATCTTACCTCATTCATGAGACCACTTGTCAACTCTTCGACTGTAAATCCATTCCCATCACTGCTAAACCAGTTACATAGAATTAGTTGACATGAAATAGGTACCAAATAAGTCACAGTTTTTACTGCATTCTGACTCTCATTCAGCTTCTTGCTTTTTCAGGTCACCAGTCAGTTATGTTTCCTGTATGTACTGTAGTGTAAATGGAAGAAAATTAAAGGGGAACTCCAGCAGTTTTACGCATAAAGCACTACTAAGCAAGTGAAAACAGTTGTATATGGTGCTCTGTTGGTTATAACTGGTTGCATTATGGGACATGTATGATCCAGCATTTAAGGAGCTTCACCAATACTGTGCAATAGTAAATTGCTGGAGTTGTTACGGTTAAGGTAGTTTGTTTGGTTGAACCCAGAATACAAGGCAGGACACAACGTCGGCGGTAGGGGAACAAATAAGGTTTATTTGTTATTTTTCCAGAGAGGTGAGAGCGGGAACGGCTGGAAGCCAGATAGACAGGTAGGTGGAGGTAGCGTGTCCGCATAACCAGGGGATGAAGGGTGTTGGCTGGTAGGCTGAGAGTTCCTGGAGGAGTTGCAGGAGCGGGGAGGAACGAGGCAGGCAGGCAAGAGGTGGTTGGAGGATCCACGGAGCGAGACAGGCAGACGGGAGGATCTCTGGATGTGGAGACAGAGGGAAACAATAAATTGCTGAGACAAAACACTAGAACAATCTTCATAGGAAGTTGTAGAGGGAAGAGCCCGACGTAAATACCACGGTAGGGATAGTACGATCTGGCGAAGACTGGGTGGTTGAACCGGTGTTTAAATACTGCAGGAGATGGTGATGAACCGGGATGAGTTGCAGGTGTGCAGGTAGGCGGGGCGCAGGTGAGTGATTGCAGGTGTGGAGGAGAGAGAGACTGGTCTGCTCCGTGGAAGGCTCCAGACAAACAAAACAAGACAGGAAACACAAGGCAGGGAAAAACACTGGGAAACATGAGGAAGCAGAGGGAAGATACTCCCAAAACCCTGACAGGAGTACCCCTTTAAATAACACAAACCAATGTTGGGCAGTGTCGGACCCATGTTTAACCAAGTTCAGAGGGAAATTAAGGCCAGATGACACATGATCAAACTAGTATAAGGGTATAAGAGTATATATATATAGTATATAAGTGTATATAAGAGTATAAGATTTACACTTCAGTTATTTTTGATACTCTAATAAGTACCAACTTTTAGAAAGTTAATGTTGCATTAATCATCAAATACATTCAGTTTATTGCCTAGCTAATCCTAATGCAGTCTAATACAACAACCCTGCAATAAAGCCTACCTTTATGAAAGTTAGAATGTTCAGTTTTTGTTTTCAAAAGGTATTTGATGACTTTATGGTCATGGCGGAGGCTGTAGTTCGGGTTGCTCTTAAATTGTATTGCGTTATACTGAGAGTCTACCTTCATTGACATAAATGCAGTGGAAAAAATATCACAAAAAACGCTCAGTATTAATCAAGACAAGATTGGATTGCACCAAACATAATGAAAAACATTTCTTATTTGGTTACAATCTGCAAATGTTTTGGGTTCGACAAGCGTGCCGAAATTTTAGCTGTCGCCGCAGATGTCCCCGACATGGTTGCATCACTGTTATTGCATCCACGCAGAGCTGTTTTGATGTCAAAGCCCTTTAATTAGATGGTGGGGGTGGGGGTGGGGGCGGTAATGTCAGGGCGTGTACACTAATTTCAACACCCCACTTAAACTCATCACACACACACACACACACACACACACACACACACGCACAGATGAACAACAGCTTAGCTCATACTGTACATTTCTGGACCTCCCATGTCACAAAACATTTAATGCCGCCCCCCACAAACACAACTAGACAATTGAGTGTTTGCATCAGTGCAAGAGAAAGGAAAAACGAGACAGTCCCATGATGTCTCTCCTTACGTTCAATGGTGCGTACATAGATGTGTGTGCAGTTATGTGAGTGTGAGGGAGAAAGAGAGAGAGAGAGAGAGAGACAGGGAAAGACAAACAGCTTTTCAATATAAAATAGTTTTTGGTTTTAAAAACTGCAGTATAATGTGTGTGTGTGTGTGTGTGTGTGTGTGTGTGTGTGTGTGTGAAGCTGTTGTGGCGCCTGTGGGTTAAAGGATAACAAAGAGGGACACACAAGGAAATTAAAAGAAAGAAAAAGGCCGGAGAGGATTTAAAGATGATGGAAGGATCACAGAGGGGATGAGTGGTTGATGAACCACAACAGTAAAGAGAGAGAAAAAGAAAAAGAGGCGGATAACATGCCCTTTAATGAGCTACCACATTAAAACGACTGTCAGATTGATAGATAGAGAAGGAATGAGAAAATGAATTAAAGGGGTAAAGGGAATTAGAGAGTGGGATGGAGGAAGAGAGAAAAGTACCAAAAAAAAAGTATGGTATGTAGACAGACATGGCACAAAGGAGTGAAAGAGGAGCTAAATGGAGAGGTGAAAACAGAATAATGAAGGGAAAGATAGATGGGTAGAAAAAGATGAAGAGGGTGAAGACAAGAACACAGGTGAAGAAATAAGAAAGACAGATGAGTGACAGGAGGAAAATTTAATGGAAGAAGGGAGGGAGATGGGGTGTGACGAGTAGACAGTGAGAGAAGCGATAGCAAGAGGGATGGAGAAAAGAGGGTAAGAAAGATGGAGGGAAACAAAGAGTGGAGGGAGTACTGAACGAAAGGACTGGGGAGGTAAGGGGGGAGGCATGCATGAAGGAAACGAAGCAGGGATGGGAGGATGGACGAACGGAGGAAAGGAGGGAGAGCAAGAGGTCAAGAGGGAGGGAGGGATTCAGAGGGGACAGAAGGTGATGCAGGAAGCAAATGGTACTCATAAAGAAAGGAAGGAAGGAAGGAAGGAAGGAAGGATGGAAGTAAAGAGGAGCCAGGGAGATGTGCATACAGGAAAATTAGGAAGGAAAAGGAGGTGTAAGGAGAGAGGAAGGAGGAAGAAGTGAAAGAGAGGAAGGGGGCACGGTGCAAGGAAAAGAGTGGAAGGAAGGAAAGAACGAAGGAAAAGGGAAACAGGAGCGTTGGACAGGGAGAGAAAAATGGGAGGAAGGAGTAAAGGAATAAGCAAAGAAAGATGTAGAGATTTGTGCAGGAGAAAGAGCGTTGAGGAAGAAAAGAAGCCAGGTAAGGAAGGATGTGAAGGAGGAAAGAGAGTAAGAATGAGGGGAGTAGAGGGGTAAGAGTAAAAGGAGGAAGGAGACATTCAAAGGTGGAGAGAAGGAAGGACGTAGGACGTCGAGGGGGGGAAAGATGAAGGAAAGATGAAGGAAGGCAGCATGGAAAGGAAGGGAGGGGATGAGGAAGGAGGCGCAGGAAGAAGTGTAGTCCGGTGGGGATAATGAGACAGAAGGCAACTAACTAGGAACAGACTCCCTGTGTTTGTTTATACACACTGTAACACACACACACACACACACACACTGTAACACACGCACACACACTGTAACACACGCACACACTGTAACACACGCACACACACACACACACTGTAACACACGCACGCACACACACTGTAACACACGCACACACACACTGTAACACACACACAAACCGCAGGGTCTGTCTTGTATATCATCGAGGGTCAGATTTTCCCCTTCAGTGATCACCAGGAGAAAGACCGGAGGAGAGGGGGAGAAAGAATGGGAAGAGAAGAAGATAGAAGAAGTTGAGGAGAGAGGAAGAAGACAAGAGAGAAGGAGAGGCGGACCACAATGAGAGTGTAAGAGAAGTAGAAGAGGAAGGCAGGAGGAGAGGAGAGCAGAAGGAGAGGAAAAGGAGAGAGGAGGAAGAAGAGAAAGAGAGATGGGGGAGAAGCAGGATGAGATGGGGAGCAAGAGGAGTACGAGATAAGGGAGGGTGAGAGGTGAAGGAAAGGTACAATAAGAGGGAGGAAGGAGAAACAAAAGACGAGGAGAACGAGACTGAGGAGAGGGGGAAGAAGAGGTGGGATAAGAATGAAAGAAGGAAAGGAGGAATAAGAAAAGGAAGGTGAGAAGGGAGAGGAGGAACTAAAAATAAGGAGACGAGAAGAGAAACAAGGCAGTGAAGGAGGATAAGGAAGGAGGAGGAGAAAATGGAGGAGTTTAAGAGAGGAGAGAAGAAGGGAACAAGGAAAAAAGGGGAGGGAGATCGGAATTCGATGTGGAGAGGAGACTAAAGGAAGAGAGTGAGGACAGAAAAAAGGAAGAGAGGGTATGTGACAAGGAGGGAAGAGAGGAGAGGTGGCAGGGGAGGGGGGTGAGAAAAGGAGAGGAGATGAAGAGAGGAGAGGCAAGGACAGAAAAATAATAGGTAGAGGCGAGGAGCGACGGAGGGGGAGGACAGGAATAGACAAGGAGAGGAGACAAAGAGATGAGGGGAAGATAGAGGAGAGGAAGAGAGGAAGAGAGGAGACAGAGAGGGGGAGGGGATGGGGGAAAGAACAAGGAGTGCAGCTGAGACAAAAGGAAGAGGAGAGGAGATGAAGAAGGGAAGGAGGGGAGACAAGGAAGGAAAGCAAGGAAGGGAAGAGTAAGAGGAGAGAGAAGAAAGACGCGACGAGGAGAGAGGAGGCAGGCTGATGTTAAGAAAGAGCAAGGAGAGGGTGAAGAAGGAGAGAAAAGTAGGAAGGACACCAGATGAGAGGAGAGGGGGGGGGGGAAAGTGGGGAGAAGAAAAGAAGAAGTGAAGGACGTCAAAGAGAGAAGCTGCAGGAATCCAGAACAGGAGTCTCGGATGTTTGTATCCACGGAGAGTAGGGCGACAGGAGTCACGAGCTCCGAATTCTTTCCCGAAAAAGCAGAACTTCTCCACAGATCCACTGTCTCTGAACGTTACTTCAATATTGTCAAAAGGGCCAATCCGGCGGTTTTCCACGTTGCAGCCCATTAACTTCAAATCCTGCACGCTCAAACATCACTGCAGGACATTTTCCAAGATCTGTCCACACTGTCTTCGCTGATTTCTTAAAAAAGGCAGGCCATTGCTTTTACATAATTACAGCTCAGAATACATATCAACTAGCAGGCGGGTTGGAAACAGCGACCCTGGCTCTGTCCAAAATCCACCAAATCGCACCAATTAACACGTTATATCTCGTCTGTTTGGTTCGAACGAAGACGAACGATGATGAGTTGCTGTGTTGTGGGGGAGTTACGTGCCGGAGGGCGCAGGTCAGGTCTCGGACCGCCACCTCCCTTTCTGTTTATCTCTTCCACCTCCCTTCTTCTCTTCCCTTGGCTCTCTCCATCTTTCGCTCCACTTTCTAACAGTAACGTCGCTCTCCCTGACCTCGCGCTTCTCCTCTTACTATTTTTAGTAAATAGCAACAACAACGTTATAAACACAATAAACAGTTGGGGGAATTTTATTTATTTTTTTAATGGACTTCAGGGAACCCAGTTTGATGACAGAGCATTCCTCAGCCTGTCCAGCTCCCGTCAGTCCTCATTGGTACAAATGTGATTATAGCTGTGTGTGTGTGTGTGTGTGTGTGTGTGTGTGTGTGCATTATTTGTTTGCCCCCTCAACAGAGCGTATGAAAGCCTCATGCAGTCTGCCAAACCAGTAAGACCAAATTATGTTGTCTCCTGATTCTATACAATCCCCTATTCACAAACATACACAAAGAAACCCTTTAATAGACCACAGCAGTGTGTGTGTGTGTGTGTGTGTGTGTGTCAGGGGATAAGGGGTTGTTTCGTGTGTTTACAGACGTTGTATTTTCTCCGTTGACAGTAATTAACTTTACGCTCCGCGCTCCTGGATGTCGGTTGACATATTCGCAAAACAGGTTTAATTATCAGGCGGAGGTGGAGCAAATTTGCCTGGCATACATAAAACACTGTAATACCTTAAAATTGTCCCTAAGATGTTTGTTCTCAGCCCTGCAAGCTGCCACATGGTGGCGTGCCGTTTGTAGCACGAGGGTGAATGTTCTGACGTCGCGACTTGTTTCAAAGTCCCTCAAATGGCGCTCTGGAGGTCAAATGCTCGGCATGGGAAGACGCTCACACAATCTGTTTGCCTTTTTTAGTGGTTGACAACAAACCTACTGACTGGCAACGTTTGCCTTGTTTCCTTCTCATAGACTGTTTAATGGTTTTGTGCGTTCTGCATTTCAGTGACAAACTAGGAACAATTAAAGAGCAGGCAACGAACATAGAAGAAGTAAACGTATATGCGCTCCTACATTTAAGAAACAACAACACCCACATGTGTCTTAACTCCCCTTGTCCCCTTACGAAGTCGAACACCTCATCAGTGGGTCATTCAAAGGGACTCTTCATGCTCATACAGTAAACACAACCCTACATGAAGGTGCCACACTGTCCATTGTGAGCCTTATTACTCTGAACTCCAAATTAAACAACACAATTAGTTTAATTGGTTTGCCAATACTTTTTCCCGATCTGACGCCCCTAATAAATAGGTTTATTACGTCTGGTTAAGGTTAGCTGGTTAGGTTCGGGGAAACTTCGTGGTTTGGGTTAAAATAAGTACTGTGTTAAAGTTAGGGGATCTTTGTTGTCACTGTTACAATAAAAAAAACATGTCGTTAAGGTTACGGAGCAATCGCGGTCTCCTGCGAACCATCCATCCACACCGAGCTCCGTCCTACACGGACTCTGGCGCTCTATTAAAACGCCCCCTAATTCCTCCTTCCATCACAACTACTATGGCCGCTCGAGTGTGGGCTGGAGCACTTTTCTCTAATGCTTTTATCTTCTTCTGTATTGTTCAACACTGTAATGCTGAGAGTTTTACCTTTCATTGAACTGCTTGCAACTCACAGATTTGCAGGCTGCAGTGCGCAGACACAAACAGGTTTGTATTACGGGGTCCCAAGCAAAAAAGGCTCGGTGCCACGTTTTACATGCTCACAGCATCCCGGGTGTAAACCCGCCCCGGGGCTATTGCCCTTCTCTGTCACCACCGTGTGGATGTGGAGAGCAACTCTGTCCTCATTTCAGAGGCATAGTTATTAAGTTTAAATTCACTATCAATCTTTCTATCTCTGAACATTAGGTGATATGATATGATTGACACTAGCCTAAGATAAAACTTGATGATCCTCAGGGGTGAAACTGATGTCGCAGCAGCACAAATAGGCTCCAAATTGTTCGAGAAATGTTTGTTTGAATATAATTTTTTGAGTAAAATCTGCTGAATGATAAATTCTCCTATGATACCTGAATGTTGTGAGCATTTTCACTATAGGACAAGAGGTCCTTATGTGTGTTAATGCAAATAATATTCATTGTATCATACCACTCTAAAACTGCTGTATATCTCTGTTCGTGTGTCCTCAATAATGTGTGTGTGTGTGTGTGTGTGTGTGTGTGTGTGTGTGTGTGTGTGTGTGTGTGTGTGCATGATAAAATGCAAATTGTGTGTGCGTGAAACTAGAGAAATTTGAACAAGGATTAGGTCGATTGGAAAATAGTTTCCACGTTCCGGCTTTACCGGCGAAAGAAAGCAAGAAAGTGTAGAAAGGAGGAGAGAAAACCAAATGTCTCAAACTTGGAGAAAAGACAGCAGGGGAAAGGGGTAAAGAACGTTAATGATTGGTAACGAATGCGGGTCTTGTGGTCGCCACGGTAACCACCGGCCACAGAGGCGGTTGCCATGTCATCATGTCAGAACATGTTTATTTATGCTGCCGGTACCACTGAACACACACAAAGCAAAGTAAGACGGAGACACAGACACACACGCATTCAGACTTCGCTTTTAATCAGTCCTCTCAACTGTACACACACACACACACACACACGCACGCACAGATGTTCTCTGTGGAAAGATGAGTGTTTCGTTCTTGCGCTTTACACTTATTGGTTGTAACACCCCACACCCGAAAATGCACACATCTACACACTCATACAAAGATGCACATATACACAGATAAACAAGCATTAACAGAAATGTCATGACACACACACACACACACACACACACACACACACACACACACACTCCTCATACATGCATTTGGAAAATCACTGGATCATTGGGTATTAAACCACTTACAGGAGGTTCAGCTGTAATGAAAAGCAACTGGAGAACAGAAGTTTAGCTGTAGTTTTTCTTTGACCAAACGAATGCCAGCAGCGGCATCTGTTTGTGAATCTGATGGTTTGGGTCGTTAAAAAAATGTGATACAGGTGACAGAACTATTGATCATTGATCAATAGTGGTTGTACCGTGGTTCAGAAAATTATAGAAGCCTGTTTGTGGAATTTTTAGTAATCAAGCTGGGAGTAACTTTCCTTTCCTGAACTTTGTCTTTCAGGCAGTGCGTACTCATTAAGATTTTCGCAATTTCAGGCTCCATTATTGACACCAATCACAGTCGGCATGTTTTCTGCAGTTGCCATTCAAGTTTCTACAGTCAGTAACTATCTCTCTGTATAGTAGTTTGTTAGTGCTGGGGTCTGCCACTGGAATCAAATCACCCACTCAAGCAGAAGGGATTCACAGTAAACAACGCATGCATGTACTTCAGCATTGGGCAGTAGAGGCACTACAAGTAGCGGCGTTACTAGTTTAACTACATTTCTCAGTAGCGCTGTTTTCAGTATCTTAGCTCTTTTATTAATCAAGTAGTGCGGTAGCGTCCACACAAGCTAACGTTACATTTACCCAAGCATTTCGAGTAAACTTGGGCATTTCTGAAGCTTTCTGCTGCGGTCTGAAACAAAACTGCTGAGGATCGGTAAGTGTACGTGTAGCCGGCAGAAGCACCTCCGTATGGCGGTGACCTCACGTACCGACCCTTGGGCTGATGCTTACGACGTCTGTGCTGCAGCGGAATACAGCAACATATTTTCTTTAAAACGAAAGATCCTACTAACTGATATAGCTCATTCCGCTGCGCCATAGAGCTCCGTTGTTCTCTATTAAACGCACATCAGTGAGTCACACTGTTACGCTGGTACACATAGTCCTTCATTACCATGATCGCACACATTGTAGTTTGTTTTGACTCAATCCCACACAACCCGTCCTGCTGCTGGAAACACTCACTGGAGCACTAAATGTGTATTAATCCGCAGCTGAAAGTAGTCCCAAACATATGCACTATTTAATCCTGCTTGAGTAACGTTAGCTTATAGGACATCCTTTTTGAAAATGAAACTATATTTGTGACTCGTCATAAAGATTGTGGGGTACAGTGGGCCACAGTCAGGGTAGGGTGAACGGTTTCTTGAAAGTAAGAACAGCCACAGTCCGTATTAAGGCAGTGATGATCTTTTTCCAATTGTGGTTTCTCAGACATAAAGCGGGATTGTTCACACAGAGCACCTTCAACCAACTCACTGACAAGATGGTTTTACCTGGTCAGGCATGAGCGGCTCCTCGTCATCGATGTCAATAAAAACCTCCCCACAAATTAACTGGGGCGTCTCACCTACACACACAAACACACAGCAGAAAGACATTTTGCACATTGACTTTAACATCGGTCTGGCTCTTTGCTAGACATGCTTATACCCGTCCGTGTCTTACGTCGCCACGCCTCCTCCTCCTCCTCCTCCTCCGCCGCTCGTTCCTCCTCTGGGACGCACCGATACTCCTCCAGTGACCGGATGGTGCACTGACCGACCACCGGCTTCCTCCCAAACTGCCGGTTGTCGATGACTTTGACGACGATCGGCGGCATGTAGAGCTCCTCACAGGGGAGCCTCTGTGCAGAGATGGGAGGGAATGAAGGAGAAAAAGAGAGAGGGGGATTAAAAAGAGAAAAGCATGATGGAGAAAGAAACAAGGAAGGGAAAGAATAGAAAAAAGAGGCAAGATGAGTAAAAAAAACAACAAAAAAAACACCACATCCTCTGAGCTACGGCTCTACTGGGCTCCCTGATGCCTGACTCTAATTGGTTATGCCACCTGCCTGCCTGATGCCGATTGGCTATGGCTGCTGACTGTCTGAAGTTGATTGGTCACGCCTTGGTGACAGTCCAATCAGGGCATCGTTACACCTTAGCAGACCCCTCCCACGCAAGGGAAGGAATGACTGAATCCATCGAGGTGGAGATTTGATCTTCATGAAGGAAATCAGGACACAAACATCACTCTGAATTACGACCTCAGTTTACGATTTCAAATAAATGTTTACACCATGAACGGCAACATTTATTTGAAATGGCTTGCTCTCCTCTTTCCCATCCTGTGCCAATTTTAGCAAGAACACACCCGTGAAACCACGGACTGTTATCAAATGTCACCACAACTTGCGTTGCACTTGACACTTTGAATTATTGTCATTCTGAGCGCCAAAAGAAGTGCAGCGTTTTATATATGCAGTTTAACTCATTTCGCTCGGAAACTTTATTTACAATAGATTCCTTCATCACAAGTTTGGGGTTTTGTAACCCTGTTTTTTATAACAGCATTTCTATTTTAATTGATTGTTTCGATTTTTATATTTTAAATTGACAAAGCTAAGCAGGCAAATCACAGTAATGCTCTGGTCGCATCACCATTTAAAACAGCAACATTTTGAAGGCGAACGACAAGTAAACGGCACAATGCTGAGAAACAGGGCTCTTGAGAGCCACAGTAGCTGAATCATAGCTGGTATCTTGTGTGCTGGCTCACTGGGACATTTCAGGGAAGTGCGCCATCGTTGACGAACTGTGTTTCACCTGTGCTGTTCCTTCTACGTCTGACGTGAAAAAATCTTTACTGCAAAACCCCTTGAATCTGGGCTAATGTCTGTCTGTGTGTTGCAGAGTGTTCAACCTGCCACTGCCACCGAGTTATACATCGCGTGTTTCGTACAGCTGAGAAGGTGGTTCGGTAAAAAGAGAGAAAGCGTCAGAACACACACAGACCATCACTTGACCCATCGGGCTCGTTGTAAATCCCTTGCAGAACGTATGCAGCGTCTGCATTTGCGTCCTGTTTTCAAGAACCTCACAAAGCTGCTGCAACAAAACACTATTGCGATAAGCTCGACTTCCGCCGGGGAGCTGTCTGGCTTTTACAGAGAGCTGGGGTGTGGCTGAAAACAAGTCGACGAGACAAACGCTAGACCGCTGGAGTCCATTTTGAAGATGCGGCTGCTAAACTCAGACAACCAGCCTCAATATTAACCTTTTCTTGCCTTTGCAGCAGCTGCGTTTAAAGGCAGTATCCCAATAAGACTCTCATTTAGCCAGGCCGGCACAAGGGAAAAAAGCTAGTTGGTAACTGTAATCCATTTGACCTCTTTGGCTTTAACAAAGGCTTAAGTGGGGTTAATGACGCTAAACTCACACAATAAACTGAGAGAGCTAACATTAGGTGGTTTGACTCTTCAAAGAGTTGTATTTAAGGAAACTATGCACATGACATTTTCTTATGCCCCCGTGGCATACGAAAACACTTACGCAGTCAACTTAAGACCTTAATATTGTTAACATTAAATGCTTGGACTCAGTTCAGGGGCTGAATTTAAGGGGAAAATATGTGCATATTTCCACAGTCCGGTTGGGGCTGTCAAACTCTTGCGGTGGTCAACACAGGAACTTAATCTTGTTAACATTAAACTTCCCCGAGCCAAAGCAAGGATATGTATTAGTGGGAAAAATATGCGACTATTTCCATACTCGAGTTAAAGCTGTCATAATAAAACACTGAGGTGATCAACTTCAGACCTTAATATTGTTAACATTAAACTCTCTGAGCCCGTTCTGGAGCCGCCGTTAGGAAAAACGTGCGTAATATTTCCATATTTCAGTTTAGGTTTTCATAAGAAAAACACTTAGGTGGAATGTAATGCCACCGATGTAAACTCAGTGGAAATATATTCACGGAGGACTGTTTTACATTTGAAGAATAAATAACGACGAGGCTCCTTCTTGGTTTTCTGTTGATTCAAATAAAAGGTTGAATCAAAGAGACTTTCTATATTATATCCACTAGCAGTGTGACAATGAAGTCAAGTTAGGTGTAGACACGCATATCGTCTAGCCCACAAAAAGCTGCTTTATGACCGTAAAAATCGTTCTTAGAGTTACACATAAAAAAAAAAAAAGCTTTAGATTCGTCGAAATGTATTTTGAAAAGAATTAGCAAGCGCTCTTGCACTTTCAAGCAACAATAACACGATTTCTACAGAGCCAGGTAGATTTCTAGGGCGTAAATGTTATAGATTCTTCCCAAAAACAGTAGCGGTAGATTTCCAAAGCAAATTTACTCAAGTACAATTTTAACGTACTTCTACCCCACTACAGTTCAGAGGTAATATTATTGTACTTTTTACTCCTCAACATTTCTGCGACAGCTATAGTTACAAGTCACTTTTCATGTTACGATTTTACATTACAAAAAAGATAGGATAAGCTTATGAAACACAAGGCATTATTAAAGTTTAAATCAGTGGTTCCCAACATTGTTTTCTTGTGACCTCTTACAAAAAACAGCGTCTAGTTGGGCCTCTTGTCGTGTTTCAGATGTCTTTGAGTTGTTAGCAGTTACACTGCTAAGACGTTTCCATGTGTAAACAGTAACTATTTGAGACCCAAAGAGGTAAAACGCTCCAATACTTCATTAAAAAAAAGAGCAAAGATTAGAAAAAAGTCTCAAAAAGTCCCGTTAATCATCTCACGAATAAATTGATTGAGTCTCCAACAGTCCTGTCAAATAATAATTCTGTGATATATTTCCGATATCTCTGAATAACTTACCACTTCAGAGGAATACCACATCTCCAATTGTTCATTTGCTTTAACAACAATGCAAATAAACCCTTTTGCTGCATGCACAGTCTAGCTGCATAAAGGCAACAGAAGAACGCAGCTGTTCTTACAGTAACATTCACATTTCTTAGTTTGCATTGAGTAAGCTTTGACCCATTCTTCCCTCATGACAGAGTTACCGCAGCTTGAGCCTTTTGGGTGCCACATAAACTTGCCGTCGTAATTGTAGCTTCCTGTGGTTTAATCTGTATTAGAAGTAGAGAAGCCAATTGTTGTGAGTCACACAAGCACAGTAAGAACTGAAAACAACGCTAGAAATTTAAGAGGGCATCGCTGCTGTGGTCGAATTGGGCCAGAAAGTGGCTCCTATCAGCTTCCTGAACTTGGAATTTCAAGACTATTGACACTGTTCATGCTTCTCCCACCCAGCTCATACTGGGTGAGCCACTGGCATCATAGGAGGTGTCAGCTCTGAATGCTAAAATCCCCCTTGTTAAGTTAAAAGGCCTTGGCTAAACGGTTGTTATTTTTCCAGTAACTAGCATGGGATACATTAACTCTTAGCTAAACTTCTCTGGATCTCTGCAGTAACTGACGTTATGTTTTTGGGTGAAATTACAGGCCAGTTGGACAATAAAAAATGCATTCGCTGATTTGTTTTGGCCGCTCGGGGGCAAAAAAACTCAACTAAAGGAGAAAAATCTTAAATTGCCATACAGTATTATTCCCTTATAAAATTGATGTGGAAAACGTGTTGCGTATTTACACATTCAGCAGATATGGAGCAACATTTGCATTCCTTCGGAGTCGTGTCTCTGTCCACCTGATGAATGTAAGTCCAATCGGCACTCTCCTTTGAAGTGCATGAGAGGCAGACTGAGTTTTCGCAGTGAACTTTAGTGACCACTATGACATATGTAACCCGTGCCCTAACCAGCAGTTTCTTGACACGTGTTCTGTCCTAAGAAAATACCCTCCACCTGTTTTCCTGGTACATGGAATTATTAGAGATACATTCGTTTCTAGGCTGCTGAATTGCACATGAGCCCTGAAATCTAACGAAAATTATTTCGGTTGAGGCTCCGCCCTATCTTATATATCATAGCCATCTCTGTGTCAGTGGTAAGTCCCAGTGTTTGAAGATATACGGTGTCACGTTTGGGATAATGAAAAATAGCAGCGCGCACAGCTCCAAATCTTACACACCGTATTGGGTGCACGGTCTCGAAGCAAGGATCAAAACAAGCAGACCACCGGCACTCACAGATAAATAGTCTTCACGTCTTTTGTGGCCAGTAAACAAGAAGACTATTGGTCTATTGGCTCGGTGTATGAGGCATCAGATTCAGTTAAAGTATGACCTCGTTCTGCAGTGGCATCCAGTTTAAAAGCATCTAGTCAGCATTAGTACCACAGTCGCATCCATGATAGCAATCTCTACCCTGCTTTTACCCCCGCATTAGTAACGTATGCACTGGTAGCCAAGGGAGAAGTCCCCCACCCTGCATCTCTACAACTCTGACCTGCAGACATGCTCTCTTTTTGATGGAAAAACAGCAGCAACACTTCTACAATCTGCAGACAGCCACGTCCGCATTCAGAGCGACTGCTTTCATGCTAACGGAGGATTTCCACTTGTTTGGGAAGAAAAGAAGGAAGAGTCCATTATAGTGGCTTCACTGATGAAGATAAATGACTGATGCAAACCACATCCCAGCAGAACTCTCATTAGCCATGAAAGCAGTGAGCCTCTGCGCTGATTACATCTGCGTGATGTGTGTGCGTATGTACAGTACAGTATGTCTCCGTGTTCTCACCACATCAAGGATCAGCTTATTGACGTCAAAGTTGGGCTTCTTCTTCACACTGCGGATGACGCAGCTCTGGATCATGGTGCCGCCACACTCCACCTGCAGGCTCGGGGAGGTAACGCTGGCCAACTGGAAACTTTTCAGGTTGCGAACGCCCCACGCTAAGATCTGACAGAGGGGACGGGAAGGGAAGGAAGTGTCCTTATGTTTATAAGTATTATCAGTTCATCATTTAATCTATGAAATGCTCATCACAATTTCCTAGACCCCCAACGTGGCGTCTTATAATTGGTTGTTAAATTTGACCAACAGTCCAAAATTCAAATCACAATGATATCAACCAGAGAAAAGCAGCAAATCCTCACGTTTTAGAAGCTGCAATCAGCATATGTTTTCGATGATCTTGTAAATCAACTGTTATGCCTAAAGGCATTTATAGCTGAAAGGTTTAGTCAATTAATTGATTGATAAATCGGCAGAAAAATGATCGGCAACTACTCTGACAATCAATTAATTGTTTAAGTAATGTTTCAAGCCAAATGCCAAATATTCCCTAGTGCCAGTTTCTCAAATGTGAGGATTTGCTGCATTTTCTTGTCTTTTGTGACAGTGATTTAAATATCTTTGGACTGATGGTTGGACGTGAAGATGTCACTTTGGGCGTTGGACGTGTTTTCTCACATTTTATAGGCCGAACGATTAATTGACAAAATAAATGGTAGATTCACTGATAATGACAATGGCCCAGAGGAAAGTCAACAGTCGTGAGGGAAACATTTTGGTCAAAAGGAATATTTTGACATTTAGGGAAATATTCAGGCTAGCTGTTTCCCCCCCGTTTCGCGCCACCGACTGCTGCCTGTAGCGTCACATTGAAACGACAGACATAAGACTGGTGTCAGCCTTCTCATCTAATTCTCGGTAAGAAAGCAAATAAGTGCGTTCCCCAAAATGTTGCACTATTCCTTCAAGAAGCTTCTATGGTGATTTGGATAAGATATGCTTTTGCCTTGACTTTGGCTTACCACTGAGGCTCAGTATAACTGTTGTAAATCCAAGCTGACCACAGCTGCTATCCTCCACAAAGGCGCAAGACACAAACTTTTCAGAGCCTCCTTTCAAGCCTAAAAGAGGTTAGTATTTGATACTCAAACCACAGATTTTCACTAGAGCATGCCTTAAACATGAGAAGCTTCCAAGAAACTGGTGCTACTGACAAGTTCAACAGAAAAATAGAGCACACAGTAATACTTGTAGTAGATCTCAGCGATACCTCGATGGCAGTTCTCTGTAGAACAGGTTTGATACCCTGAGGAACCACGAAGACGTTGGCCTCTCTCTGGGGGGGCGGGTACGGGAGGTCCGACTCCTCCGGCTGCCAATCAGAACGCAGGGCAACGGTGAGTCAGCGACAGATCATCAACAGGAGACAAAAAAGAAAAACACAAGCCATGCTGTTCACAGCCAGGCAGGTTCAGTCTTTTTCAAAGTAACATTAACAAATGAATAGACGGGTTACTAAATGTCTAGTATTAACATGTCAAATGAGTTTTAGAGCGTTTAAACAACACAAATGTAACATTCAAGTCAAGACCAATGCAGGTTTTTTGACAAAACACGTGAGTTCTTTACATGAGTGCAGAAATGCTGGAGAGAACATGTTTCATTTCTCTTGATATGTTGCAGTTATGTTTTCTCCTGATAATCAATCGTCAAATATAAAACACTATTTGATTTTGATTGAACAAACTTTGATTTCTTGGGATCCAAATACTTATTCCATGATCACAAGACAGCGTTAACAACTTTAAGCAATCACTATGAACTGTCATCTCGGACTGACAAAATATGCGTTCGGTGATCTCAAGATGCAAAGTTTGCTAAGTCAGAATCATAAACTGTCTTTTTATGTGTAAAGGACGTGTAAGGATTTAAAATGCAATTTTTTACAAATGTCCTCTCTGGCCTTCCACACAAAATTTTAACAAAATATATAACACAATACAAAATGTTGTTAGTGGAATTTTGGATTGTTAAAGTATGAAGAAGTGACAGACATTTGAAAGCTGTAAAAAAAAAAAAAAATCAAAAATAAAAGTGGGCCGGTGAAGGAATAAAGGGCACATGAATGGTTTTGGAGTAGGGAGCGATCGGTAACGTGCACGTATGATGAAGTTATCGGCGCGTGCTCTACAGTTCATGACCATGCAGACATGAAACAGGGTGGGTATGTTTTCGTGTTTATATCTCCTTTTGTGTTCATGGCTGTGTGCACGTTGTACCCATTGCTGCAGGTTTTCAGGGAGGAACGCTGGAAACATCAGCTGAGGAAGCGACATTGAAGAAAAAGAGACGAGAAAAGACAGAGATGCAGTGAAATAAAAGAGAAGAACTGCAGGTGAAAATTCTCAGCAACAATTTCGCAAAAGGTAAAACGTCAGAAGGGGTATCAAGGTCTTCATATTTCCTGTGCTGCACATATTTTGGAGGAAATGCACTAGAAATGCACATGCATGCCATTTAGGAGTCCTTTTTAAAGCAGAATTCCTGTGTTAAACTCTTTATGTTATTCAATGTGTTGCATTATACAATGAAAACTCCCGTTTTTGTGTTGCTTATAAAGAGCAGACATAAGAGGGAGCATCATTTGTTTTTTTTAATAATCACGTCAGAGAAGATTCATATCAATCTTTTTTCAACAATAAATGCCAAACTAGCATCGAGGAGACTTCCAGTTGTTTCTTTTTCCACACATGTACACCCGTGCTTCTGATGGATAACATCAAAATCAAACCTTTTCCCTCTCAGATGTGTACAGATGCACCGTTTTCAGCCAATGACACAGTTTGAATGGTACTGCGTTTCAAGTGGTCAGTGTGGTTTTACCTCGTCTAGAACTTGGGTGGTGGTCATGATGTCTCCCTGTAGGTGAGAGAGGAACGGATTTTAAAAAGGCAGAAAATGCACGAAAGAGAGAAACGAAGAGAAATAAATGGAAGAGAAAGGGTGGAAAGGGAAAGAAATGAAAGAAAATGATAAACTGACCTCTTGACCTGGAATATGGTGAATCGCTGGCTGTAGACACAGAACGGAGAGGAACATTACGGTCACAACGTTGCAGAAACTAGAAATGAGTTTAATGTTTTACGTTATTGAACAAAGGTCAGGATTAGAGTGCACACAGCTCCCATTCAAGCCAAATGTATTACACGAGCCCACAAACACACACTCACTCATCGTGTAAATTACAAAACACACACATTTATTTTCCCACCCTCACAAACGCCCACATAAAGCATTCATATTCCAAAACCCCTTAAACACAACATGATTTATTTAATAATTTTTTAAAAATTTGACCACGAAGAGGAGGAAAAGAAAGTGGTGGTGATGCTAAGGGTAGAAGGTTGACCTCTGACCTTTTCTCTGCTTATGAGCTCGAAGGCGGCCAGCAGCTCGCCGGCGTTCTTGTCCCAGCGGCGAATCGGGAACCAGGCCAGACGGGGGGAGGCAGTCAGGGAGGGCTGGCACACACAGCGGCCCATGAACTCGTCTGCACCCTGCACATTTAAAAAACACACACATACTTTAATCTTTATACATGGAAAAATAAAGCAGTTCATTTTTTTTGGGGGGGGGGGGGGCAGAAAGATAGACGCTTCAGTCCAGCCTCAGCCCGAGACAAAATGTCAAACACATTTGATAAAAATATATATCCACAAACACTCACGTATGTATCCGAATCGTAAAGCTCCACCAGGACGTTGGGCGGAGTCGCCATCGTCACCGCGGGGTCGCCGAAAATCTCTATCTCGTAGAAGATGAGCGTCTGGTCCCACGTGGGGTTCAACGTGTTACGCACCGTCACAGTTTTCTGCGACTGATGGAGGAACGACACAATGGCGTAGGGGTCTGGAGAGAGCAAACAACACGACACAATGTTCAGTCTTTTCTATTTGCTGTTCTCAAGGCTCGGCGTCTCGGTGATGGGTCTCTGGTTTGTTTTAAGCAGGCAGAAGAAGAAATTATTAATAAGCTGGGCTGCAAATTCGACTCCAAAAGAATAAACTGGTCGGTCACTGCAGTTAAAGTGCAAATATAGCTCACTAATGCCCAAAGATTCTCACAGAAAATGAATGGGAAACATACAGTATTGTGCCGCTGAACTTAATGTTTGCTCTACATTTCATATATATAAAAAAAAACAACTTTCATTATACCCAAAGAGGGTAAAAATCTACAGCGGCGCTTTAAGCTAAATGCTAATGTCAGCATGCTGTCGTGCTCACAATTGAAAAGCTAAAATCCTGATGTTTATTCACTCGTTTTTAAGGTATTTAATCATAAACCAAATTATTGGACAAAGTGACGTGTGAAACATACAGCCACCACGGGCACAAGACAAAGAACAGGACACCGTCTCCAGAAACGGCTTTAACGAAACATTCCAGGAGGAAGACATCCCAGTCCCGCCCACACTGGGTGACTGACAGGT
>CM022475.1:17289043-17319407 GCA_011952105.1 Coreoperca whiteheadi
GGGTGATTGGGGGGGTGGTGGGGGATTGAATTAGGGGAGTGGATAAGGGGGGGGGGTGATGCGTGGTAAAAATGTGGGAGGAATGGAGGAGAAGAGAGGGAGAGAAAAGAATGACGAGAAGATCTCTACATGTGGGAATTTAGATCATCACCCAGAATACATACTAAAAACTAAAAGACAGACGGGATGAAGACAGAAAGAGAGGATCGAAGACTGATAGAAATATAGAGATTGAGACAATTATAGAGTAAACCAAATTATAACGCAATGTAAAGAAACCTATTTGGAACTTTGGTAGGAAGAAATTAAAAGCCAGAGTGGATCAGTGAGGTATCTGGCTGAGGCAAAAGGGCACTGGTTGGGACCGTAGCAACAGGGCGTGCATGCGCCGACATCTGGTCCAGGAGGGAGTGCGGGCCGGGTGGAGGAGGTCCGAGCCCGCGGGAAGGTAGGGATGGGACAGCAAGGAAGAAACAGACAAAACCATGACAACCGAAAGAAAACAGCATATGTGGTCGCTGTTGGACAGGTGAGACCAACCTGTACCCAACATGCCACAACATGAGGGACAGGGAGTGACCTACACACACACACACACACACACACACACACACACACAGGATATACTGTACACACATATATATAATTAATATATATCCATGTTAATGGTGTGTAAATGTTAATTTTACTGTTATTGTGTGATGTCCAAATATCTGGACAAATCATATTTTCATGCTTTGGCAACATTGTTTTTGAAACTTTCATGCCAATGAAGCCCTTTGAATAGAGAGAAAGAAAGAAAAAGATTTAGAAACAAACAAAACAAAAGACAGAAACAAAGGATGACCCGCGCCATTTGTGTCATTGACCAATAGCAAGCCGTCTTGGCATTATTGACCTTTGAGTACGGAGAGCCTGAGAGTCCAAAAGAGACGAAGCTACTGTATTTAGGCTCCTCTGTCAGACTATGAACCGCTGCACAACAGAGGAATCGTTTGCGTACAGTTATGAGACAAGAGTCGGTGGTACAAATACGCCTTTTGGACTTCCTGTCCTGTTAGCAACCAATTATTTTCCCTCGTAGTCCCCAGCAACTTTTTAATTGAACAAAATGGCGTGAGACGGGGAACAAAGCGACAGGGGGAAGTAAGCAAAACAGTAGAGAGAAAATAGAGAGAAGTTCCCTGCGAGCACGTCACCGAGCCTGAACGTCACTTAGTGGTGTGAACGTTGCTTTAGACAGGTAGAAACGAGGAAACATATATTCTTCATATATATGTTAGAAACCATTTATAATCCTGTCGTGATTGTCCATACTGTAATTTCATTATGTCGCTCTGGTCTTTACACACGACATGTGTCCGTCTGTTGCACTTCCTCGGGTATAAACAAAATTGGCTTGACTCGACGAGAAACAAAGAGAGAAACAAAGGCGGACGGAAGGAAAGGATAAAAGACAGACAGACAGACCGAAATTATGAGATTCAGAAAGGAAGGACAGAAAGAAAGACCTCAGTCTGTGATAGCTGACTCATGGCCGCGCAGACGCCATGTAACACCAGATTAACACACAACTGAAGCCCATCCATCAACTCTACTCATCCGTTACGCTGTGTGTGTGTGTGTGCGCGTGTGCGTGTGTGTGTCTGTAACCAACCTCCCTCTATCATCTATCATTTCCCTCTTCCTCTGTCAATTCATCCCTCTGTTTTTTAAAGCTTCGTCTCTGTTTTTACATCTGAGTCTGTGGTGGGTTTCTGATTAACACACACACACACACACACACACACACACACACACACACACACACACACACACACACACACAGTAGCCGTAGTTTCCATGACCTCCTTCGAATTAAATATAAGCATGTTCTCTTTTCTTTCTTTGCCCTCTCTTTCTTTCTATAGCCTCACTCTCCCCTCTCTCTCTCCCTCCATCTTTGAGTGCTACTTCCCTCGGCAGCGCGGTAACGCCAAACTATGTCAATAATCTGAGCTTCTTTCAAGTTAAATCGTAAGTTTTTGGGGTCATTTGCCTCAAACAATAAGTACTAACCGCGCAACTTTTGCTCTCGCTCTGCTTTTATTTTTCACATTTGTGAAAACTGACGTCGGAGCGCAATTTGCACAAATGTCCACCAGATGGCGCAAGTTACCAGCGTCAACACTGATACATGACAGACGCATGATTTAGAAACGTATCGAAGAGATTTTATATAATTCGCTGCACGTTACCTGAGAAGCTGTCTTTGTCCATGGCCAGCAGGTCTCTGGCTTGGTACAGGTAGCAGCGCAGGTGGTAGCGGGTGCCGCCTACAAACACACACACACACACAAATTGTATTGACAATAAAAGAGGTAGAAGAAAAAAAGGTTGAGGGGTGAAGGAGGAGTGTGAAATGGAAGTAGATGGGAAAAAAAATGTGTGCGCTGTCTTACGGTCAAAGAAACAGGAAATGGTCGGTCTGTTGACGCCGAACGTGGTTGTGACCGACTTGTCATCGTTCTTGTCCTCTATACTGCTCTGTGGGGGGAGGAGGAGGAGGAGGACGATGAAGATCACATTCAGAAGGAAAAGAACAGGTAACTCTGACTTGACATGAAACACAGCAGTACACTCTTCTTCTGCAGGGCCTCCAAAATAAAAGACTGTCTCAATTTAAGGGTCTGAAAAGTCTTAACATACAGTACATCAATAGCCAAAAATATGTGGACACCCACGCACACATACTATCGTGTACTTTTGCTCTGGGGCAGTTTTTCATAGTTTGAGCATCCTAGTTCCAATTCATTTTAATGTTACGTACAATGATATTTTAGGGAAAAAAAGGGGGCTCTCCAACTTTGCGGCAGCAGTTTCTGTTTGTCCCTTTTCTGTTTCAACAAGACAATGCCCCCGTACACAAAGCCAGCACCATAAAGCAATGGCTTTTCCAGTTTGGTGTGGAAGAACTTGACTGGCCTGCACGTCTTCAACCCCACCCAGCCCCTTTGGGATGACCTGGAGCACCGACTGTGAGCCGGGACTTATCGAACGGCATCAGTGTTGGACCTCACTGATGCTCTTGTGGCTCTATGGGAGCAAGGCCCTGCAGCCAAAGTCGTGTGGAAAGACGTCCCAGAAGAGTTGAGGCTGTTATAGCAGCAGATTAGCGCCCGTGGTTTTGGAATGGGAATCACATAATGGTGTGAAATGTTCGGGTGTCCACATACTTTTGGCCATGTAGTGTATCTTAAACACCATTATTAGGCATTTTATTTTATCACTGGGTAATAAGATATGTGATGAATCCAGAAAACGTTTCAGTTTCTTTCCTCCTTCTGCCCGTTTCTCTCTCTCACCAGAGAACCCTCCAGAGCAAAGATGGCGGCCGGCCCCGTCTTCTCCAGCGGCTCCATGCGGCACCTCCACCTGCGCCTCCTGAAGCTGTCCGTCTTCCTCGGCTTCAAGTGGAACCTCCAGCCGAACAGGGAGGCGTACTCCCAGCCCTCCCTCTCCGCCTCGTCTGGTCGCTGCTGTGAACACACACACACACACATGCACACAAACCACTCTGAAACTTGCTCATTTGTGCAACCAGAGCGCCATCTAGTGGCTGGCAGAGGAAACTTCGACCTCTCCCAGTAGAGGATGTCAACGCTCATCAGCTGTATCCAGATTAAAGGCTGTGAACTCAGTTCAGGGAAGCTTTGCTGGCGAGATGTGTTGGTCAGAAACACACGAGATGATGACAACATGAGATGAACAAATGAATGAAATGAACACTCAAACAAGTGTGGATTAAAACGCCTACAAACTGACAAAAAGTGATTCACTTAAAGGAAGGGACATTTTGTTTATTGCAATATATAAATGTTTCACAAATGAAACAAATGTTGTCACAATAAATACAAAAAAATAAGGGAAATTCTCGAATTTTAATGCAAATTAGGTAAGAATTGTCAGTTCAGTTTTTTTATATTTTGGGACATCCGTCTTCACTTGCCCTGTTGCACAGGTAGTAAAGAAGTACTTCACTTTGTTGAACCTTTGGTTTGGGGTTCAATGGTATTTCATCAAATCTGAATCCTTTCTAATCCCTTATCAAATCAAGCAAACTTTACTAAAGAGCTACAAGAGTGACATTCTAATACTTAACAACATTCCAATAATTCACATTTTTTTTAGCTAAATGGCTCCCTGAACGTTTTGTGAATTCATCTTCTCACAGTTTTCTTCATTAGTAAAGATTTGAAAAGAGACTTTTTAACTCAAAAAACCTGTCTACCAAAGTCTAATCCTCCTAATAGAGGAAAGTGGCGTTTTAGACCCAAACATGTAAACTTTTATTTTAGTTGCAAGTCTATATTGATTTCAAATCCGTCTCTCTGAGGCGTCCGGTGGCTGCGACGCATACCACATAACCCCAGCGTCCCCCGGTTGAATTCATGTCGCTGACCTTTGATACATTTTATACCCCTCTCTCCGTTCCAGCATTTACAGTCTGTAACTCTACTGTCACTTTCAAACAAAGGCAAAAATGCCCCATTAGTGTGTCTCTTTCTCTCTACCTTTCTGAGCGCCTCCATCTTCTGCTGGTCTCGTCGTCTCATTCGTATCCATCGTCTTCTTCGGTTGGTGTGGTACATCTTCTCTGACGTCACCCACGACTTGGGACGGCGGTCTGGAGGGATGGGGATGCCGTACTCCCAGCCTGGACAGACACACACCCACACACACAGAATGGGACTTAGTGCTGTGTTTGGTTTAGCTTTTGTTGTTGGCGGGTGTGTCTTTTTGTATGTGCGTGCACCTTGATCATCCACAGCCCTGTTGAGATCTTCGCTCCACTCCACATCCTCCCACACCCAACCCGGAGGACACTCCACCTCGTCCTTGGGCACCGCCTTTTCCCCATTCTGATACGCACATGCACAGACACACATTTTGTTCAGATTTACAGAGATGCGTGAAGCCATAAAAAGGTGCAGAAACACACACGTGCAGTATTCGCACACACGCGTACCACGTCGGTGTACCCCTCCGGCATGCCGATCCACTGTCCGCCCGGTAACCTCATCTGGTTTTCGAAAACCTCCTCTGTGAAGGTCATGTGACCGGCGTCCACGTCAAACAGCAGTCTGAGGGTTTATCACACACAACCACACTCTCACACACAGATAGATACTTTTACAAAAATGACCTATATCAATAACTATTTGCATTAGCCCATGAGCCCATCTCATTCCGCTGCAGCCAAACTGCAAAATTAATGTGAAAAAACGTCCCCTGTGGGCTACTGTAGTTTTGGTGTGACCAGGTGATTCTTTCCAGTGTTCTGGGTGAGAATATAGAGAACATCTTTTGACCAGTAAACTGCCAAAAAGTGGAAAACGTTAGCATTGTGCACCCAGGAGTAGCAGAAGAAACAACTGAAAAAGGCGACAGCACCAACATTAACAGTTTTTTTTTTTATATAATAATTTTAGTGATTATTTGCCAGAAAGTGGCAGTAACATATGAATTTTAGGGGATACAATTGCACCCAAAAAATGGGCTAATGTGCCTCTTAAAATCAGTTCAAGGAGGCATAAAATACACTCATTACTCATTTCACCTTTGCGAAACCCGAAATTGATGTCTGGATTTTGAGAGAAAGGTGAAAGAGTGTCTGTGGGTTCATGTGTTCACACACACACACACACACACACACACACACTTACGTCTTCTCGGGGCTGATGAACCAGTCTCCAGCCCAGGTCCAGCCAGCCGAGGGTTTGAAGCTCTCTTTGGGCAGTTTAACTCTTCCAGTGACGTCACTGAACTTGGGGGAGGTCAGACCTGTAGTTCCCCAGCTGCCCACCAGGGCGAGTCGGGTCTGGTTCTCATACTACAGAGAGAGACCCACTCCCCCCATGTTAGCTTAATTAGCTAGCTACAGCTGATCACATCTGCTTGCAACAGTTGTAATTTCAGCCAGAAAAATCAATAGTCACATAGGCTATAAATGAGAAACGAAAAATATTTGAGAGAACAGAAAGTGTGACAGGCGTAGCAACAGTAACGAAGGGGGGCAGGACTTATCGAACGGTCAGTTGTCAGCAAAGCATAAATGTGATAAGTGGGTTTTAATGAGGTCAATTCTGACCCTGACTCTCAGATCTTTACTCCCAGCGGCAGCAGCAGTGTGCATCTTACCGTCTCAGCAAAGACCGAGAGTTTTCCTTCAGCGCATTGGTTGAAGTGTTTGACATCAGCAGCCAATCCAAACCAGACTTTGACCCTCAGCTGACCGGGAAGTTTGGCTTCTCCACTGTTGCCCTGTGGGTACTGCACAACACACACAGCGGGTCGGTGAAACTTTACTTCAGAAGACAAACACACACACACACACACGTGTGTTTTACCTTGAGGAAGACAGTCTGCAGCTGTCCGCAGTGTTTCCCACAGTGCTGCTGGGAGAAGATCACGGTGTGCGCTGGGATGCGGTGATACGCCACCCTGCGGTCGCCCTGAAGCATCCATATCACTATGTCTGGAAGACTGTTCTGGGGCTACACAGAGAGAAAGACAGAGAGAGAGAGAGTATTAGTAGAGATTTGTTGTCTTTTGTCTTATTCTTTCAATCTTTCTCATACACGATAAATTGCCTTGTTCACAGCATCAGACATAGCACATAGACACACACACAGCTTCTCCCAAACACAGACATACCAACACACAACACGAATTTAATCATTTACATTTGATGAAATAATGCAGCAAAATTAGTTATGGGAATAAAGAAAGGTACAAAATCTAGAAATCAAAAGATGAAAGGGGCTTTTTGCACAGATCTCAAGATGTTTTTAAAGACGAACGAATGTTTCTTTCAAAGTATTTTATGCAAAAAGTGAAGCAGTGTTCATGCATTGATTTGATGATCGAATAACATTTGGACACTCACATAAATGGTCATCCCAAAAAGTTGTTAAAAACTTTGACCAAAAACTCACAACAAACAATTTCTCCAGACTTCAGTCTTTTTTGTTCTGTAAATGACAGTTTGTTTTCTGACACGACTATTTCTTCTTCTTTACCTTTTAACTGAATAGTTGGCGCTACCTTCAGTGGTGCCTACTTCTCCGACCCAGCCGATGTAAACACCTTAAATTCATTACTAGAAAAGTTCCTTCATCAGATGGTTGGTGACATAGTAACCTCGCTCACCTCCTCGGCCATGGTCCTCAGCCTGCTGGCCCAGTCCTCCGCCTGCTCCAGCACTGTGGAGAGCTCAGTGGCGGGTCCGTGCTTCAGGGCGAGCGCCGCCGCCACAATCTGCTGCAGGTGGAGAGCACGAACGTGCCTCAAGGAGCGATCCAGAGGGGTCGCGCACTGCCACTGGTCGAGAGAGGGCAGCTCTTCACTGGAGGGAGAGGGAGAACAGACATAAATGAACAGACGTGCAGAACACATTTGCAATCTGACGTTGTGGGTTTCAAGAGGAAAGGATGTAAGAGGCAAAAATAAAAATTATTTAAGAACACAATCAATTTGTCAAGCAATAAATAGATTGAAGATGAAGCAACAAATAGATTGAAGATGAAACTTGCTTTACAATTTTCTGTTTAGTTCTCATTGCTAGACAGAAAATTCTCCCCAAAACTTTGTCGTTCTGTCCATTAAACTGAAGTGACGTTGAGGACAGCGATACAACCAGTGGTGGACGAAGTACTCAGATCTTTTACATAACTAAAAGTAACAATACAGCAAAGTAAAAATATTATACGTATTATCAGCAAAATGTACTTAAAGTATCGAATGTAAATGTGTTTGTTATGCACACAAATGGCCCCTTTGATTGTTATATTACATTATATTATTGTTACTGATATATTCATGTCAAAGTAGCATTTTAATGTTGTAGCTGCTCAAACTGAGCCTATTTTTAAACTGCTTTATATTCGATTGAGAAGTTTAAATAACGTGTCTTATTTTATAAAGATGATTACATATTTCACACGTAAAATCTTAATCAGCTAAATAATTAGTAACTATCGCTGCAAAATAAATGTAGCGGAGTAAAAAAAAAAAGTCTTTACCTGCAGTCTGTGATGACCTGATCCAACAGCTCGACCACTCGGAGCTCCACCTCCTCCAGATCACCGCCCGCCTTCACATCCAGCTGCACCTGCTGCAGGTTCTCCTCCTGGACACACACACACACACACACACACGTTCAGATGGTGAATGCTCCACATGCATTTCAATTCTCATTTTCAAGGTCTGAAACTCAAATTGGTCCTAACAAAGATTGATGTACAAATGCACGGGCACACACACACACACACGCACACACCAGTCTCTCTATGATAGCCAGCAGCATGTTGAGAGCCTCGATCCGCGGTTTGATATCTTCCCATTCTGAAGACAGGACCACCACTGGCTTAACGTTTCCCCAGGGGAGGTAGTAGTAGTGGCAACCTGGAAAACACACACACAGATCCAATCATTATTATCAAAATCATCAAAGCATCACAGCTTTTAAAATCATGATCATCAGCAAATATATCAACAGCATTCTAAAACCAAAACTCTTTGCGAAAGAATAACTGACTTGGATTACCTAAATATATACTAGGGGGATACTGAAGTGACAAGATGTAACTGAACATATGTAATAAAATTTAAATTAAATTGATTTCTGTCTCTTTTATCAGCTACAATGCAGTAAGAGCTTCAAAACGAGTGGTTTAAACTTTTTTCCCTTTTTGAAAAAATATAAAAAAGCATCACTAGCAACTGATTACAATATGCTGTGGTGCATGTGAAAAACGCAAGTTAAACTTTGCCCCAAAGTTGAACTTTTATTGCAAACATATTTTAATTGACTACATGTTTATCCATGTACACCACTTTGCTGCAAATGAACATTCATTTAATGCACATTCATATTGTTTTGTTGCACATGATGCAAACATAAAAAAACAAATTGCTTCACATACTAATATCTTAGCTCATCTTTGTTTTTTTGCACATGTACTGTCAGTACAATCAGTTCATTCCCATGCATATTAATACCTGAATCGTAACTTATTACACATTTACACAGCTGTGTTGTACAGCTGTTTGAATTTACTGCACATATGAAGTACTTTTGGTGCTTCGGTATAAATGTAAATAAATGATTTCACCTTGAGACCTCTGACCTACCGTCAAACACAGCCCTGCTGAACTGGGTGGTGGAGGCCAGAGGGAGGCAGGTGTGGTCGAACTTGTTGCCGTAGTTACCAATGCTGACCTCGAACTGGATGGCGTCGTCGACGTCCTGGAGGAGCGTGGCCGAGTAAAACGCTACGAAGAGAGAGAACTTCCTCTTCCTCAGGAACTTCTGTTAGATGGAGAAAAGTGGCTGAGAAGGAGGGAGGGATGGATGATACCTTTCTTTGAGTGTTCATAACCTTCTTCCCTCTCACCTCCACCACCAGCAGGTCATCTGACGGTATGTCTTCTGTTTTCGGCTCCGGCCTGTCCGCCAGTTTTGTGGTTAGTTCCAGTAAAACTCGACCTCGGTACGCCACGCCCTCCCCCTGACAGAGAAGATGAGAAGAAGGCCTTGCTCACAGATGTGGCATTGTTATATCTTTAAAAAAGGTGCAATATTCATTAAAACGTCAATACATTATTGCCACAATCCGTTAAAGACATTAGTGTAATTACCCAAACATACACTACAATTACTGAGACGCCTGTAATAGCCTCTTCTCCTCTATAAGGTCCAATTTGGAAGACCATCTGCACATTTTTACAGCACCAAACGTGAAAATGGTGCAGATATTTAGGGTAAAATGAAGCTCCAGTTTCAGGTGAAGGCCACAGGTTGAAGGCCAAGGGCGGATGGGAATTTAGGTCAAGCAGCACATTAAACCTACAGTCTAAATAAATTGTCTATGATATTGAAATGGTTTTGTCAAATTTCAATTCCATACTGTATTTTTTGGGCTGATCTTGTCAACATTATCTGGAATTATATCTATACATCTTTCTTCGCTGTGAGGACTGGAAACTCATCTTTGTGCGTTTATGTGAAAGTGAAATTAGTGTCTTTGGGTGAACTATTGGTTAGACAAAACAAGTAATTCCTGACATTCCTGACAACCCAAATATTAAAATTTTTACTAATTAATAATATTTCATGAATTCGAAAAAAATAATCTGCAGATTAAATCGATAATGAAAATAATCATCAGTTGCAGCACTAAGTGTAAGAGCAGACATGCATCAGAATAAGCACATTAAAGAGTCAAACGCGCAGTGTGTGTAACAGTTCACCTCAACGATGATCTACAAAAACTGAGCAGCCAAAATCAAGTTCTGGGTGCTTTTATTTTATTATTTTCTACCGTGAATTTAAAGGTGATGACTGATTTTATTCAAAAGTGAAAAACAAAGTTACTTTGCCGAAGTTCAGCGCTTCGTGTGGATCGTTGAAGGCGGAGAACTCTCTGGGGCTGCCATACAAGTTGACGAAACATGGGCCGAACGTTGGCAGGAAACCAAGACTGTCATCGACTGCAATGACACAAAATGGCCGACAGATTTCATGATAAACAGGGCAGAATGTGGAACGACGACAACGAAGGAAAGATTGATTGATTGATTGATTGATTGATGAAAATGATGTGCATTTGACAAAATAGATTCAGAGAGTTTCATCAGAATTGAGCCAAGATGGAAACAGCTATGAGTGGAAAGTAGAAGAAAATACACATCACAAACAGGAAGTGGAACGGTTGATTTGAACTGTTTGGCACAAAATAAGAGAAGATGGTGGACGTACTGCCAGAATGGAAGGTCCGTGGAGTCAAGTCATCTGAATGCGTAGAGAGGAAGGATGGTTCAGAATCACAGACAGATGTTCGGAGTCAGACAGAAAGGAAACAGACGTCTTTGAACGCCACTCAAACCCAAGCAGATGCACTGGACCGCAAACTCGCTACAACACACAAAACCCTGACTATGCAACGCAAACTCACTGAAACGAGGCGACGATGACAAAAAGTGACTGTACTGAAATTACTACACGGTCTTCCACCGCTGCAGAAAACTGGGAAACAAGTTAAATAAGGAAAGGCGCAACATTTTTCCATGAGTAGATCATATTTAGCAATGAGACCGTCACTACAGTGTTGGTTTTGAAAGGGAAATCTGCTGGATGGCTTTGCAGCATAAAACAGGAAGAGGACTCAGACAGAGATAAATCATTTAGTTTTTGATGACCGAAAATAGTGGAACGAGGTGAAAAGCTGAAAAAGGTTGGGAAAGAACGGTTCTAACATGTTTTGTAAAATACTAGCCCTTACAACACCTTAATGAAACCCACAGGTCCACTTTTCTAACTATTTTTGACAAACCATCCTGCTCTGTTCTGGAATTCAACTGCATTTCCATCCAATATTAGGTTTGTCTGAGTTGTATGATCCATCGCTGTGGACATAAATCCGCGCTAATTTTGGTCCAAGTTGTGTTGTCCTTGCAGGTTTCAAGAATCTGCAGATTTATTCTTAAGCTGTGTGGAAATGTACGGAAACCAACGGCTTCTTGAAAAAAATTTGTGCATTTGAAAATGGTTCCGTAGCTAAAGAGCTAAAAATAGGGGGAAAAAAATGGTGTGGCGCTTTATGATTTGATTTAAAATATGTCACATTGCACCTTTATGTTAACTTTTGATGTACTTAAAGACCTATTGTGACTTGTTAAGTCATGGTAATCCTGAACTGTTGCTTTTGATTTCCACGACATTATATCTGTGTCTCAACTGTAAATTGTGATTTTTGCACTAAAATAAAACTATTTTTGGATGCACACAAGCTATTTTTGGCGGAGAGGTTTATCCTCACTCAACGAATATTTTGAGGAAACATTTGTGCTAAACAAAATCAATTTGGATGTTTGCTATTATCCACAAAAGTGCACAATAATAAGAATGTCCCTATGTTCCTGGTGACCAGTAATCCTACTAGAGATCTGACTGGACACAAAACAGCCAGAAACATTTTACAGTTCTTTGATGGGCTGAAATTGTGGCATTAAGGTAAATAAATGAATTGGCACTGGATAAATGTTTGTTTGCTCAAATCAAATGAATCTTTGCCTGTTAATAATTTTTCCACAAAATATTTAATATAATTTCTGTGCTCAAAATCACACGCTCGAAATTGAGACATAAAAACGACTGTTTTGTCGCGCCACAATGCTGCGGGGTGGCATTAAGCTGCCAGATTCACACGATGTTTGCAAACAAAGACAAGGAAGACGTGGCACACAGAGAGCAAAACCCAGGCGTGTCGTCTTCGTCTGTACAAGGACGGGACAACTGTGAGACACTCCAGCGGCTCAACTCGAGCAACGTCGATGTTCGGGACACAAACATCACCAAGTTAGTCTTCAAGCACGAAACTGAAAAACAGGCCCATGCTTTGTTATGTGGACAAACCACAGATCCTTCTGGGGGGTTCAAGACTTTCAAGATTTCTAGAATCAAATCCAACCTTCAGTTCTCACGCAGGACTTCAAAGCTAACTTTTAAATTTTAAATGTGGTGCAAGCTTTTTCCAAGTTTGGGGACGACTCATGTCTTCAACCCCCCCCCCCCGCAGAAAAACAAAAACACAATTTTAACATCATATTTTTCATGTTCAATTGGAGTAGTGTTTCTGTTCACCTGAGGAATTTAAGTCCAATATTCACTCCCCATTGAGCTCTGGGTTAGCCTCCACCAACACCTGCGGGAAGTAACTAAGTAGCTAAGAGGCTCCGGCTAATAAACTGCAAAAGGTTCGTTTGTTGTCGCCTTTTTGGGAAGGTGCTCAGAAGGGACGTTGCCTTGTTTTAAGGTGGTGTGAAGTGGCACATTGTGTCATTTTGGGGCAAACAAAACAAAACAAACTATACAAACACAACTGGACCTTGAAAAGACTGAAACTAACCAGACCAGACGAGTTAAATATAAATACTGCCGTGCAGTCAAAGCCAGCCCATTCAAGCCTAAACCAGTCCAAACCAAACTGGTAGAGTCCAGTCCAGTTCAGACCAGTTTCTACTAGTTACTTACCATCTATCTCTCCACCTGGGGCGGAGATCTTAGACATGCAGAGGTGGGTTGTGCCGATGACGTCATTGTGACTGGCTCTGTCCCTGGAGTGAGGAAGTGAGAAACACGCTTTTCAAGCCAAGTGGGGACATGCATTCAAATATATAACTGCAAACCAGAGGTTGTCAAACTGTGAGGCGCGCCTCCCCAGCGGGAGAGTTGAAGGGGGAGCGCAAGGTACCCTGACACCCTCAGCGCCTGATTGCCGCAATTTTGCGTAAAAGTTTGTGCTCCTTTTTGGACTCATAACTCTGCCAAATCGGAAGCACACAGACACGATACACATGTTTTTAGATTCCGTGCGACTAACACTTTCATTAGGCGCCCACAGTGATGGTGAAAACCCCTGCTCTAAACTAAAGGCTTTTCTATTTTTATTATTCTTGCGAGTTTGATAAAAAAATTAATAAATGTGAAAATAAAAGTTATGCATCAGCAAGGATTCACCAGTCCAGAATTCTGATCCTCATCTTCTCACACATGGAGGGAAACTAGGAAGGGAAAAAGAAAGCATATGCTCTGTAATAAGAACTATACTTGTCTTGGTAGCACAATACTGGGGAATAATAATGTGGGTCTGCAGTGTTTGTTTGTGTGTCTCACCCTAATAGGCATGGCCAGACTCTGGTTCCATTGTGGATTGGCGTTCTTCTCTAGAATCTTAGTGCAGACCTAAAAAAGAAAGAACATGCAATATGCCTTAAATGGCTGGGTGCTGTATTCAACGTTGGGCGTGGAATAAAATAATGTTTGGATCAAGTGACTTGGATTGACGTTGATGTCCTACGCACAGTTTTGCCAGCAAAGTGGATCTCCACCAGAGGGTCCACCAGGTTCTTCCTGTTGCTGTCAAACCCAAGAATCTGCCTCATCCCATCCATGAAGGCATCATCCACTGCAGACAGAAAAGAGGAAGAAGGAAATCAGAAATCTCTCAGTCGCTTCTATTTCTAATGCAAGTGGATAAAGAATAGCTAGAGCCTGACTTTGTGGCAGGTCTTCAGCTCTGAAGATCCTCAGGGTGAAAGTGGCTCCTCTCAGAGACAGACCAGCCGGTCGCAGCAGGTTTCCCTCTATATCTTCCTTATCCTCCACACACTCGCGCTTATCAGCCTGGAAGACACACAGACACAAACACCCAGTTATAGTAATGCAAAAATAAACACCTGCGTTCATTCAGAAACCTTTTCAAACGTGGAATTGTTTGTGGTTGTACGAGGGTTGTTTTCTTTTGTCCCGCACCGTGACAGATCACATGAGAGACGAATCTATTTCCACTTAACATGGGCTCATTTACAGTGTTGTGGTTTATTAAACTCAATTTTATTTTCCCTCTGCATAAGAGAGGATAACAGCAATTTATCACAGTGCTTCTATTAGGACTGTGCGAGACGCGCATTCGATCTCTCTGTTTATTAAAACCGTGTGCTGCTGTGGCAGGCTTTCACATAAAAGTCGGGCGCTTATTCAGACATGAGGCCAACAAAAACGCCCAGCAGAGGCCGCTCCTCCTCAGGCAACTTAAGAAATTCAAAGGGAAACCCTGCAGTTCTTATACCGCCGCCACTGAAAGTATCCTCACTTCATCCATAACGGTCAAAATCATAACCCCAGTCTGAGTTCAGTGTAGAAACCAGTGGTGGAATGTGGAATGAGTATTTCCATTTCATGCCACTTTATACTTCTACTGTAGTTTTTACTCCAGTTATTTTTTACATTTAAAAAAACACATGATCGCCTATGCTTATATGATATAATGCAGTACAATAGAACTATTAAAATGCTCTTAAATGTATTAGTTAGTATATAAAAACAGAATAATATAATACAGTAATCTATAATAAAATAACAACATGAAAGGGGCCAATCTGCATAATGAGTCATTTTACTCTTGATACTGTAAGTGCTGATAGTACTTTTGTACTTTTACTTAAATAACATGTTGACTTCAGGAATTTTACTTGTATTCTGAGACCATGGTATTTCTACCTTCACTTAAGTAAAGGACCTGAGTATTTCTTCCACCACTGGTACAAAAATATTAAGAAAACATGTGAGAGGCTATACTGATCGTAAAAACGTTTGCTGTTCTCAGTTCTTTACCACCATCGGGTTCGTTCACATTGCTGCTTTTGATAATCGCCACAGTCTCTGACCATATGAGACATACTGGTTTTGGGCCAAAGTACTACCCAGAGCAGTGTTTTTCAACCACTAGTGTGCCGTGAGACATCGTCGGGTGTGCCGTGGGAAATTATTCAATTTCACCTAATTGGTCTAAAAAACATTTTTTGAACATGAATTAATTATTGTCTGCAAATAATATGCCATTGTGGAGTGTCTGTGCTGTCTAGTGACCGGCAGAGTGATCATGTCATACTCTTCCATATCAGTAGGGGGCAGCAGGGAGCTAATTGCCTTGTATTTTGAGACAAGAGAATGAGTGACGCCTGGATGCGACAAGTGGCAGTGACAGTGGCGCTGTGGCCAGCGAGACTACGGTGTCAGTGATGGAGAAGTTTTACAAAAGGAAAAATGTAAACGCCGAACTGGGCCCTGGACCCAGACGACGGCCCTAGCATGAATGGAGGTCAAAAGGAAGCAAAGACGGTGACCTCGAGCAAACTCTCGAGGAGAACATGTCATTTTGTTTCTCTTCAGCCTTCACTGAATGCCTCGACTGGGTTAGGGACCCATATAGCTCAACATCAGTCGTTGGAAAGGACATGACTCTGCAGGAGCAGTAGGAACCAACTGAACTGAGGCTAAATCGTGGTTTAAAGCTAAGGTTTGCTGATCTACCGTTAGACAGTTTTTGGTTGGTTGCTGCCAAGGAGTTCCCAATTCTGGCAAACAAAGCTATTTTGATATTGCTCCCATTTTCCACGACATGTCTGTGTGAGCTGAGCTCCTCAAAGCCTGACTGCTACAAAAACTGAAAACCGAGAGAGACTAAGAGGTGTTGAGGAAGAGCTTTGTGTGTGTCTTTCCTCAATTCCTGCCAGGATATCAGCTCTGTGTTCATCGAAACAGGCCCAGGGTTCACACGGAGTAGGTAAAGATATGAAAGATCATACATATCAATACTTTTTTCTTTGATTCCTATTCAAGACACTTTGATAAGAATGACGGTATATTGTTAATATAGGGGGGGTGGTGTGCCCTGGGATTTTTTTCAATGAAAAAATGTACCTTGGCTCAAAAAAGGTTGAAAAACACTGACCTAGAGGAAAAGCCATGTTGTTAGCCAAATTAAAATGGATTTTAGTCAGGCTCCAGCTGGGGTCTAATCTGTAGTTTTCCAGCCTCAGCATGAGAATGCTGGAAGCTAGATGCTAGATGTTGCAGTAACATTAAAAGCTACATCATGTTAATGTTCTTAATGTTAACATGCATACAACTAGCAGGGCAACGTGCTAGCATTGCTAATATGCCAACAGTAGCACGTGGGTTCAGCTTCCACCTCCTGACGTGAGCGCGAACATCATCATGATGCTGTTCCGCTGATCTTCTTTCATCCAGTCAGACTCACCGGTGGCTCATCTCCAGCTGCCAAAACCAACAGGCTGACCTTCAGGTAACCTTTGACCCCAGCAGAGAGGTCGTCGGGGTCACACAGCAGCAGCCATTTCCTCAAGAAGCAGTGTCCTAACGGAAGGGGGGAGGGCTTAAACTCAGAAACTTCAAACTAGCCAATAATATACTGGAACCAAGAACCTTAAACTAAGAACCAGGAACTAAAAACTCTGAACCACAAAATCTTTAAAAAATGTAAAAACACTTACTGATGAACATTTTTTTCTATTGACCAACAGAAAAGTACAGTTTGGCTGCTCCTTGGTGACAAAACACCAGAAACATTAAGGCCACATAAACGTATACTCACTGTGCTCGTTGTAGACTGCGCCCACGTCCAACTGCAAACAATATCAACAGGTTTTTTGCTTTTCACTTCACTATATTTTCCTGTATGAATGTGTTAGTTACAGCTACGAAAGTGGCAGTTTACCTTGAATTCACCGATGACGGCATCAGTTCTGAGTGAGCGGGAGTCACACACCTGTCAGGCAGAGAGAGAGAGAGAGAGAGAGAGAGACTTTACATTTTATCAAGAGCAACTTACATGGAACATTAACACGGCGAACACAACAGGAAAATACCTTAAAGTAAAAACCAAGATTTATAGTGGTACAAAATGCACTATGGCAATGGTGACTGTGGAATATTCCTCTTCTGAATGAAACACATTCGAGGTTAAAAAAAAAAAAAAGAAGAAGGGGCAGACTTACAGTGATGAAGATCGGTTCATCAAACAAGTCTGATGGAGTCTCAAAGAAGTTCATGAAGAACGTCTGTCGAGAGGAAAACAGTTTGACAACGATATTTTAGAATTAGAGGCTAACAGTTACTTTGTCTGTTTTCTGGCAAATTACTTGTCCTTTAAGTCATTCCTGTTTACCTCATCAAAGACCGGGTTGTTGCCTTTTCTAATGCGGGTCCTCTTGGTCTGCCCGGCTACCGTTACCTTGACAACAGGCTTGACGTTGATGCCCGGCAACTGTCGGCCCTCGATGACCCGCACACGAACCTGGACGGGAAAACATTTTGCATTACGGTAACCTTTTAACGACATTCAGCAAATAAAGCCTTTTAAGTGGGTAAAAAAATGTAAAACTCTTAAAAACTAGTAATAAAAAAAGCCAAACATGAATTATCTGCTAGAATCATCACAATGTGAACCTTACGATCTGTACAGATAACGTGTGATTTGTGATATTGAGTTATATAAATAAAACTGACCTGACTTCATGTATTGTCTTGGTTATTCCTAATGGTTTTGTGAAAATGAAATAAGTTCTGTCTTGTGTTCCTTGTGTAACATGCTAAAATCACCACACAGTGGCACTGTGAGCATAGACTGATGTACATTACAACCAGCACAAGGCTTTCTGTATAAGTCCAGGCTTTGGCCCTGCAGAGCCCATACCTGTATGTCCTGTGGTTTGTTGGCCAACGGTTTGGGCTGACTGCTGGCTCCTCTCCTCCGCTTCCTCAGGCCTCCATGGGTGTTGTAGGACGGTGGCGAGCGTTTCGGTGTCTGGGCAGCGGGGGACTCCTGGCCCGAGGGCCCCTGAGGGCCGACGATGACCATGGAGCGTCCGTCGTCGGGACCCTGGTCCTCTGTCGGCTCCAGCATCATCATACTCTCTGTATCCTCCTCGCCCAAAGTGTCCAGAGAAATCACTGCACAGGCACACAGATTGACAGAAAGTAGTCCCAGGTGTAAAATACAGAACAAGCCAATACAAATGCAATGCAAACTGATTTAATAAGCCAATGACAGATTCTATTACTTGTGACGGTGTCCAGCTCCACACTGGGGTTGTTATGGGGCAGGGCCTCAGGCTGGGGAGGAGGCTGGAAGACCGGAGCCGACCCTGGTGGGGGTATGTAGGACACCTGCAGGGTCAGCGTGGCCTAGCGAAGACAGAGAAAGCACAATTATATGTTTAATCAGGCCAGGTAAAAGGTAAGGGGAGGGAACACAGACGATCAGTGTCGAAGACATGTAGAAACACATCAAAAGGGGCCTGGAAAAAACCGAAGATGAGGATCTGATGTGAATATGCAACCAAAGTCATCCCTAAACAAGACTCAGCAGATTACTGTGTTCAGGTGGGATCTAGAGTTACTCAATTTCATTTTGTTTGTAATACTGTTGTTTTATTGCGTTTGTTAGCAATGTTTAATTCCTTCCAAAAACTGTTAAATCTACTCGAAACTCCATAAAATTGACAGAATGCTGTCTATTTATTACTCAGTAGCACCACTTTGCAATAAATCCGCGTGTATGTGATGCATTTATAGTAAGTGTCACGTAAAATCAGCACATTTCCTGCTCAAACAAGCCTTAAGAGGAGGCAAGTATGTGCAGCTGCTGTGACAGCAGTGTACTGAGTGTGGACCGGGAAAAGGTGCAGTCTTTTCGCAGCTTCCTTTAACAGAAAAAAGCAACTTACTGTACGTAAGTTTAAGTGTAAGTTGCTTTAGCTAATACATTTGGCCAAGATGTGCGGCTCGTTATAGGGGTATGATTCTCGCTTTGGGTGTGAGCTTTATATATAGTGCCTTTCTTTCAACACTTATGCTACAAGGGGTACAAGGATCGAACAGCCGGTGTTGCGATTAGTGGGCGACCCGCTCTGCCTCTAAGCCACAGCTGCCCCGTTTGGCTCCAAAGTCAGTATTGTGCACATTCCATCCTCTTTGTTCTAAACAGTGAACAGCTCTTTTTTTGTTTTTTAACAGGTATATTTGACATATTTTTCATTAAAAATTTCTATTTTATATTTAAGATTCAGATTTAACTTGGGGTACTTGTCCATTTTACTTTTCTCTTCCTATGTTTATTGCTATGCACCAAACTACCACTTTAAGGCCCTCGTATGTGAATACCCACTTGGCAATGAACCTGATTCGGAAGAGGAGGCAAAAAAACGTGCAGCAGCAGCAGTGTGGAGTGTGTGGACCAGTAAAAGGTGGAGTCTTCTGCAGTTTCCTTTGACAGGAAAAAGCCACCTAAGTGATAAGCTTCAAGTCTAAGTTGCTTTAATTCAGTCAAAATGTGTGGCTCGTTGGTCTAGCGGTATTCATCTCGCTTCACGTTTCAAATCCCGGACGAGCCCCAGCATGTCTGCACTAATGTGACCTCCCAACACTTGAATTGACTACTTGAATATTTGACACTCCTTCTCACATGTGAATGTGATGTAGATATTGTTAGCATTCGGCTAAAAGCTCCAGCTCAGAAGAGCATGAAGAGGAGGCAAAAATGCGCAGCTGCTGTGTGAGGTCCGGAGGTCAGTTCAAAGCTGCTGGAGAAGAGCTTAGACTTCTGCTTGTGCCTAAAAAACAAATCCTGTTCCCATAAATACTGTATGTCATTCTTTGATCATTTGTGCACATGAATTGAACGAAAGCTTAGTATTTTGAATTCTGATTTAGTGAAAATAGTTATTTCTTTTGGATTCCATTTCAGGCCCTGCTGTATCACGAACGACTGCAAGCGACACTCCGAAGCTACGGCACGGACATTTTTGCTTTGCAAGAGGAGTAGCTAAAGTGACAGCGTCCGCACTTCTTCAGGTCTCTCTTTGGGTACGAGGAAATGAGCATTTCAGCGCAAATACTCAAAAACTTCGAAATGTCTTCCCTTTATACACAAAGGACGTTCATGGGATGGAGAGCTTAAAACTGTACAAAAACGACACGCACAAAGAAGCAAAGCAACATTATTTTCCTTTAACAGGAAACCTTGTAGTTAACGAACACACCTGAATCGTGTCCACAGAAAAGGGAAAATGTGTTTAAATCATCCTTTAAAATACAAAAAAGTTAAACAAATGTAAGTTTACCAGCTACAAAGGCAGTCAGCTTACAGTATGGTGGGTTGGACTGAAGGAAGGTGCTGCAACACAGGTTGAAAATATATGAAGAATTACAAAATAAAAAACCTCTCCTGTTTACGAAGCTGCTGTCTGTAACGCTCCAGTTTTGAACCAAAATAGAAGAGCTCTCACTGAGTCATTTAGTCACTTTAATTTAACAAAAATTAAATTTCCTTTTTTTAACTGAGACAAAGCTTGAAGTGGGGAGACAGTATATTTCAATTGATTTCAAGCATTTCTTGTAGAATCAAGCCATTTGTTTTTGTTACCATCTGAGCTAGATTTTGTATTTTTAATTGAAGATGCTAAAACAAGAGAAACAAACTGCACTGGCAACAAGTTGAATAATAATAAAGTGTTGAAAGGTCGGAGTGAGAGTGCACTAAAAGAATTACTAGCTTTGAATTAAATCAGATTCGTGATGATAAAACGAGAAAAAGACAATGAAAAAGTGGTATGGTTGTTGTTCTGACTCAGGAAATGTCTTTCTCTATTTTAAGATCCAGACAGGAAACTCAGAATGATTTATGGTTTGTCATTGCTTCGTGATACAATGAGACTAAATTCATCTGTGTGTGTGTGTGTGTGGGGGGGGTGGGGGGGTATTACTAATGTTGTGGGGACATAAATCTGTTTACACAGTCACATTGTGAGGACTTGCCTTCCTTATGGGTACAAAATGCAAGTCCCCATAACGTAAATCGTTACATTTTAGGATGAAAACTTGGTTTAAGGTTAGAGTAAGGGCAAGGTTAGGTTTAGGCTAGCGTAAGGGTTAGGTTTGATCTTGTAGTGGTTATGGTTAGGGTTAGGGTAAGTCTCCAGGGAATGAATGTAAGTCAATGTAATGTCCCCGAAAGTGATGAAAACACAATGCGTGTGTGTGTGTGTGTGTGTGTGTGTGTGTGTGCGTGTGTGCGGGCTCACCCCTGTGTTGTTTCGCTTGGTGTCCAGCAGGGAGACGGTGAAGGAGGCTGCCAGGCTGGGAGAGTTGAGCACGTCTCTGAGAGCCAGCCGACTTTCCCCCAGGAACCTGAGCAGACACACACACTTGTCTCTTCGAGTACTGTATTTGGTACAATAGCACTCTGACTTGACACAGACTCGAGTAAAATGTGTCCAGCACTTTACCGTCTTCTGATAATATACCAGTTTATAAAGAAATGTGTTCATCATCCCCACCCCCAGTGCCCAGATATTGTTTTGGTTTCCTCTGGCCAATGATGTTCCACGTGAGAATAAATGAACAAGACAAATCCAATTTCTGTAGAACAACTGAGTGAAAATGAGCAACATAGTTAGGAAAGGTGTATTAGTTAGAACATGCGTATGTTTCCCTTGTTTCTGCATGTGATAATTCAGTGCCTCTTCAATTGCATTTTCTGGTTTCTCGATCTGCGTGGAACCTCAGGAAACAGCTGGTGATCAATCACATTTTCTATCCTGCCTTTGCATAAGAATGTATTTGTGTGGCTACATGTTGGCCCCCCTTACTTCCACCCCGCTCCACATTGCACTTCACAAAATGCTGTTCGCACTATCATGAATGGCAAATGTGGATCATTCTTAGTTTCTTGGTAATACAGCATCTAATTCTATGAGGACCAATAGTGTGTGGTTTCTGTGTGTTGACTCGCCCCGGCGGAACCTACAGAACTGCCTCGCAAACCCGATTGTGGGATCCATTCTCCCGTGCTGTCAGCTGTCCTCACTAAAGGAGGGACGAGACCCTAATCACTCAGTCAGGCTCCTTTCGCCCCCTTTAGGAGAGCAAAAACACTGACCAGGGTCATCGGTTTTATCCTAATACATCTCCATCACTGAGCCTGATGCTGTGCGATACTATGAGTAAACAAGTAAACTTAAAATGTTTAAGAATGGGAGTGTGTGAGGGTCAAAAGATGTTCTGTTGCCCCAGGGCAATGGTGTGCAGTAGAGGGGAAATTGTAAGTGATTTGGCTTGCTGGGTGATTGATATTTTTATGCCAAAGCTGAGATAAAATATAGGTTATGTATAGGAAATATAGGAGAGAACAGAGACCGTATGTGCAGAACCAGTGGAATCAAGCTGGCAGTGAGAAAACTGAAAATGCGGCGGCTTAGTAGCTGTCAATTTTCCCAGTAACGTCGTCGTGATGTAGCGGTCCTTTGAGCTAGATGCTGACAAAACGTGCAGACAATGACAAACTTGACATGCGGATATTTAGCCGATATAGTGTTTACCATGTTCACCAGCTTAGTTTAGCACGCTAGCATTCATTAGCAAAGCACGACGTAACACCAGAGCCGCACGCTTGTAAACTCATCTCAAGTGGGAAAGGAGGACTTGCGACTCGACTTGCTTGAGACTCGATGTCAGAGAGCTGAGGAGACTTGACTTGTTGATCCATAAATATCGTAAAATGCGAGCTCTTCCTTTCGGAGCGCTCCCAAACTGTCATGAATAATTAATAATGGTGACGGGGGAAATGTCCCCGGTGTAATACACACTATCATTTGCAACCCCACCAACAGAGATTTGAGATTTCCGTCTCGACCAAACCCACAGACAGACTCACATCCCTAACAGGCAAAACATTCCTCATTAACCTGGAAACTTTTATCTGTTTTTTCTTTTTTCTTCTTCCGCTTTCTGGTTCCTTTTTTTTTTTTGATTTTGAAAAATGTAAAAACTAGAGAAGCATTATGTCTTAAGTCACTTTGTATGAGACACACATGAGACACAAGGACATGATTGTTTGGGATCTCACAAACCCAAATAATAACCATAATAATAATAATAATAATAACTACACTAGTTTTTAGTTTCCTCTGACCTTTTTAAAACACGATATATAGCAGAGTATTGAAGTATTTACCCTTCTTTTTGCCACAAACTGGACTTTTCACATTTCATGCGGGTAAAAATATGTAATTACACCTAACAAGGAGTTAAATAAAACAATTAAACAATGTTAAATAGGCTATGCATGAACAAATACAGAACATTCCTTTTGTTTTCCAATATATAATTTACAGACAAAGAAACGTACAGTACAGTTTGTGATGTTATCCTACATAGTGACAATAGTTATTGGGGTCAGTTAGATTCAGTCAGTTAAAATGTTCAAACACCAATCATAGACAGCAAGCATATGAAAATCCGTTGCATTTAACCGTATTTTACAGCTGGGTCTCTAACACCCCCAAACAGAGGAACAGTAATGTGTTTGTTCTGTAGCGGGCATCTGAAACACGTCATCACGTAAAAATCACTTTAAAACCCAGAAAAGTCCCCAAGTATCAAGATGATAAAACAATATTAAGTGTGTTTCTTGAGCTGTCAAAGTAAAAATATCAAAATGGAGAGTGAACGTTTTTTTTATTATTATTATTGAAATATTTATTCAAGTTTAGTCAAATTAAGAATTTTATTGGGTGTGGAGTGTACAGTAAGAAAATCATTCTCCACAGAGAAGAGTCAGGCCCGGGAATCGAGCCCTCATCTTCTTGGTTGACGTCAGATTTTCATGCTGTGTGGCCCTGATACAGACTCCAATGAGGCTCTCTGGAAAACTGAAACACGATACCACAGCATGGCATTTCAGCTTTCCAAAGCCCTTCAGAGACTGATCTCTTCTTTCAGGTCATCATGCTGTCTGCTGATGTTCTCTGTCGTCGCCTCCATCGTCGTGCACTTCCTCTCCAGAGCCTTTTCTTTGTTGAGTTTCCTGTTGAGCTTCTGGAGGTCTTCCCGAACAGCGGCGTTCTGCCGGCTCATGGTGTCTCTCTGCACTTTCAGGGACTCGTGAATGATGGCCAAAACCTTTTGTCCTTGGAGTGTGCTGCGGAGCTCCTGGACCTTGAGTTGCAGAGCATAGTATTCTTGGCTCAGGGCATCGTTCTCTGCTTCTGTCACATTATTCTTCTCCTCCAGAGCTTGTTCCTTTGACCGCTTCTTCTCCAGCTCCTGAAGTTCTCTTTTCAGAGTGTTGTTATGGTCCTTTAGAACGTTTTTCTCTGCCTTCAGTGACTTATAATTGGCCTTGAAACCAGTCTGATTTGCGAGGTTCTGACTTAAAACCCGAATTTCTTCTGTCACGCTGTTGTTTTTTTGCTTTAAGGTGTCGGCCTGCTCTTTTAACATGTTGTACTTGTGCCGCCAGTCTTCTTCATTCCGAAGCTTCTTGTAGATCTCAGAATGTGTTTTAATCAGGGCTTTGGCTTGTGCCCGCAGGATTTTCTCCTCAGCTTCCAGTTTTTTATATTTATCTTTTAAGACTTTTCGAGTCCGGAGCTGTCTTGTGACGATCTGGATCTGCTGTTGCAAATCAAAGTTTTCTCTCCCTAAATTGCTTATGTGGTCCATCCTTTCCCTGCACAGGTCACCCCAGATCTTTTCGTCTTCGTACTCTTTGTGGAGAGCCTGGAGTTCCTGCCGCAGGGCGTCATTTTGACGGCTCATGTCCTCTTTTGAGACTTTCATTGCATCATACATTTTATGCAAAGCTTTTTCCTTCTGGAGCTCTTTGTAGAGCTCCAGAATCTCCAGTCGCAAGGCGTCATTCTGCTGGCTTATGGCCTCTCTCTCTTCTTTCGCGACACTGTGGGATTCATCCAAGGCTTTGACTTGTTGATGCTTCTCCTTGAGCTGCAGGATTTCCTTTTGCATGGCGTCGTTTTGCTGGCTCAGCTCAGGGAGTTATATTTTTCCAAGATAATACAATAGCAAGCTGTATTGTCAGAGTTGAAGGGATAATAAGCAATGCAACTCAGTAAAATCGGGATGAAAATACTCAGTACTCGGTACCAGTGACAGTCTGTCTCTGACGTCTCACTTAGAATGTTGGCAGTAGATCAAAACACAGACTGATATTGCTTCGTGTTCTAAATTGGAATGCCTGCATAATGCTGACAATACAATACTGTATTTAAACAATAGGTTGCCCTGGCAACTGTGGGATCTTATTGACCCCCTTCTCCTCTTCCCACTATAAGCTATACATTGTGTATGTAGGGTGCGAGAAGTGCCAGGTTCGAATCCTGAGTGAGCCCACAAATTCAGAACTACCTCTTGTACGTTCTTTGTCTTTCAGACTTCAGGATAGGCTGTGAAATCCAATGATACACGGCTTAAAAACAAAGCCTAAAGCCAATTCGGGGCTTATTCTAGTGTATATTATTACTCAATAATGCCACTGCACAGGGAAAAAATTTATTGGCTTGGATAACAGGTCTTGTATTTCAATAGAAGTGAGAAAATGATAATGTGTACGTCACCAATTTTAATAGTTATTCAGAGAAACAAGAGGCATGAAATGTTATTACCAGGATGGCACCCAAGAGTACTAACGTCTCTAAAGAAAGTGGAGATGTTTAGTACATGTATGATTTAATCTTTAACACTAAATCCACAAGGTGAACTGAGTTTACTGAATCGTCATAATCATTGACTTAAACAATGGCTTTTAGCACTGGAGCTCCCCTCACCCACAACTTTTTTCCAAATATTGTGGATCTATAAACTTTATAAACGGTGCTTATTCAGGCCTACTTTTTTTCTGAATAGAACAAAACAGTTCAAACGAGCAACAGACTGAATCTGCTACTGACTTGAAAAGAGTCAGAAGTCATGGTGTATTATGAATGTGTTATGAATGACAATCGCTTATTGCTTAAAAAAATGTACTACATAGTCAGCGACTACAACTCTTTAGACTAACCTGAACCTGAGCGGTGTTAATAAATTCATGCTTGTGCTGCAAACTTTTGGCACAGCAAACCAAAGCAAAGATGTCACACTCCGCTCTGAATGTACCATGAGAGGCTGATGAATGGATCACTAAATCAATCCACACATCAGTCGGTGAATGGGTGGAAATATGCGAACAAATGATGACCACAATGAGAGGATGACCCGATTCTTTCATGCCTGCCCCTTCCCCTCTGAAGGAACTCCAACACGCGTGACATCGTGACGAAGTGGAACTGTCCAAAAATAACTGAAGGGGTGTTTTCATAAGACAAACAACTCCGGGCCATAGACCGCAGGCCTCTCTGTGCCCCTCGTTTGGTCCGATCTCGCGGTGGTCTATTCACAGGCAAAACTGTATATCATATGAAATATCAGAAATCCATGACTTCAGGTCACTGTTTTAACTAAGCAAACCAGCTTTCAAAGTGACAGATTTAAATTCCGACTCGACTTTGGTCATTTGAATTCATGTTAATCACTGAGGACATATGCAGTTGTCCAAAAGGTGCAGAGAATGCAGGTAGCCTAAATTGTTCTATATGAAGGTGTTTCTGACAGCCAGTGGTTATCAGACATGGTGGGGTTTCCGTGGTTGCCACGGTGTCACGGTAAAGTACACCTCTGATGGCAGCGGCAAACACACGAGTGGCAGCCAGCCTCTCTCTCGTTGCCACTGCCGCCGACTTCTGTGACACGCTAATATTTGCTAATTAGCACTAAATACAAAGCAGGCTACAGCTGAGGCTGATGGGAATGTTGTCAGTTTTGCAGTGTGACGGCCCCTAAGGCCTCTGCCGAGGCTTCTGTGTTGTTGTTGTGTTGTCTTTCAGTGTCCTGGTGGGTTGGAGCTGTGGAGGCCATCAAGGACTGGGAGGCAGCTGGCCACTGTCTCCAGGTTACAGAAAACCCGCCCCATCCTGGTAGTCTGTGGGCTTCCTCCCCTCCGGCACCACGTCCTGTTACTTTGGTTTTTGTGCAGTTTATTTATCCTTATCTTAGTGAACCTGGCATCTTGTTTCCTTGCCAGTTTCCTTTGTCAGAGCTGATTTTTTTTGTCACATTTGTTCACTTCAATTACTCTTTGTTAAATAAAACCCCTTGATTTCAGTTAATCCCTCCCCCTTATTTGCTATGGTCTCAGAGCCGGGCCATAACACCGTTATTTAGTCGTAAACCCTATTGGACAATTTTAAATTTTTGACCTGATGATGGCACTGAATGAAAAGTCAGGGGATCACCAAAGTTATTGAAATTCATCCTGAGGAGAACATGAACGTCTGCAACACATTTCATGCCAAAACAATGTCCACCTCATGGCGACCCTAATGGAAAATTCAGCCACACAGCAGTCAGTACCTGTTTCTCCCCATCTTCTCATGGTCTTTGACAACACAGTGCAGGTCTGCTCCAGAGTCCAGAGGAATCCCCTTCAGATCCCATTCAAAACCCTGACAGAGAGACAGGAGACAACATTAGTTGAAAGTGACAGAAAGAAAGAAGAACAGCGTGACAAATAAAACGTGTTCCTCGCAGTGCTGGGGTTCAGGTAACTGCCAAAACAGAGAAGCACCACCAGAAAGACGTCTTAATGCCACACATGGCAATTATGATTTTGCTGAAATGCAATGGTTGTGAGAGATTACCGTTAGCATCTAAAGATCCTGGAATGTGTTGTAAGTGACATCTAAAAGAGGTTCAGGCAGCGTTTGTGCGATCAAACTTGTCTGGTATGCTTTTCTGCTATAAACTCAACACTTCCTGTTGGTACAAAGATTTCTATCGAGCAGAATTTAGTCTGGGGAAAAAGGGTGAACCTATGGCATCTCACTTAGTGGAGCTAGGAAGCGCTTCTCTGTTACAGCTCTAATTTATTATTTAGGCTGATAAGATGGGTGTATTTTCACATTAAAACATCCCTCTCACAGCTTTAATGAGCACTGTCCACCAGGGGCAACAAGAAAAGATTCAGTGCTTCTTGACAAAAAGATCCATTTATTCTTGTTGGGGTTTTTTTAACCAAATATCTGAGGCAACACCGTCTAAATAGCAGACAATGAATTTGAGGCCGTGAACAAGACGTACCTCGTTCCAAACGGGGTTAGGGTTGTTCTTGATGACCTTTGTCTTCTTCTTAGACCCTGAAGAAAATAGAGAAACAGGAACATGAAGAGTTACCAAACAGACATTTTGGGTCCTACATGCACGTCGCTGCTAACTGTGCTGTCTTTAATTCAAACATTTTAGTTACCTTAATCCTAGCAAACTGTTCGATAGCTAACTAGCCAGCAGGTTAGTTACTGTAGCTGTAGCTAACATCTCTTAAACCTCCTTGTGTTTGCTACAGAGCCTCCTGGCAAGTTAGCCAGCAAAACCGAACATGTCAGGGATTGTTAACTAAGATGCTAATAAGATGTTCAATCAGCATTTAGGCTAATTGTGATCTAGTTAATACATATACATATTTTAAATTAGAATTAAACCTGACGCTAACTGTCATAATGTGGGAGTGAAATTTAAGCAAACACACACACACACAAGCGTGGGCGTGTGTGTGTGTTTGTTATCTTTCTGTGGCTTCCTGTAACATGGAGTTCTAAGCTCTGATTTCCTTGTTGGGCACTCGGACAGGAAATGGGACGTAAGAAATAAACTGCCAGGATCCATCTTTGGCTACTTAAGAGCTCACAGAACACACACACACACACACACACATATATACGTGAATGTGAAGTGAATAAGCACATCAATTTGGATTTAGTCAAAAAGAGGAACACACACACAGATTGAGATGTTCTTTCCAGATGAAAGGAAACAGAGACAATGGCTTTGTCTGATTTTAGCTACTCATTAATTTCCAGGGAACGACCACTGACAAAGCCTGAAATAGATCGACAAGAGTCCACAGCCCTGCCAGCTCCTTGAGCCTGGGCTTACAATGACAATGCTAACATGCTTGTGTTTGGTTTAGCATGTTGGCATGGCAACATTTGGTAATGAGCAGTAAACACAAGGTGCAGCTGAGGCTGATTGGTAATGTCATTAGTTTTTCTGATATTTGGTCATAAACCAAAGTATTGGGCAAATTAAAATGTTGACCTTGTGATGGAGCTAGAGGAAAAGTCAGAGGAAAGTTATTAAGATTCATCTTTAAGGGGAACATGATTGTCTGAACCAGATTTAATGACAATCCACCCTAAAGTTGTCAAGGCATTTCACTCCAAACCACATAGGTCAACCTGGTGGTGGCGCCAGAGCAACAGTCAGAGGGTGGCCAAAGTCATGAGACTTTCGTTTCAACTCCTAATGCACAAAACATGGTGGTACGTGTTTTCAGCCACGCTAGGGGCAGGAATCTGGGGATGGCAATGCCGACCACTTTATCGATGGACCACTTTCGGTCCACACTGGAATATCTATGAAATTTTGAACAGACATTCATGGTTCCCTGACGTTAAATGCTACTGACTTTCGTGATCCTCTGACCTTTCATCTGGCACCACCAGCCTTTTTAAAACCAATATTTAAAACACGTCTTTTTTCCTGAATCTTTCGAAGTGTATGGCTTTACCCAACAGTGACAAGATGCAAACAAAACAAACAAAAAAACAAATGCAAAATCAGGGATACGTCTGGAGGTGGTTTTCCCATTGCACCAGTGAAATAATCAGCGTAGTTCACATTTCCTTTATAAACAAAAACGGTGTAACATTAACGTTTACATTAATGTGTGTGCGCTCACATACACACATTCTTTCTCTTCACAGCCCCCACACCCCCCAGAGAATGGTTGTTTGCTTTCCTGTTTTCCCCACAGTCATCACCCAATGTGAGAACACACACACACTCAAGTACGTTCTCACACAAATACACCCACACAAATATCTACGTGTAAGTGTAAATCCGTTCTTGGAAGATATCTTAAAAAACACCTCCACCCTTCCACAGAGGGGTTGAGAGGGTACATTATGTTTGTGTGTGTGTGTGTGTGTGTGTGTGTGTGAGCTAGTGCCGCAGGTGTGTTCAGGTGATGGTGAATCTCACTCATTCTGCATTGCTTCAGATTACAGC
>CM022475.1:17319432-17331932 GCA_011952105.1 Coreoperca whiteheadi
GGGGGGGGCTGGACTGTGTAAATCTCCCAAGAGCCAATATCAGTGTTAAGGTCTCCAAGACAGGAAGTGGCACAGCATCAACTTCCTGGTTGGTTCAGCTTGGCACAGTTTCTGTCATTGACGGGAAAATACAGAATGTTAAACTGTTGCACAGAACACAAACAATTCTCTGGGCATCTTATAGTCACATTGTGAGACCACCGAAGGGGAACAAGACAGCGCAGTTGCAAACAAAAGATAATCCCACAAGACTGAGTCGAGGCCATTATCTGTTGAATAACCTTAGCGGTGCCTTGTTTTTCATGTGTATAAAAGACTACTGCTGACTGCTCTCAGGCAGTCAATCCTGTGCTCTCGAAGTGCATGTATAGATTCATTGCTGCAAGTAAATACTTGGAATCTAGATTCCAGTGACTCTGTCGTCTTTCAGAAAGATTATTCCGACAACTTGGTCCTTCGAGACGGATCCCAATAACCTTCCAGGTTTGGAAACTGAAACCGAGTCTGGGACTCGATAAAAGGAAAGACCTCCAGCTGAATTGCTGTCCAAAGAGGCCAAGACCCGCTGGAGGGGGAAGGGTGATGGGATCCAAGAACATCACAGACTCACTGAACTCTCTACTGATCCAAATGCCAAACATTATGACAAAACGGTGATGATGTTTTGATTAATTAGCAGGGAAATCTATGGAAGCGATCTATTATCTATCTAGCGACAGAAATAATCAGAGAAACGAAGCTAATGTTGGTTTAATGGAGATGTAGTGTTGCGATGTGGCAAAGAGGCAACAGGGAAAGGACCAAAACGCAGACAGAGGTATCAGGATGAGGAGTTGAGATTTATTTTCCTCTTGGTAGACAATCGGCAAACAGGTTACAAGCAGGTATAAATCAAAACTAACACGCAGACAGAAACAAACAGCAACGATGGTAACGAACCCACAAGGAACAGAGAAAAACCACAACTCACCGTAAATGCCCTCAGGTAGAGAGGGAAAACAAGACACAGGTTAACACAATGACACAGCTGGAAACAATCAGGGCAACCACGGACAGGAAGCAAAACTGGCAGACACATGGGAACAGACACATTATAATACAATAGAGGAACTTACAAACCAGAACTCAAAACCAATCATCAAAAATAAAACAGAAACTCCACGAAACCCGGAAAACACCCAACTCAACCCAAAACCACAACACATAGTAGATGAAGTCCATAGTCTATGTCTTACTCACAGTCATTTGTAAAGCACTTTGTAACATTAAGAAAGGTGCTAAATAAATAAAGCGTATTATTATGTGAGAAGACTACAGGAATAAATAAGTGTGTGCACGTAAAAGATAGAAGAGAAAAAATGAGAGAGAGCTCTTAAAATAAGATGAACTGTGTAAAAGAATCCACTTAAAACTTGTGTTTATAATCATATTGTATGTGTTAAAACGTGGGCGGTAGTTATTAACAGAGTCTCAGTAAGACAAACAGCTGGAACCTAGCGGTGTTAACAAAACTGTTTGGCTGTGGAAACCTAATGGTGAATGATGATAACGTAAACAGTGTCTTACTTACAGGGTCAGAGGTCGGGTGACCTCTGTACAAATTGCCGGGCTGTTAAGGGGAAAAAGTAGACGAAACATGGGCAATAAATGTTGTAAAGGAGAAACTAAAGAGTTAACAGGCGATGGAAAGTACATGTTGCAAAAAAGGTGAAAAGAATGTGAAATACTTAAGGATGCAAGAAGAAATGTGGTTTTTCAGGGAAGTGTGCCGAAATTACTACAGCAAATAGAGAAAGAATATGGTCAAAATTTAAATAAACGTAAGCAAAATGGTCACACAGAGGCAAGACCATGGTTTAGATCAAGCAAATAAGCAAAAAGCAGGAATAGAGAAGAAAAATCAGGCAGGAAAAGAAACCTTGACTCTGGTAGATCACGAAGATGAAAATGCCACAGAGCTAATTAACAGAATAGATGAGCTAATGACTAGGGCAAGAGGAAGATATCAGGCCAGGGCAGACTGGACAGAAATCAACCGCTGCATCCAAAAAGAAGAAGAAGACAGATATCTACTTCACTGGACTAAGAGAGACATTTGACTTGCATAGTGGCATGCAGGCCCCAGACAACGCAGATGGTGATAGTCCCTATGAACAACAGCTCTCTGCCCCAAATCAAGTAGCTTTATCATTTTGGCAGACCTAAGAGACATGCACAACAACTGTCACATTGGGCGTTGGCAGGCAGGGAATTAGGGAAAGAACCCAATCGCAGACAGAGGCGGCAGGAAGATGAGTGGTGATTTATTGTCCAAATGGTCGGCAAGCGGCAAACACAGGTTACAGACATACAGGTAGGATGCATGTTGTATGCAGGTGACAAGCAGGTAACAAGAAAACCAAAAAAATACACAGGTGTTTCTTGCAGAGGGAGAAGCAATGCATGTGATAACAGATAGCCAGGGAGTTAGAGGATGAGGCAGAGACGTGTGTTATGGGTGTGGTAAACCTGGACACTGGGCCAGCGAATGCAGACATAGAAAGACTCCAGAAAATGAACCAGACTAGATACAGCAGGTGACCACGAACAGGAAGCGACTGCTGACGAGACTAAGACCGAGAAATTTACAAAATTGACAGCGAGGAAGTGATGACTTTCGACCATGTAGTAGTAATGTTGCAACATGAAACGAGACCTGGAGTAACACTGACAATAATGGATAGAGAAATATCATTTCTATGTGACACTGGAGCTTACAGTGTCACATAGAAACATAGCTGTAGTACTACACAAAGATGGATTGAAGGCCCAAAGACTACAAGTGTATGAAGACACTAGGCCAGTGAATTATTGGTACAGCCTGGACTTAGTTACAACTGGTTCCAGCAAAAATGCAGCAAAACGCAAAAGATCATTTCAATAGCTATTCAGACTTTGTGAAAACAGATGCCCTGCGTTGCGTTATGTATGTATCAATGTATTAGAAACACACTCAAGGTCCAGATCGAAAGTATGAGAAGCAGTTCCTTAAAGAGAAACAAGCCATGCTCTCCATTAAACATTTGTTTTATGGGGCAATATCCACTCAAACCTGAAGCAGAAGCAGGGACCATAAAAGATCTTTTGAAAGCTGAGGTAATAATAGAGTGTCCAGACTCACCCTGCAACACCCCCTTGTTCCCGATAAGGAAGGCTCCAGCATCTAGTAGATGGTACAAAATTTACAAGCTGTAAATTAAGCCGTGATGCCACGAGCACCCACTGCACCGGACCCACACACGTTGCTTACTGATCTAAGACCAGAGAGCGAATACTTTTCAGTCTGTAATGCGTTTTTTTTCTCAATCCCCTTCTGCAGTGTGGTGCCTGGGAATTGCAGGGATAAAACCTTGGCCTTGAAACTTACATGGTCAGACAAGTATGTATGTATTGCGTATAAAAACCCACGAATCGGCCGCCTGTGTAGCACGTGGTCCCAAGCTCAATGGACCACGGGGCCGGACTATGGCTATCAAATGCAGGGGACTAACAATTTAATAAATTTAAACAAAAAAAACCCCTAACAATAATAAAGAAAGGAAGCTCTGAATGTAAAAGACGCAATAACTGCAACAAACTCCTCATAACCCTTAAAAAACCCCAATAAAGAAACTGATTAGAAGGCTATTTGCCATCGTGGGCATATGTTTCAGGCACAGATCCCATTGGGCATTTCTTTTTAAACATAGAAGACACACAATACAGTACAGTACAATACTACCATTAGAGACGCAGCTAAGAAGCCACCGGACACTATTATAAGATATTTGACAAATGTAACCTTAGCTTTAGAAACAGGATATGCAGAAAAATATTTTTGGATGGACTGGATGATATACACTGCCCAACAGACCTCAATTAGGTCCTGCCCCATTCAGACTAAAGTCCACCTCTGACCCTGCAGGCCTGCAGTGCATCCTCTTTAACCTATTTAACAAAAGCACTCAACCTCAGACTAAACAATGTAAATCTCTAAGTTTGTTGTTCTCTCTAGTACAGGATGCTCTCCCTCGCCTTACCAGGAAACTACACCTGTTTCTCACGCTCAGGGCAAGGGAACAACGTGCGAACGTTGGACTGGCGCGACGACACTATCGACATAACTACTGGTAGTGGAAACCGCTCGGCTATGTGGTTTGTTAGCCAAACCGCTAGCAGAGCTGACCCCTGGTGGCTCTGTGGTGGCCAGAGCAAACAGAGCGACTGGTGTCCCTAGACGTGCACCTGACGAATGTGAGGCAAGAAACCGAATAACAGCAGCGTTCGAATCTTTCCTGTTCTGGTGGGCAACAATAAATAAGAATATGGACTGGATTCATTATTTGTATTGTAACCAACAGAGGGTTCGTGAACTACAACAGAGACGCAGTAAGAGGTATACCGTTAGCTGAACAGCTCGGTCCTACCTCTGAGATGTTGTCAGCTGAAAAGGGTGGTGTTTGTGAAATGTTTAATCACAGTTTACTGGAAAACTGTAACAAAGCACATATGGCAAACAGAAATGAGCATAATAACCGACACACATAGGCACAATGTAAAGTAAAACCGGTAGAAACAGAAAACGTTGAGTCATGGTGCTAACCGCTAGCTCACAGCTATGCTAGCTATCAATCAATTATTTTCTACTTACATTCATTTGTTCAGCACAACAAGAGCACAGCAGCTATATTTTGCTTCTATAAGCAAAAAAAAAGAATAATAATAACATACTTACGGACAAATAGTGTCCACGGCATCAATGTCATCAGACAAACTGCAGCAGGAGAAGGCAGCGACTAGGGAACTCCCCTGATCTAACACTGCTGCTGTTGAACAACCAGCAGGGGGCACTGCAGTACACACATTTCTGCTGAACGGTCTTACATGTACTCAACAACTGCCACAAAGCTTTACGCCTGGCTGAGGTGGAAAAGTGGGTGTGTGGATAAAAACCGAAAGACGACACGGACATACGTACACGAAGCCCGTGACTTAAAGGTCCACTGAAGTGACAGAAATTTGCAGCAGACAAAAACATCAGATCTGCGAGGAGCGATGCGAGGACTGGTTCGATTCGGTCAACATCTACATAACATGTGGATGGAAACTTGGCTAGAGTTTCTCAGCCAAACGCATTGTGTGTATCCTTCAAGGTCCAACAAACATGTGAAATGCATTAAATGATTTTCAAGATATCTTAATTCTTGCATTGTTAAAGTCCATGTTTGCAATTCTACAATTATAGAAAAACTGAACTTCAAAGATTCAGTTGAGATCTCTCAACTGAGATCTCGTTTGTTGGCAGAGGGGAGTTTTTGTAGATAACCTGATTAGGCTAATGTTGATTAAATGTATCTGGCACACTGAAATACTGAACTATCTATTTTCCAATAACTTTGTGCGTTTTCACTAATTTAACAAGTCAAATGCCTCGAGGAACTACTACAAGACTGCTGTGTACGTGTGTGTATCCACATTGTAAGTCGTTTTGGATAAAAGCATCAGCTAAATAAATGTAATGTCATGTGTGTCCGGGCTATACTTAGCACAGGACTGGGATGAAGAAGCAGGGTTCCCAGTTTTTATTTCTGGATTTTGTCGGAGAACAACAGTTATCCTTTCAATAACAACACTTTGGTCGGAAATCCTGCCTTTGGCACACAAACACAAGCACATGTTATCGCATTTAATCACGTATACACATGCTTCATCACCTACACCTGCAGACGCACCGGCCGCAAACATGATGTAGAGGGGAATTTAAAAAACGTAAACCATCTATATGTTAGCAATCGCAGCATCACATCTCCCATTCTACCTGCTCGTCGAAACATTGCTCAGCACGGGCGTGCAAAACTCCACACGGCCCATTAATTCAATTTCAAACAACCGAGACATTATCTGCAAGAATTTGCCCAGTCCTCTATTTCCACAAACATATTCAGATCCACTGTAATAACCCAAAACCAAATCATTGCCTTGTCCTAAAACATCCCTGGAAGTCATCAAAAAAGGTAAAATTGCTGCCAAAATGCCGTTTTGAAATTGGTCAGAAAATGTTTTGGGATGCAATAATCACAGCAAAAGTCAGTCCCACCCTCTGTATTCAGTTTAATCTGGATTAATTATTACTAGTATTTTTGGATCTGTATTTTACTTTCAATGTAAGTAAAAACACATATTTAGGTTTCTGCAAAAAATGTCATGAACAGTTTGGAAAGGTTTCTCTCTCACACAAACACACAGACACTCATTCTCTCTCTGTCTCTTCTCTCTCCTCCCACAGCATCCTTGCTTTTTTACTATCATCTATAATTTCTATAAATGGACATGGTATCTGTTTTCTGGAGGGGAGGAAGCCCTCTCTCTCTCTCTCTCTCTCTCTCTCTCTGCTCTAAATTCCTTACGTTTTTGCAACCCTGAAACACTCGACTTGACAGTTCATTACTTTCCCATTAGAACATCGTACGTCCAACTACCATCGATAAATGAAACAGATTTGATTTGTCATCTCTGGACGACCCTAAACATTTCATAGTTCAGTATCAACATGCAGATGGTGTTTGATTTCAACTACAATCTGCCTTACAGTTCAGCATTTTACATACAATTAGACTTTGGCTTCCTGCTCCTCACAACAAGTATGGAAGTACCAACATGTGTGTGTGTGTGTGTGTGTGTGTGTGTGTGTGTGTGTGAGTGTGTGATGGCACCAGGAAACAGCGTCGGGACAAAGGCAGGAAGTTTTACAGCAGAGCTCACCTCATTAGGAAGGCAGACACTCGCTTGTGGAAAGTACAACAACAAGGAGATGGAAAAACGGACCCGGTAGCCAAGTCACCGTCACCACGAAACAACAAGTTAAAAAGGTGTTCACTTGGAGGCGACGTTCAGCCAGCTATACTCAAACACAGGTGCCGACTTGCGACACTCATGCTGGCGGTAAATGCTTCTAGATGTGACTTACTTGAGACTTGACTCCCTAAAGATATGACTTGAAAGCAAAAACACTTGAGTCTCAGGTTTTGACCTGGAAAATCCCAGAACAATTTAAAAAAAAGGAGACATCTACAGGAAGGTGGACTTGATTCTTAACATGCAATTAGTTTATGAAGACTAAACTGGGGCTTGCCAAGGTATTTGAGGGCAAGTCTTGACTTGACTTGATACATCCGTTGACAGACTTGGGACCTGACTTGGCTTTTCTTAAATGCCTTGAGACTAGACCTGGTTTTGGATTCCCAACCAGGATGGCCAGGGGATACTTCTGCAGTTGCCAGGGAGTACGTGGAAGGTTTGTGGAGTACAGCTAACCTTTAAAAAATGACATTATGACTCTGTAAAAAACTAAATGTATCCACATATTTGTGCTTGGAAGAAAAATAAACATTACAAAGTGATGTGAGGCTGATCTTCAGTATATTTGATGTGACAATAACCAATAAACCACCAGCAACGACAAGCTGACTTCACAGGATACGCCCCCAACCATCCCGAGTCACTTGTAACACACTAAAACCTCGGGCTGGGATTCAGAACTGAAAACTAGTTAGGAAGAGAGCACAGAAGTTGAAGTTGATACATGGGTGGAATGCCCAGCTTCTGACTCTCCCAAAAATAAAGAGACCAAGTCTAATCATACACAATTCCAGGATCACTAATTCACAATTGTCTACAATAAAAATATCCACTTTTATATTATTAACAGTGTCAAATAACACCCATTTAAAAAAATGAACACATTTGGAACATCATCATCAACATCATCTCGTTGCACCTCTGCGTTGGTTTAATGGCACCCAACTGGATAGTTAGCGCCCCCAACTATCTAGATGAACCAACTTCTAATGTTCACATAACAGTAAAGGATGGAAATGTGTTGTAATTTGCAATACATTTGGATTGACACTTGGCCCTGTGACAATAAATATATTAAAGATCAGCCACAAACTAACTAGTAATACTTAATCGTTGAATTGAATTGAACTGAATAAAGTTTATTGAGTTCAATTCAATTCAATCCTATTACTCCTCCGAAAACACAAATATGTGGATGTTTTTTCTTTGCCAAGTCATAATTAGGTACCTGTACAGGTAACCCTGTTTGGGAATCACTGCATTAGAGAGAGGTAGGGGGTGTTTCCACAACAGTTCCTGAGTTTACTATACTGTACTGCAGTCTATCATCTTGCTACCAATTCCCTGAATCTCCCATGATCCTCTTACCTCTGAAGGTGACACTAGCCAGGGGGTCAGAGTGTCTCAGGTTGTTGGCACGCTGAAGAACACAATGCAACATGGCTGAAACCTCAGCAGAGTCCAGCAGAGTCCAGCTGAGTCCCGAAAACCTGCGACGCTCAAAGAGCTCGCTCAGAGAGGGCGGACTCAGGTCCGGCTGACTGGCAGGTGATTCAGTTCACCAGGTGAGCGGGATCCAGGGCTGAAGGGACGGTTGGTTACATGGCCCTGGGAACTTTGAAATTGATAATAACCAGCGTGCCCGACCACCAGAACTAAAAAACCCAAAGACCAACGGGTGGCAAAAAGGGAGAAAGACAGAAAAGGTGCGAAAGAAAAGCTCTTCTTCGTGAAAAGAGGCTGTGTTCCAAAAAACGATACCCACAAACAAACCAACTCTTTCAGAAAGTTAAATCATCATCTGTTTTAAAGTATTATCAGTAACATAGGTCCTTGTATGGCAAAATGGAAGTCCCAGCATTGTCCAGATTGTTCACTGCTTTGTCTCACAGTATCTGTCTGTATCTGAAACTACAAAAAATAAAAAAGCTCTTGGGCTCAAGTATAGATGTGCCTTCGCAAAGCCGGCTTCTTTCTCTTTCTGACTCTCTCTAACACACTCCTAGAGAAAGAGCGCAACAAGCGAGCATGTCGGGAACACACACACACACACACCTCACATCCAGAGGAAATCTCAACATTTCCTGTTCTCTTTTCCTCTCTTCTCTCCTGGTCTATCTTGCCCACATCTTTGCCTCGCCATTTGCCAGTGCATTCTCCACCGCCCTCCACCTCCCAATGCCCTCTAACTCCTCCGTCTTTCTTGGTCAGTCTCGGTTTGTGCATTATGTGGATTTATTTCAAGCCGGTGTTTTCGGTAAACTGTTAAAGCCTCTCAAACCCAGTGCCGCCGCATAAATCCTTAACTTTTAATCCCATTCTTGTGGAAAAAAAACGCATCTGGCTGCTTTAAAAACCGTAGAAACTGCAAAAATGTGAATCATTACTGATAAATCAATGCTTATTTCAAAGAATCTGTTACAACTGTTGTACAACTGTAATTGGCTCCAAAACTTAAAAGGATCAACGTATTTATAAGCTCAGGGATGCAGGATCCCAGAATCAATTTGGACATCAACTTCAAGGATTTTTCAACGTCTGTCAGGGTCTCATGAGGTGAAACTTTAGGGAGTCAAAATGGCCTTTTGTTTTTGTGTTGTGTCTTGTGGTGAGGTGGATTTATCCTTCAGGCCTGGTGTGTCATTCATGATCAAGTCGGGCCAAGAAATCCCAAGGTTTCCTTCAGACTGAGAGAGCTGAATTGAAAACTACTCTCAAGGAATATTGTTTTCAAAAAACTCACCTTGAATTTATTTTCCTTTCGAATACATTCAAGGGATTTTTCGACCTTTCACTGATCGTCTCTTGGCTCTCCATTCTTAGAAAACTACAAAAATGACAAAGACAAAATCGGAAGCCAGTGGGGAGAGGGGAAAGAAGGTCACACGCTCAACGTACACAGATGAAGGACAACACATGCACAGTGAGAGAGCCCCACCTGCAGACATTAATCAGGGCACACACCCTCATTGTATCTTATTTGTAGTGAGGTGAGAGTTTCTTTTCTAATAAGGCACCCTTTTTAAAGGCTATATATATTGTAATTAAGCCATTAAAATAAACCAATGTTGAGTTGCCAGATTTTAAAATCCTTTGTGCTGGTGTTTATCCTTCCTATTTGGTGGTAAAGCACTTACAAATGTTGATAATTTATTAATAAATTGTTAATACATGGATTTTGGTCCAGATCCTGTGGCTCTGTAGCAAATGTAGCGACGGAGTAGGTTATAGCACCTAGGAGTAAAACCTAAGAAGCGTCCGAAAAAGGTTTCTGATGCTCCAGATAAAAAAAGAAAACTCGCCGTTCAGAGGAAGGATTACAGTCAAAACAAGAAAGGGATTGAGGGCGAGCACAAACACTGGTGCAGCTTTAGCTTTTCCTTGTTGGGAGTAGGGACTGAGGGCAGAGAGATGTCACCTTACTTCTCTCGGACACATATTTGGAGTAGGCTATGTAGCTTTTACATTTACTCTACCTAAATAATGGATTATTGTCTTGGAACTGTGGAAATGTCTCTGTATTTTCTGATAAGGAGCCCGGGGCGTGCACACCGTAGGCACACGGAGACCAAAGTTCCACACTGCAGCTTTAAGTTTCCCCCAAGCGGCAACCTCTCGGGACGCGGAAATGTCAAAACCTGCAGCTCATCAATTTCAGGATATATATTTTGACTCAGAGCGAAGGCAGCAAACTAAATTTAGAGACAAAAAAACTGTTAGAGACGAACAAAAACCCAATTGCGTTCTCTTCCGTGTTTGCCTTTTCGATTTGATATACAGATCTTTGATCTTTCTAGATTCTTCTTCTTTAACAGCCTTCTAATGCAACTAACTGTGCATGGAAGAAATGATGCAGCAGTTTTTACGAGCAGACACAGCCGAGGCAGTGATCAGCTTTCAGCAGACAGAGTTAAAACGGATTCCATATCAGATATCAGCCTGTGTCGAGAGGCTGACACAACCTGCAGATAACATTCAGCTGCTCTGTGATGTTGTCACAGATTCTCGTCCCAAGGAACAGCCGCAATGGAGGCTTTCCCATCCTGACAACACCGCTGGACACTTATCGTTTCAGTCTGAAATGTCCTTGAAAACTCTCTTGACACTTCGCCTTCATTTCAGTCGGAGTTTGACAATAAAGAGGAAACATGGGGAGAAAGAGAGGAGGTGACATGTAAGAAAGGTTATTAACTATTCTTTAAATATATCAGCTAGCGTTGCTGATTCACTTTATTTTCCAGACCCAGATTTTCAACCTGCTCGTCACAAGTACAATATTTAGTGTGTGTGTGTGTGCGTGTGGAGACACACTGTAGGCGCTGCCCCATATTACGCAGGGAAACTTTTGTGCAGCAAAATAGACAAAGTGTCATGAGTTCATGACACACTTACTGTAAGTTAGAAAACTCGACTCTGCTTCTCTCACACACACATGCACACACACACACGCACACACACACTGTGCTCTTCTGTATTTTACTGTATTGTAAGAAAAGAGAGATGAAAAAGTGAAAGACAGGGAGATGAACACACAGTATAGACAGGGAGAGTAAAAGACAAACGGAGAGAGAGAGACAGGTAGTATGCAGAATCTTACTGGCCCCATCTACACAAGCATTACAACAACAGTTGCATCATCACGATTTTCCAGAAAAAGCAAAAAAAACGTCAGGGAAACGCAAACTGCTTTTCACTTGACTTCCCGAAGATCAATAAAGCTTTACGTCTTTCAGACTGTAAACTCCTTCACAGGCAGTTCCAACTGGGCTGCGATGGAGGGAGGGCTTTCTTTGCCATAAACGAGACGAAGACTCTACGGCCACGCTAGAAATGGCAATGCTAACACGCTGATGTTAAGCACGTATAATGTTTACCGTTTTCAGTCTTTGTTTAGCATGTTAGCATGCCAAGATTTAATTAGCCCTAAGCACAACGTAAACACAGAGCACAGCTGGGGCTGATGGGAATGTCATTAGTTTTACCGGAAGTATTGGACAATTTAAAATCCTGGTGTTGGACGAAAAGTCAGGGGATCACAAAGGTTATTACAATTCATCCTGAGGGGGACATCAACGTGCGTAGCAGATTTCATGACAATCAGTCCAACAGCGGCGAAGATATTTCTCAGAACCAAAAAACGTCAACCTCAATGGCGGTGCCACAGGAAAGGTCAGGGGATCGCCGACGTCATTAGGATGCATCGCCTGGCAACCGGGAATGTCTGTAGGAAAGTTTTGTTCCAAGCCATGTAGAGATATTTCACTGGGTAAGCGAAGACCTTGACCAGCTGGTGGTGCTAGAGGAACAGCTCACCGGAGTCCTCGGGTTCATCCTCTGGGGATCATGTATGTGATGGTAATCCACCCGACAGTTGTGGAGATATTTCAGTCTGGACCAAAGTGGTACACCGACAGCCCGAGGGACCGACATCGCCATCCAAGGAGCTACACATGGCTAAACATCTACAGGCCTACCTGTACCAGGTTATTAAGAGTCAAATCCATAATTGAACCAACTTTATTTTGTGGTAGTGAAATGAGGGGCCCCCTGACAAACAAAGAGTATGAGGGAGTGAGAGAAAGATGGAGGCCCCCGAGAGATAAACTCTGCTGAGAGAGTGGTGG
>CM022475.1:17336932-17353062 GCA_011952105.1 Coreoperca whiteheadi
TAGTTACCACCTCTGCTTGTATTGATATCTGCATTTGGGTATTCTTTAACCGAACCCTGCTCAGATCTGAAGAGAAAAAATTAAAACGTTTCTCAAGTTATGGATAAATTTACCTCCAAAGTTCATCAACAGACAGTGTGCATTCGCACGATTATCAGGCTGTCCTGGAGACCAGTAGTTGAAGATAAACGGTGTACCATCACTCCAGAACCAGGTACCCTCCTAGACGATTTGAATACAATACAATTTAATGCAAAGGACAGTACGCTTTAAACAAACTTTTTATTCAGTAACTTTTAGGTTTTGTGTGATCAGTAACATACCTGTGCTGCGTCTGAGCCTCCAAGCCATGTGAGTGGATACGCATGAGTGAGCCTCAGTATCATACTCTGAATCCCATGATACTCATCAAAGCTGTGCACTGATGCAAGGTTTCCACCATGGAACTGACAATTTTTCTACAGGAACGAGAAGGACGGAGAGAGTGGAGTTGTGTGCTGGATAGTTTAATTTAGAACAAAATATAATATGTTATATGTTTTGTATGTAAAAATCTGAATTTGTAAAGTAACTACTAACTAAGGCTGTCAGATGAACGTAGTGACATGAACAGAAAAGACTCAAGTAAAGTACAAATACCTCACATTTGAAGTACAGTACAGTACTTGAGTATTAGTACTTAGTTACACGCCATCACTGTTCTGCACTTAATCCAGATCACCCTGGTTACCTCAGCATCAGCCCAAGTCAGGGGTGTTGGAACGTAGAGGAAACAGCGACCGTTGTAACCAGTCCAACCACTGGGACAAGATTGTGACCACTTGACTATGTGACTCTTCCCTGAAAACAATTTTAGAAAAGAGCTGGACATGGGGGCGCTTCGCAGAGCTGATCATTCGAATGACTAAGTTCTTTTTAACTTAAAAAAAATAATCTGAACAAATACCAGCTCACCTTCTTGACTGAATGGTCCTTTCCCTTCACCAGGCTCTGCTTCTGGAACAGCTGGAGGTTTGACACAGCACTTAGTGACTCGGTTCATCTGCTGTAGTCACTCTACATAGATAATAATAGCACACAAACTCTCTCTCTCCCTTTTAAGTCTCTCACTCGGACACACACATACAAAGCATCAAGACTATGGTCATACTGTCTTTGTTACTGTAGGGATTAATAAAAGCACTGCTGTGGCGACCCCTGAAAGGGAACAGCCGAAAGGAAAAGAAGAAGAAGAAGGTGCCAGTAATAACATTAATCTTATGCTTCTAGACGGCCTGGTATTTGACACAGCATGTGAAAAAACATCCCCGTGTCACTTCTGGATCTTACCCCGGGATTAATACTCACCAGCAGCCCCGGTCAGAGCCATCATGGCACAGACGAGCAGAGACACGGTCATCATCTTCGTGGCTGAGATGATACAACTGGCAAAAATGATGATTATCTTCGATAAAGAGAAGCAGACATGTTGATAATACTTCTGAGGAGAGGCCGATGTGAGGACAGGAATAGTGTGGGAGCCAAGAGAGAGAACAGATCAGAAGAGTGGTGGGAAAGAGAAGAGAGTTGAAGCAAACCTTCTGCAGGATATCTTCTGTCAGCTTGTAGCTTCAGCCTTCCTGTGTGCTGAACAAGCGAAAGACCGGCTCCTATATACAGTTTGTTATCTGTCAATCTTTGTTTTAAATAAATATCTCAGCCTTCACCTGTGGTGGGTATTAAAGTCAATGACCGTAAAGACTTATCAGATTCAATGTGTCAAATGGCATCTGGTGTTTACTTTAAAGGCTAACCATTGTTCAAACAATGATACAGTGAAATTCTTAGAATTCATGCAGGGGTGTCTGTGAAGATTCTCAGTCATACGGGTCGTGGTCAGTGGCAGACTCAGACTGTCTGAGGGGCAGCGATCACGTTTTCTTACCCATTAGGCCACCGTAGAGGGCATTTTATCATGTTTTATCTACCACAGGGCCATTCAAAAGAACACTTTGCAGCCTTTTGGGGGTTTTTTTGTCCACCAGTGGTCATGGTACCAGAAGGACTTGGCAACTGGACTTGTTTAAAATTCTTGGAAGACATTTTGCTTCTCATCCAAAAGGCTTCTTCTTCAGTTCTGACTGACTGATGGGGAGTCCCAGGCATTTAAAGTAATTTATTTTGTCAAATTTATCCACTATATAGTGCCCTCAAAAATTCTACAATGGGACAAAAAAGTAGTGTTCACGATAGGTACGCTCTTTTTGCTAACAATCCCACAATGCAATGCCCCATTATTTGCCGTTATGATTCTACAGCTATCAATGATGACACAAAATGATGATGATGTGTGCTAGTGTGTGAAATCTGAGACTGTGTCCAAAAATCACAACCTTGTTCCCTCGTTCACGTCTTCTTAGTGGACACTCAGTAGTTTACTCAATAGTGAGCTGTAAATTAAGGTGTCGGACACCTGGGAAAACCTGGGATCTAAAACTTTCTACAAATCACTATAAGTAAGTGAGAAAACGTGTTTTTTTGTAATTTGGGTGAAACTGACCTTATAGCCTTGAGGCCCAAGTGGAGCTGGTGCTAGGTGCACATATTTATAACTGTAATGTGAAGCAGGGCGTTGCTCCAAAAGACCTTTCACTCTCATTGTGTTAATAAACCTATGGTGCAGGTGTGGGCATTTGGGTCCTATCTCCTGTGTTCTGTTACCCTGCTAGCACCAGCTGTGACAATAGGTTGTAAAATAATTGCCATGGCTGTTATCTTTATGAGTCATATTCATAGTTCCTTGTCTGGAAATTCTACTGAATTGGGGAACAGAGCCAAAACAATCAAATAAATGAGCCATGTCATCAAATAATATTTTCCCCAGGAATTTTAGTGCTAACTATAATTACTAATAACAAAACAATTACAGCTATAAAATTACTTTTGAAGATAGTGTTAAATAATATTATAGATATATATAAGATGTATTTTCTTGGGAGCTGTAGTTTTTTCGTATGCTAATAAAGTCAAAGTTTTACTTTATTTAAATCATGGAAGTTTCAATTTCTAATAGCAAGTGCCTATATTGGAACCACTTTGTCTTATAATACGGAAAGTAAACCCCAGGAACTATGGGATTATTTTCCTCTATTTATTCAAGTGTGTGATCTTTTAATTTGAGAGCACAAATTATTTAATTTTGTTGCAAATATCCTCTCCCCTCACTTTGTATCTGAATACACTTTATAAATACAAATCATGTTGGTGTATGTGGCATTTAGTACCTTTTATTTTTGTTTTTTCATGCTTCATTTGTAAAGATGTTCATAATAGAGCCTAGTATTTTTGTAATTTTTATTTTTAAGTTTTTGAATCTATGCATCTCTTCTTGAGTTTATCGGATGTAATTGTATCTTATCTGGGAGGGAGTCGGGGTATTTACATATGTTTTCCTTTATCACTGTTTATAACAAATTTTTGGGGCATTGGTTTCCAAATATTACCTCATTGAAAGTATTACGTAACTTATGACATGAAGTCTGTTGACAAGATGATATGTAACAATCACGAGGGTAAGGCATAAAAATGTTCAGACCAATATATTCTCATAAATGCAATAATAATAATATATGACATAGTATTTCAATGTTGCACCCACATGCACAACATCAAATACTTCTTTGTCAATAGGGGCTGAAACTATTGATTTTGTTCATTATTGAATCTAATAATATCTAATAATTCTCAATTATTCAATGAATCATTTACTAAAAAAATGCCTTCCACAATTTCTGACTCAAGGTTAAATCATCAGTCGATTGTAACAATAGTTGCTGATTCATTTTCTGTTTCGATCCACCAATCAATTAATTGAGAACTAACAAAGCTTTGGTGTGAAAGGTTCTCAATTATTATAATTCTTAAATACAAATACAAAGCTCTGTTTAAGAAATAAGGTAAAATGACACGATGTTTCACACTCTTGTACAGTAGGTGGAGGTATGCGCCTTTAAGTTTGTTTGCGATCCGCCGGTAAATTGAAAGAGGAGGAAGAAGAAGAAGAAGAAGAAGAAGAAGAAGAAGAAGAGTATTATAGGATATCATTTTTTTTTATTTGTCATAATTAAATATTATTATGTAAAGTAGTCTCATTGAACCTTAAATTCAAAAACAGTAGGTGGCGGTATGCACTTGCTAAACTGTGGTTGCAATCCGCCATAAAACCAAAAGAAGAAGAAGAAAACCGGAAGTGTCAGCGGTTGTTTTGTTTTTTTGTCTAGTCTACAATTTAAGGCATCCGAAGATACGTTTGAGCACACCAAAGCTGCAAGATACACACAAATAACGCAAGGTATGCCCCTAAAACGATGTTAGTCGTTTGTTAGTCGGAAACCGTGCTTTGCACTCCTGAAAACTAACCGTTAGCGCGTTGTACCACGAGCACGCCAAACGGACGTTAGCATAACGTTAGCCGGTTTAGTTCTCTTCGGCTGACGAGCAGGTCGTGTTTAACGGTAGAAAACTAACGCAGACATCCAAAAAAACATCTTGAAGGTTTTAGGCTTTTGTTTTATTGTGAAACCTGGATGTATCCGCCGGTAACGTCAGTTAGGGTTGGGATTAGGCCTGTATCGATTATGCTCGTATCCAACAGCTATTACACCGCCGTTTAGACCGACACCTCTGATCATTAATGAATGATTAATTAGTCTTAGGTTAGTCAGTCATTAACGTACAAATAATGTCAGAACAAACGTCTGCACTGTTATAAATGTTGTGTTGATGTGACGCAGCTGGAAAACACCTCAAATGAGTCTTTTTGCTTCTTCCTCGTTAAGGTCAAGCAGTGCAAGTGACATTAATCGTATATCATTTTATGAAGACACATAAAATATGTCAACGTGTTAAGATACTGAACCCCAAATTGCACCTAAGGCTGTGCCTTCGGTGTGTGTGTGAATGTTTTCATATGTAAGTCGCTTTGGATTTACAAAATGTAAATGGTGGCTGGCTGCAGTAGAGGTCATGAACCCCGGCCCCCTCCATGTTACCTGATGGGACGTGAGCCAAGCAAAACAATCAAATGATGAATGAAAGATGAACACTTGCAAATCATAAATATTGGAGTCTTAACTAGCTCTACTAACCTTCTCATATAGTGTGAACGTGGTCTTTAGTATGCTTCAGACAAAATAGGTTATAGGACTTGTCTAAAGGCCAACTGCATAGCCTACCCCCTCTAAATGGCCATACCCAAAAGGAAGGGCTCAACACCTGCCATCATAGATCCCTCTTGGCTGCATCCCACTGTCTCCTCCAACTCTCTCAAAATATTCTGTTTATTTTGGAAAGTTTTGGAATGCAATAGCCAGAGTGGGTATTCATTTTTGAAAACAATTTTAAACACATAGGCCTAAGGATCTTTCCATGATTCTTGGATCTTACAGGTTTTGGACTTTCTCCTGCTATTCCAGTTGAATGATGATGATATCATGAAACAACTTTTTTCAAAATTGCCGTTGATCATTTTTATGCTATTTAATCTGATATATTAGAGTTTCAGTCTTATTTAGACTGTCATTCAGCACCATGTTTTCAGGATCATCTGAATCTTCCAGTATGATCTAATGCGATGGTCTGAAATGGAAAATTGTAGTTGGGAGTTACACTTTGCAATATGTTTTGTCTTTCTGTCTGGTGCCTAATTTCAACTGTTTCCAACAAAGATGAGCATGGAAGGGAAATAAATGAGTTTTTCTGTTCTTGGTGTTTCCTGTTAACAGCAGTGACCTTGTTTTCTCTCTTTATCTTTGCTTTGTTGCTTTTCCCTGCTGTGTTCTTTCTTGCCAGTGGAGACCGGGAAGTGAAATAGATGGAATGCATGTGTATCCAACAAGTGCCAGAGTGGACAACTCAAGACAAGACCTTCCAGATGATGGACTCTACCCATCCAAGAAGCTGAAGTCCAGTCCCATTCAATAACCTCTCCCTTTTTTTTTTTTTTTTTTTCTTTCAGCTTTGCATTGTTATCAGAACTTTGGGCCCCTTCTCCTGCTCCAGGGCCCCTAACGAGCCCTCTATTTGGAGGGCTCCTAGGGAGCTCGCTCCTGATTGGCCAGCAGGCTGCCTCCTTCTCTGTGGTTCAACTGAAAGCCCAGCTAGCACTGACCCAGATAAACAACGCTCTTGCTGTTGGCAGCCGAGTCGCAATCTTGACAGCCAACTCCAACACACCTACTCCCTAAATACCTACAACACCACCATCCTTGACTTGATCTCCTTAACCTCCTGAAGATCGCGAACAGCATGTCCAAGCCACTGTACAACCCATATGCCTCTGGTAACCAAAGTACTACCCAGGGGCAGTATGGACTCACCAGTATACAGGCAGAGAGGGACCCTCGGAGGGCATCTTCTCGTCTTGGACGTGGTTCCAGCCTCAGCTCTTCTGGAGGTTCTTCTGTGACTTCTGAAAACTCTGGGGGAATGCTTCCATCGCTGATGTCTCAGTCGATGAGCTACAGGCCTGAACAGAGTAGGGCGATAATGGATAAAGGCATAGAGAGGACAATAGACATGCATATTAGCAGAGCCAGAGAGGAGGTGAGGGTTCTCAGCAAACTAATGAATCAGCCCATAGACCAGGCAACTCGCTTTACCAGCACTCAACGGGATGAGTTTCGCTCCCCAGGAACAGGAATGGCCTCCTACCCAATGTCCTCAACCTCTGCCTCTCTAGGACATAGACACTCGGAGGTTGAAAGTGGCATTAGGTCCTTGGACTGGTCGAACTACACAAGGCCCACTGCTGATGACTCCTCTAAATTTTATTCATCATCTGCTTCTTCTAACTATGGGAGCAGTGCTGAGAGTAGGTTTAATGCCCACAGTGAAAGAGAACATGATGTGCAGTCCATTCCAGGGTTGGGTGATTATGACTATGCAGTGCCAGACAAACCTGCAGCCCCTACAGAGTCCAGTGGTCCAAAGTACACCTCTGAATCAGCTGCTGACATCCTTCTGAACTTTGGACTTGAAAAAGAGGACTTGGAACATCTCATCTCCTTCCCTGAAGACCAGATCACTCCTGCTAACCTGCCGTTCATCTTGCGCCAAATCCGCATTCAGAAGGCCCAGACGTCTACAACAGCAGGTCAGTCAAAACCCTACACCGAACCCCAACCCACCAGAAGCGTGAGTGTAATGGACAGTCACAGTTTAAGTACTTCTGGAGGGGCAGGGATGCGCAAGGAAGAAATGTCATCGGCTTATCTACAGCCGAGTAAAGTGATTGACTATGGACATACTGGAAAATATACTGGAGGGGCTGGGGATGAGATTGGAAAGATCAGTGGCAGTAGAGCTATCAGTAGTGGGAGTGGAAATATGTTGCTGATGGACACTTATGATAGTAGCAGCCACAGTCGAGAACCACTGGAAAAACATACAATGGAGATAAAAAGCAGTGCCTTGGGTTCTTCACGTAGGCAGGCGAGTTCTGTTACCAGCTCATCGTACAGTTCAGTACTGAGCTCTGTGGCTCCCCCGAGCAATGATCAGGCAAAACGATTGCAGACCTCCCAAGCAATCCTCAGCTCTTTCTCTCTGCCAAAGAAAGACACAGACATCAGAGTTCTCAGGCCTGAAGGCTCCAAACCTGTTCCTTTGAAAGAACCAGAGGCAGATCGCCAGTCAACGTCGAAAACCCAACCCCCCTCCACTCTGTTCTGTGGCGCGCAATCCAGCCGTCGTGGCATTGTACTCATTGACACCAAGCATCGGAGTAAAACTCGAGGTCAAGGGTCAACAGTTTCTGAGCAGGTTACAAAGCAGCAGTCCCAGAAGCAGCCAATGGCGCAACAATCGAAGGAGCAGCAGCAGCAGACACAGAAGCAGCCGGTATCGCAGACTGGCCAAGCGATGTGGCCTCCTGTTTTTTCTGCTACGAAGTCAGTTCCCCCTGCTCCTCTTATTCCCAGCATCCCTGATGCATCACGGGCCCAGAGACTTCCGGTGTTTGTCCCTGGTGATCCTCGCCCTATCGTTATTCCTCAAGCTTTGCCTCAGCCAATCCCCAGCCTGATGAGCTTCATGACCTTGCTGACTTCCAACAGGCAGCCTCCAGCGAAGGTGGCAGTCTCCAAGAGTCTGCTAACATCGGCCATGATGCAAGACTATGCGGCGGCCTCGCCGAGAATCTTTCCTCATACCTGTTCTCTGTGTAACAAAGAATGTACTCAGATGAAGGTGAGTGGAAGACTGCAGTCTGTTCTCTCTCCCTTTTTAAGAAATTGAGTTGTTTTTTTTTCATTATCTAAAATTGTTCTTTTTGATTGTAAAAGACCAATTTAAATTGTTTATTTTTTTTATATTTTGGGGAAATACTGACAGATTTTAATTGATCAAAAGTCTAATAAGAAGAAGGCATACTTTAATAATCTCAATAGGGGAAATAAAAATTTTATTTCAAACATTGTGTTACAAACTAAATGTTATGTAGGATGCCAGTCGCAGCTAACTGTGTTATCTGTAATTCAAGGTTACAATGTCTGATTTACATTTGAATTGAACGACTTGCTTAGAACATCATCGTCTAGTTTAAACAGATGAAGTCATTGGTGTGTAACGGCCATTGCCAGATTCACACTGACTAACGACTGTGTTGCATATTTTGATGTAAAACTAGAGTGCACTCCGTAGAGTCCAGATATCTGCCAGGTTTGTTTGGGGTGGTGATGCACGGATCTGTTCTGAGGTCATCCGAATCTGCATGTACGCATAAATCAACCCACCTGAACGATTTATTTTTCTCTATTTAGAGATCCACTGCCGCATGGATCTTTCACTGCACCTCTACTACTCCCTACTACTACTCTCTAGCGTTATCGCTGGTAAAACTATCTGAGTGCATGATCAAAGTGGGCCGAAAGCTCATCACTCTTGTTCGCTCACTTAGTTCCAGAGGGGGTTAGTTTAGCTCTTATCCCAGCTGGCTTCCTGGGGCGATCGCACCGCTTGCGATGGCGTTTGGTCTTGCAGGGTGGTCGGACGCCGTGGGCAGTGATCGTCTCAAGGTCCGCTGCACTTAATCCAATCCCTGCTCTTCCTTTTCTGACGTGAAGACGAGGAAGAATCCGCAAATCCAAAGAACAAGTGCATCGGAGGATGATGGAAGATGGCAGTTTCCCTTTTGTCTCTGTTTTTTGGCTTTTGTCTCACAATGTGTATTCAGTTTGAATTTTTATTGTTTAATTTTTCTTTTTTCCCCCCACTATTGGAGCTGTCAATGATGCACCTTGTTACTTTAATTCATTACATATTTAACACTACAAATCACTTTTTTGTAATATTATTATGGAGCCAAGCTCCCCCTTCTTTGTGTATTTGTGTCCCAAAAAGGAATTCAATCTCTACTACAAATAGTATGACCCTGAAGCCACCAGCAACCATCGTACTTCATGAACCTCACAATCAGATTTTTTTGTCTTTATTTTCCTCCTTTTGGGACAGCGCATTTCACATTTTCCTTTCTCAAAAAGGACACACAGGCTTCCTCCTCTCCCCAGTTTCCACATCTTTCTGCCTCTACTCCGGATGTCTCGGCTTGTTTTTATCTTGGTCCATATTGAATGATGACATCTGCTGTCTTGACCATGACCAGACCTCAGGAAACCTTATGCCACCAAAGAAGACGGAAGAACCAGACATCAAACTATCAAGAATAAGAACGTTTTATTTTGGTTCTTTGTTACTGGCACTCCTGTATTTCTTATATTTCATGATAAAGACTTGTTACCTTTGAACTCAAGCTGACCAAAGTCAGCTGTAATCCTAAATTATTTTGTCCATATGATACATATTTTCACCATCACCAAAGCCATTATTCAAACAACTTTTTATTTGCTATTGTCTCAGCTCCTCACTTGGGCTCAAGGTTGTTCCTGTTTTTTTTGGATGACTGTTGTTGGCTGAAGATTTAAATAAACCAAATATATCTTGCTTTTGTAGACACAAACTTTGGAGATTAAAGGAACTGTTTTAAGGCTGCTGTAATGTTGAATAAAATGTGTTGTCAGACAATCACAAAAATGGCATTTTAGATATTGAAGCTGATAGCTGCTTTGATGCTAACAAAGCTAAATGCTGTGTGTCTGTTGTTCTGACTAGGATTGGATCATCCACCAGAACACCAACCTTCACCTTGAGAACTGCAAATTCCTGCGAAAACAGTCAGTCTGTTTCTTTTAACTTTCCCCAATACTGATTTTGTTAATTTGAGTTTTTTTTTTTTTTTTTTTTGATAATCATTGCTTTAAAAAAAAATATACCTATTGAAAATGCCCACCAGGGTTACACAAAATTACTGTAGAGGAAACATTGTGCAGAAAAACAGAGGTTGTAATACTATAACTTCTTTCTCAGGATTGTACTTTCTGTTTGTTCTGCAGCATGGTGACACAGCCTGCATAGCTCACTGCTAAGGCCCCCTAAAGCACCTTTAACGTCCTGCAGTATTAAAACGTGTACTTTGAATGGTCTGTCCTGAGTCCCAGCTGTTGGGACGCTAACTTGTGCCAGACTTCATGAAGTCTTTGAGAATAGGTTCTTCAACATACCTCCTGTGGTTGTTTTATAGTTATAGTCTGCAGAACAAGTACTATTCCTCGATATCCTTTGACTTTAGAAGCATCAGCTAAATACAACCGCTTGATGACCACCTCCCTCAACGCAGAAAGCTTTAGCTTTTCTTGTCAAAATGTGGCCTCTTTCCTCTTTTAATAGTAGGTGTTTGTATTTGTTTTTTTCCCCACAGATATCCAGAGTGGGATGGTGAGATAGCACTTGGGCTCAGGTAAATCTCTTAAGTTGGGCAGACGCTGTGTGGTTTTATTGCGCTTGCATGTGCTTTAACTCACACTACATGTTTTAATCTGCCTTTAAAGCCACGTTGTGTACGAATTTGTATATTTCTGCGATTTCGCACCCCTCACTTTCAGAGTGCAATTCACTTATGCACCTCTGTTGTAAATATGGATAGCAGTACACGTGCATTTATTACATAATGTTAAGACACTAGCGAGTCGACAACTTTGCTAACACAGCCAAACATCAAGCAAATGCAACGACACAAAAAAAACCTTTTATCTGTGGCAGTCCTGTAATGAGCCCATCCAATCAATTCTGGCCTACCACCTGTCTACTTGCACGTGCTCTGCCCGTGGGGAGTGGCTTTGTAGGGAGGCTTGAAGGGGAGGGGGTGGGATTTTTTTCAGTTGGATACTTTCAGTCTGTCTCTTGCTAGTTCATTACCTACCCTAGCTTTAATAAAACTGAAAATGCTGTAGATTTCATAATGTGACTGGTATTTAAGGGATAGGGGGTTACAGTATGTCAGAAGCGACGTCATTCAACTGCATTATAACATAATATATGTTTAACGGTAAGCAGTAACGGATATGGATTAGATTTGCTGTAATTAAGGATGGGAGACGCGTGTTAACATATAGACAGGACGGTGGTGACTCAGGAAATGTAGGTAAAGGATTACATCAGGATGCATGAGAGTTATAGTACAAGGCTCGAAACTAACTTATTACCATTTTACCAAAACTAACCAGGAGGTGCGCTAACATTGTTCCACAGCAGCTACACTGTCTGCAGACATTTTTTGTTTATCAGCCTTGAGCGCTGGCATCGGCTGATTATTTCAAAATACCAGATAATCGGCCCTATTAATTGGTCTATCACTAGGTGTGAGCGCTTTTAAAATTGGTCCAGGGCAACAAATTCGGGGCTAAAATCCGTATGGTGTCTGCATGGCTTTAGTGTTCAGACATGTAGAAACTACACCAGTTGAACCTGAACCAGTACTCTGCTGATTTTTACAAATTTTTCTTTCCTATCACCTATACTTTTCTCATCCAATGCTCTCTTCAGGACCGCAGGTAAAGATGCCGAGCCCTCGGCCTCAACCTCTGCACAGACTTCCCAGCATCGTCACCAGAAAACCAGACATGGAAGCCGCTCCCGTTCCCGCTCTTCCAGCCCCCGTCGCCACCATGGCTCAGAGGGTAGAAGGAAGAAACGCAGTGGCCGATCACGATCGCCACAAAGCTCCAGATACAATCGCAGGTGTGTCACACATGAATTCTGATATGGGCTGGGTGATTATACATTGATAGATTAGATATATTCAAATATTAATTAATGCACGATATAGAAGGTGACCATATTGTCATATTGGTGCTGTTCAGTCTGGACCAACTCTGCTGCGAAGAGTACAAGAAGACGCTGTAGCACCGTTAAATAAACAGGTACTTATTATTAATTTTCTGCGGCAGCAAGCACAACACACAGCTGTCCAGTAACTATTATACTGCAACCCGAACTCATCTACACACTTAATGACTGACGAAAGCAACGTAAGGGAAAGGCTCACTTTGACAACAACACCGCTGGTTTATCCACAAGGCCACCTTCCTTAAAGGGGAAGCAAGTACTAATACCAACCCCACATTGAAAATACTCCACTACAAGTAAAAGTTCTGCAAGTACTCATTGTGCAGTAAAGTGGTCCCCGTCTGTGTTTTACTATATATATTTTTACTATATTATATGTTGTTTCTGGATTAATATTACTGCTGCGGTAATGTGATAATGTATGTTGTATTTTACTGCTGTAGATGTTTAAGCTTGAGCTAATTTTAACTTTACATAGTGTTGGGTAGTTTAGTCTACAGCAATGGATCAAATTCTTTAATATCATCATATGTTTGCGCTATTTGAGAATTTACGGTATGTTATTTTAGAGAAAATGTGTATATCGAGATGTATATCGTGGCATAGCCTAAAAATATCGTCCAGCCTTATGAACAGTAACATGGGTGAACAGAAGAGATACCTCACCACCAGATTGTGAAATTACCAAATATGTTTCTTCAGAACATCTGCATCATCATCAACATTTATTTAAGCCTGTTTGGATTTGTCATTTGGATTTATCAGATTAATTGAGTTATAACATGATTGAATGACTTTCATCAGGTCCAGGTCTCGTTCTTACTCCCCACGGTATGACCGCCCGACCTCCTCCCGCTATCGGTCATGTTCAAGCAGTCCTGAGAGAAGATCGTCGCCGAGGAGGAGAGACCAGAGACGGTCGTCGCCAATGAGGCATGAAGAGAGACGGCCGTCGCCAAGGAGGCATGACGAGAGACGGTCGTCGCCGAGGAGGAGCCGTGAGAGGCGGTCGTCGCCGAGGAGGAGCCGTGAGAGGCGGTCGTCGCCGAGGAGGAGCCGTGAGAGGCGGTCGTCGCCGAGGAGGAGCAGTGACAGGCGGTCGTCCTCAGAAGAGTCATCCCCACAACGGAAGAAGTCAAGCAGTGCAGAGAGACTGGCTAAGAAACTACTGGAAACATCAGGTTTAAGAAATTGCAATTTTATTTGTGCTTTAGAACGTAACCACCGTTAAACAATCAGAAAATGTCTTATTTCTCTTATTCACTGCTCCCTGACGGCGCTCCCTCTCTTCATTCATTCTCTTGCTTGCTCGTTGCGCTGGAGAGGAGGGGCCAACTATGAATTGTGTGTTTACAATCGGCAACCGACAAATCCTACTTACTCTGCCTTTTTAAGTAAAGAACGTGTTGATTAAAGACTTGACTTTTTACATACCTGCACCAATAATAGAGACAGCGCAACACGTCGTGCTCCGCAAACCACGCCCATTGGACAGGAAAACAATCACCGCCACAATATGCAAACAAGGACTGAAACCCTAACAGAATGCCTGTTGCTAGCTAAAAACATTAGATTTCAGCATATCAAAGGATTATTTCAGCACCCCATGTCTACCAGAGGGGAAAAGGTATATTAAGAAACTCCATTCTGTCAGCCCCTTCTCCTTAGCTTGCTTTTCTTGGAGATATCCTACTGGTATATTAGCGAAGACACTTGGAAACATAATACTGCATAGTTTCTGATTTATCTACGTGTCACGTTAACACAAGTAGTTCATCCTGTCTAATTGCTTTAGCTTAACTTACAGAAATATAGCTAGCCTATATTGAATGCTTGCTTCACAACCAGATTTTCTCGAAAAAGTTACTCAAAACAATTAAGGGATTGTAAAAATGCTCAGCAATTAATTTTCTAATTGACTAAATGCTAAATCGAAGTTTGCCTAAATTTAATGCTAACAATAACATTTTATACAATTTAATCTGCATTTGAAGTATGCGTAGAATAAGAATCTCAAATAAAAGGTTGACGAGAGAAATAAAAAAACTAACGATTTTCCTTCGTAACAAATAAAGACCATGTCAGTTATATGTTTTTTTTATATATAAAAATTGTATTTACTTGCCTGCCAGGAAAAGCAGTGCTTCTTACATATATTGGGTCATATTTACTGAGCTTTCCAGTGGTTCAAATGTGTACTTGTTAGTAGAAAACATTTCCCAGAGAAGATGATCCGGCTCATGAAGTAACAAGCAAGAAACCAGAGCTCACTTTCGACTCTGTATGAGACTTTGCAACCACCAAAACGCTGCAATTTTGTCTGACACTGTTCCTCTTCATCCCTCTAGCTGTCCAGTCTCTGTCAAATCAGTCTGACCTGGAGGCCGTGGTTAAAACGCTGACTCCTGCTTTACTGGCCGAGCTCGCCAAGATGAAGTCCTCCTCTTCCAAAGGAGGAAAACACTCCTCATCTTCTACCTCTGCAGGAGGAAAGAGATCAGCTTCTCCTGCCTCTTCCTCATCCTCCTCCTCCTCTACAGGAAAGGTGTGTGTGTCTCCAACTTACACTTTTCATATAAACTGTAACCCCATAACTTTTTGACCAAAGAAATAAACAGAAAATGATACCTGACCGCTACATACGAAGGAAAAAAATCATGTTGCCTGACCGGGCAGATGACATTAAGGGTTGATTGGACACTTTGAAAACAGATGCATTTCTATCTTTCTAACCATTTTCAAAACACTGCTAGTTTGAGTAGTCGGTTCATGATGAACAATTCTAAGTTTGTGTTTTTTCCCTCTCTCTGTTCAGTCTGGTAAATGTTCATCTCCAACCACGGTGAAACTAGAAGGGATTCCTAATTCTCTCTCATACTGTGATGTGGTCGCTGCTGTTGAGCACTTTGGAAAAACCAAGTCAGTTACGCTGTATCGGTCCAGCCTGGAGGTATGTACAGAGACAGTGAGGAGTGATTATGTGTTTTTGCTGCTAATGCCTTTTCATAATATACAAAATATAGTGCTGTTAGGTACGTTTTCCCATGTTGCTTTTATTTTCCAATTTGTATGACGCTTTTATCCAAAGTATCTCTTATTAACAATAAAAAGGGAATCAAACCCCTAAACCATCAAGCCCAGGTGTCTGTGTCCAGGCCTCTCTGACTGAAAACATGACGTGTTGAAAACTTGATTCACGTTGTATTGTGTAGATGGTCCTGATAGTTGCTTTGTAGTGATGCAAAGATTTGTGTGTGTGTGTGCGCACATGTAGGCAATCGTGCGTTTCGAGAAAGTTGAAGACGCTAAGAAACTGAAGAGTGTGAAGAGCCTCAGCGTGAAAGGAATTTCCATCACGGTTGTCAGACCAAAGGTATTACATTTTCTAGTTTCTTCCTCTGTCCCTTGGAAATGAACATATTAACGTTTGTAGTGCTGTAGCGTGGTCACGCTGTCCGTTATCAGATTAATTTAAGTCTTAATTTGCTCGTTTACAGGAGACTGATTCTAAGGAGCAAAAGGAGCCTCCTCAGAAGTAAGTTATCACACAGACTTCTTTAACGGTGATGGAGGGTTTTATCCTCCACCCATGTTAAATTTTTTTCGTATTGTTCATTTAAAAACAAACAATTGCTAACACATGGAATAAAGGTCATCCTTGGAATTCAACCTGTGAAGGACAGTACTGTCTGATAGTGAAGAACGTATAAAAACTTTCAAACCTTGACTTTCCGTTTCTCCATTTTCTCCTGCTTGACCCATGTTGACTCTCTTTTGTCCACAGAAAAGCTGCCACACCCAGTGTCTCCACACCTCAAACCACTAAATCCACCACTACCACTAAAAAGGTTCTTAACCCTACACCGCCGTCACCCCCTGGAGCCAACAAAGCTACAGCAGACAAACCTACC
>CM022475.1:17391871-17403660 GCA_011952105.1 Coreoperca whiteheadi
TGCCGACTTCAAACTGCCGGCATTTAAACCCAACAACCCCGTCGGTGAGACGCACACACACACACACACACTAACACAGTCCCATTTCATTAGAAAACCGTTGTGTCACCCTTTTTTCCTCCTGATTCACCTTCACCGTCTCGCTCTTCAGGTCAGGAGTTCGTGGTCCCTAAATCAGGGTTCTTCTGTGAGCTCTGCTCTGTTTTCTACCTGAGCGAGAGCACCGCCAAGAACCTCCACTGCAGCAGCCAGAGGCACTACGACAACCTGCAGGTACACACCAGCACATACACTAAATGAAACGCACTAACGCACGCACACACTTGGGCTCACATTGTTTCTGTTCTTCTTTCAGAAACATCACCAGCAGCTTCAACAGAAACCACCAAGAGGCTCAACGCAAAGTTCTCAAGGCTCCGTTTCTGACTGATTGATTTATTTTTAGTTAAAAATGTGAAAGCGATGATGCCGGACAAGTGAAACAAACCGCTGCAGAGATAATCCATGTTGGTCATAGATTATTGGCACCTCTCTTCATGTAAATGATACCAGTTATACATCTACCATAACACCTAACTAATATTTTAGCATGAATTGTGCCGTTGGGATTCAAACTCCCTCCAGCTCTACAGTTTTGGTGTCTTGCTCTGCCCACAGTTGAACAGTTGCGTTGCATCAGTTGTGTTCGGGAAAAAACAGAAACATGAGCTGAGTTTCTATGTTTATGTTCACTAAATATGGTGAAGTAAAAAAGTACAATATTTGCCTCTGAGATGTAGTGGAGTAGAGGTATAAAGTTACATAAAATGAAAATACTCAAAGTACAAATACCTCGAATTTGTAGTTAAGTAGGACTACAGTACTTGAGTAAATGTACTCCATTACATTCCACCACTGTTCTTAAACTCACAAAAACACACCTGCCAATCTTTCCCTACATGTGTATATACCTTTTGCCCAAACACCTGTGGTTTGCTTACGTGCACCATTGTGGGTCGATGAAGGTCCCGGCCGTCAGCGGGAGCGCCACGGTCGTATTTCCCGGCTTTGACACACGTTAACGCCACGAAAGCAGCAGCAGTTTGATCATATTTGCTTCCTGGTCTGCTCCACGTGCGTGCACACCAAGCGCTACGTACACATAATGCACATACTGTGCTACAGGCAGGGACGTAAGACTGGGGGGAGGGGGGGTGCGAGCACTTAATGATCCCCACTGAAAAATCTCCCAAGGCAGAAGGCCGGAAAACAGTTTTTTGAGGAGTTGATTTTAAAGATGAGAGAGGTCTTTCAAACCCAAACCTTTCGCTCCCATCAACAAGCCACTAATAGCTTGGGTGTTCTACAGACGGTCTATCCTAGTTCCCCTCCCTCTCCTGCCCTCAAGACTCTCTCGCTTGCCTCCCTCCCTTTTCCTCTCTCCCTCTACAGCTGCTGCCTCAGAGGGAGGGCGTAGTGCCATGCAGGGTTTCTCCTGATTCGCCTCTCAGCCTCTCATGGCTCAGATCCCGCCCAGCCGCTAACGGCTTAAAGCCCTCAGACGTCCGAAACGCTCGAGTCCCGGGCAGCCTAAAGTGCCGGAATACGAGAATACCGGAGGACTTGACGTTTTGGGGAGCCTGGAAGATTACACCTTTTTTATCCAGCGTTAAAACTGGTTGGTGATGTATTGCAAGCGACCTGTGAAAGTGGATCCATTGCATAAAATTCTCCCCAACACCGCTGCCTCAGGACTTCTTTCTTTTGGAATTACTTTTGGATAAAACGTGATATTTTATTGAAAAGAAATTTCTTTTTTTTTTTTTTTTTTTTAAGTAAACATGGAAATCATGTCCTCTCCTTCACTTTCCACTTGTTAATTTTGGGATTTATTTTCGGATTTGGAAGCGTAGCCTACGTGCTTGCCGAGCAAAGAATCAGACTCAAAAAGTAGACCTGTATGTGCGTGATTAAAGACGTTAAGAGAGTTTGCACTGTGTATATGTCTGTGTGTGTGTGTGTGTGTGTGTGTGTTTGCCTGCATATATTTGTATGAGCATTTGTGGCCATGCTGGAGGAAAAGAAGGCCCGGGGTTCTCGGCAACGTGGCCCCGGTGACACAGGTCACCCAAAAACTAAGATCAACAGCGGCGCCTGTAACTTCGCGGGTAAAACCAACCGCATCTCAAACAGCAGCAACGCCGTCAACCCTGCACGCTGGTGAGAACAGAAATCTTTGTCTTTTTTTTTGTTTTGTTTTTTTCCCCCCTGAGTGCAAGAGAGCAACGCATGCAACTCTCTGTGACTTCGTTTCCCCGGATGTCTTCACACATCTTTTAAGTACGGCAGGAGGCGTACGGTGACTCAAAATAAACAAGCCGGTCATTTGTGTCGACCAAAATGCAAAGAAAGAAACCAAACAGTGTTTGATTTTGTAGCTCACCAAGGTGGCGTTGTGAACAGCCGAGCCAATCAGACAAAGATTTGGTGGCATTGCAGTCCTGTGTCAGGCTCAGACCGACCATCTTTACTCTAGTTATCATCAACTGAATCGGTTTTCAAAATCCCTGCTTATAATAGGTTAAACGTCATGTTATCTTTGTAGAAAAATTGCTTTGTAAACCTTTCACAATTTAAATTTCTTGAAAAAAATGAAGTCTTACAATATTGGCTGCCTGGCTAACATCTGGCTACCTACGGAAGCAAACACCTAACAGTCCCTGCCCACCTGTGTCTCCTCACTTTATCATGACAGGTTTGTTTAAATGCCTGTTCCCAAAGTTCCCTCAGCCCGCTGTTGTCTGCGTTTCCACCGAGGTCTAAAGACCCTGGAAGATTTGGCAAATCGCACCCATTAGATGACACCCGTCACCACACAGCCGTAGAACTATTGTTTTAACTCATTAAACACAACACCTGCAATTCAGCACGAGGGCCGTTGCTTATTTTAACCTATGCACTCTCGCCTGCTTTAAATACTGAGCCTGCCGGTGTGTAATGGTGAAATTGAGAGCCACCACTTCCTCGGAGCGTTGTAAATATTAGTATGGGGTAACATAAGCATAAGCGCTACGTGTCTTTTTAGATATATAGTAGTATACTACAGAAACAAGGACTGTACGCACGTTTAGTTCCACAACTGTTTATTTATCTGCAGAAATGTAACGTAAATGTGCACTTTACGGCGTTTTTGGGCTTCAGCAGGAGGCATGGGGTACGTTTAAACCCGCACGTTTTTATCTGAAAAACACAGTCGGGGGGGGGGGGGGATTAACTTGTCTCACTGCGACGGCATAATCAAGATATCGATTTCGCCAGCCCTTGTCTTAAGGAACACCACCGTTCTACACCAATCTGTAGATGTGACTACGTTCTTGTGTGTGCAAATGGAGCAATTAGTGTGAAATAGTCCTCTGGCATTAACTCTGGCAAGCCCTGCGCACCCTGTGGCTAAAACAAGAAGACACCTGTGTTGTGTTTTATGTGTGGCGCTCTCATCTGTAAATCCCGGGCTTTAAAAGTTTTCTTCAGCTGTGCACGTCACACATACTGCCCGGGCCTGGGCACAAAGCACTACAAAACACGTGTTGCTCAATTCTGGCTGACGGCGGTACGGGACGGAAACAGGTTTCCGTAGAGTTATTCAAGTGATTCAGCTTTCAGGAGAGCGCTGACATTTTTAAAACCAGTGTTTGGGATCCAAACCAAGTACAGAAACGTAGCGCAAAGCTAAGCTAAGCTGGTTAAGGTGAGGCTGAAGTTTGGCCTGAGTGAAGAATCAAACTAGTCCTTTTATTTTGGAGGCTTTTTCAAGTCCAAAACCCCTATTTATCTGGCTGGAGACGTTCATTTCTTAGGCCTGTTGTTTGGTCAGTTCCTGAGACTCTGGATCGGACTCAACGTGTTCGGACACAAATCCTGTATTTCTTCCGTATTTCATTCAGCCTCACCAGCGCAAACACAAAACCTCAGAAAGTCGAGCAGCTTTGACATCTTGTGACGTTGTTCACGTCCCCTTTTACCGTTTCGGCGTCAGCGGAGGTCAAATCGGAGTTCTCTCGCCTTTGAGCTTCTGCTTTCATTCCTTTCAGTTCGGTTTACGTGATTTACTTTAGGTCACCATTTTTCTTCACAGAGAGATTCGTGCATTCATCCATTCAGTACCTCTTGAAGCAGTTCCTGCAAGCATTTATTTATTTATTTAGAATATTGTTTGCCGACACCAGTGTCTTTTAAAAAGCCCTGGCATTTGTGTGACGCTACGGTCCCATTTACCTTTAGAAGACAAGGGGCCATGTTGGTTAAACTCTTATTCGTCCGTTTCATACTCTTACAAAATACTTCCAGCGATTATTTCTTTGGCAGTACAAAGTCTTGAATAATGGAACATAAATGCTTTTAATAGCCGAGACACTGAGGAGGTGTTTATTACGGCGTGTGTGTTACCATCCCATGCCTTGAGGCCATTATGGGCCTTGGCTGGGTTTTGATGGGATGATAGTATAAAGGGAAGCAAACACAAGAAGACTCCCCACTGTGTGAGTGTGTGTGAGCTGAAGTGGGGGGGGATTTAAGCAGTAAATGAGTGAGAAGTTAAAGGTGGACAGAAGAAAGAAATTAGTGTGTGTGAGGGAGAGAGAAATGTTTTTTTATGCAAGGTGTGAAATAGCTTCGGTCTGAAGCAAGGCTTTGCTCTGAGCTCCATGTTGCTGTGGATTTAGACGGCTGGATTTAGGAGTGTTTATGTGTGTGTGTGTTTGTGTGAGAGAGTAAATCTGATTTACCTCCTTGTCTCTATTTGCAGGTTTTAGCACAGCCCTGTCACCTGACGCTTATATAGAGCCTGATCTACAGCCACGCGTACAGGGTTTTGGGGGTGTTTCTGTTCCTCATTGTTGCCGCATTAAGATTTACATTCATGTGCCGTCTATATTTGAGCTTTTCATTTGGATCTCTGGTCATCACCTCTCTGTCTCTCTGACACACACATCGGTGGTAAAGGTTGAAGTCATGAAGTCTGTGTCACAGATTCCGTCCAGGGGTGGTCGCATGTAGAGGGCCAACAGGTCCACCAAATTAAACCGCAAAGCACATTGTTTGTAACTGCCCACCACAACGACAAAATAAGGGTTTTCTGATCCGATACCACTATGGTTGCGGTTCGGTTAGGTTTAGGCGCAAAAAACAGCTTGCTCACGCGCTGCACCTTAAGAAAACACGTGCAAATAGGCGAAACACAAACAAATTCAGAAGACGTCTTCGCCAATTTGACCACACGTGCGCAGCATTTAGAAGAAAAATACAGAAAATCAAATCCAAATACAGACACGCTGCGAGTAGCACAGACGACAACGGAAACGGTTCCCAGGGGACTCTTAAGAATTGACGAGCACGGCTGGGACGCGCTTGTTGTCCCACCCAAAAAATGTACATTTTAGCTCATTTTCGAACACCACTTGTGGATAGCCGACTTCGATAACTTCGCGAGTCACAAACCGTGGCAACAACAAGCGTGTCGAAGCCACGTTCATCACTTTTTAGTGTCCAATGGAAGCCGTTTCCGTCTGTGCTACTCGCAGCGTTTCTGTTTCTGCAGCATTTTTTTCAAATGGGTGAAGATGTTTTCTTAATTTGCTTGTGTTTTGTCTTATTTGTGTGTGTTTTTTTTGTTTGTTTTTTTTTTAAGTTGCAGCGCTGCAAAAACAAGCAACACAACCGAATATTGAAACGCGCTGCGAGCCTGCTGCATTTAGAAATGGGTTTGATGAGACCGGTGAAAGTAAACCAAAACACGACTGCGCCGTGAAACCAAAAGAATGAGCTGAAAAACACTAAAACGCTCCGTAGAGCTGAGACAACACGTCCTCGTAAATCATAAAAGAAAATGCTGCTTTTTTTTTGAGTGGCATAGAACAAACTGCAAAACAATCTCATTTTAACACCCAGTGTTGCAAAATGATCGATAAATCTATCGTATACTGTGTCACTCATGTGACTTAAACTTGAAATAAGATACCGTTGACTTCACGCAGGACATGAACCCCGGTTTCCTGGATGGAAGTCCTGTGTGTGTGTTTGACCCATCCACCACCTGGACTTCGTGCCTGTTTACACTTTGTCACCTAACTTCCTCCTTTGCTCCCGTCATAATTACTTCAGGCAACCGTAGAGTTGGGCGATAATTCTTTGTGTGAGAGTCACCAAAAGTGACCATTTTCCACATTACACATAGTGATTTGCTCCATATATTCTAAAAATATTGAGCAGTGCGGCTACTTGGTTAGCTCGGTCCTAATTACTAGTCATGGATGCCAGTGTTAGGAGAGATCTTTAGCAGAAATGGATTGAGATTCCCTCGGTTTCAGTCATCGAAGCCGAGGTAAAGTTGAGCTCAGCTGCAACCTGAACTGACACCAAAGTGGGGGAAAAAAAATAGACATTGAGGAAACACCGTGGAAACTAAAAACCCCTTCAGTTCAGTTCAGAAACACACTGAGCTCGCTCTGCAGCCTCGGCAACAGCGCTGTCTCCGTGACATTTAGGCCTACGCGCTCACCATATGACCAAACACCTCGTAAATGTTTGAGAGGGTTCTGGTTTTTGGAACGTGACGGGCGTGATTGTCACTGTGTGTTAGATGGAGAGAACAGGTGGATTTTAAAAGTGCGGCTGCCGCTTTTTCATCCGTTCCGCTTCCCTCTTCTCTTTTTGCCATTGCTTGACAATCTCCTCATTTCTCTTTCGTGTCCAAACACGCCTCCTTAAGTTTCCGCCCTTGTTTTTCAGAGTCCTGCACCTGATCTCGCTGTGTTTCTCGGCCCCCTGTTGAGCGTTAACGCTTTAACACGACGTGCCGCGCAGTCTTCCTCCAGTCCCCCTGGTTTTCCTGGTGCCACTGCTTCAGGTGTAGCAATCACAGAGGGATCCAGGGAAAGGTCCTCGTCATGTGCATCATCAGCTCCAGTGCTTTGCCTTTAAGCAAACCGCTCGGGCTCTTGGAATGGGCGGACTTGTATATAAAAGGGGCTCTGATATAATTCTCTTCAATCATTTAATAAAGTGTGAAGTGGGGCCAATGGGTAATCCGTACATCAAAAAAATGACAATTCCCCTTTTTTACGGTGGGTTATATCCCGGACTATTTCTTGACCCGTTGCCAGGCAACCAGTAAAGACTCCAGGAAGTTACTGGTCCCAGCCAAGAAATGTTGATTCTACGTGGTTTTACTAGTGAGCTTTAGAGGCGCTCACAGGCGCATTTAGTTTCCTTTGGGCAGAGCTAGACTAGCTGTTTCTCTCTGCTTCAAGTCTTTGTGCTAAGCTGAGTTAGCTGCTAGCTGTAGCTTCATATTTAACGTAAAAAAACCCAAGACTGGTATCAATCTTCTCATCTAGATTTTGCTTAATTGCACAGTGCATTCTCAGAGCTGCAATATGCATATGTGCAAATATGGGAAGGCAGTTGAATTACAATGCAATCTCTTTGGAGGATCATGAGCCCATACTAGTCCCCTTGCACATAAAAATGAAGCCCCACTTTCTTCATGACAGATGATACAATTGTTCATTCATTCGGGGATTTTCCATCCTCCGGATCCAGAGGTCCGTAAAGTATTATGGGTCTGATTCGGTGAGCGAGACACTTGCAGCAAATTGAAAGCACTGTGTGGTGTGCTGTGAGGTGCTTAAAGGGCAAACAGCCCTTAAAAGACCTTTTTGGATTTTGTTGACATGCAGACGCTGTAATCTCACGACCAGATGCTTCTCGCAGCTCGAAAGCGAGTTTGAAAGCGGGAAAATGTTTCCGTGAACTAAAACCTCAACAGCGAGCATCAGGTTGCATGGCTGGTGTTATGGAAATAAAGTCACTTCAGTACAGATTTGTGCTGAATTATACACTTAAATGTTAGCGCTGTGTGTGTGTGTGTGTCGTCTTGTACAGCCATCTTTGTGAGGACCAGTTTGTGTTTTAGACCTTGGGAGTGAGGACATTTTGGCCGGTCCTCACTTTTCTAGACACCTCCACGGAGCTGTTTGAGGGTGAAGACTTGGTTTTAGGGTTAGGCACTTAGTTGTTATGGTAAGGGTTAGGGGCTGGGGAATGCAGCATGTCAATGAAAATCCTCACAAGTATAGCTGTACAAACGTGTGTGGGTGTTGAGCCGAGCCCGAGCAGGTCACTTTGTGTTGGACTCCATTAGCTCATCCAGTTGTGAAAAGAGTTTCTGGGTCAACCCAGCCGGTCCTGCCTCAGAATCGGGTTATTAAGCGTGATAACTGTGGACAGGGCGTCGTACTACAAAGCCGCAAGTCAGTGACATGGTTTTTAAGTTGCGTGTGTGTGCGAGAAAGAAGGGGAGACGGACAAGGGAAAAGCAAAAACTACTGTTTCCGTTTTGTTGGAATCATCTTAAGAGTTTATTTGCACAGGGTCAAGTAAAGGGGGAGAGGCCCTTACTAACACTTTTTACAGTACATTATCGTCCAGAATATAAAATAAATCTCCAGGTGTCCCTCTTCCTTATCGCTGTATTGCTTTCTTCGACTCGGATTTTCTAATTTTTTTTTTTTTAGTCTCCTAAAATAGTAAAAGTGTGGAAGCTAGCTCGCCATATCAGTTGACACGGTGTCAAGGATATTTTGAGTGTCTGAGACAGAATGACACATACCTCAACGGTGCTGAAAACGCCCCTCAGCTGTAAATGAAGCCGAGGTGTGATGATGTAACTCGAACTAGACACACACACACACACACACACACACACACACACTGTGCTGCAGGATGCAGTATCACTATCATTTTCAGCTGTCCGTCTCATTCGAGCTCCCTGTGAGGTCAGACAGGAAATATTTCTAAGATTTTACACGAGAGGATTCCGACTGATGGTCCGTCTCAATTCTCACACCTGTGGCATTCGTACATTGTTTCTAGTATTTGCCCAAGTGGCTTTTAAAAGAAACATTCCTGCACAAATCTACCTTTTCGAGTATCAAATATTCAACCCCCGGGGGGCTTGTTGAGGACGGCAGTGATTGTGGCGTATGCACAGTGGTGGAACTAGATACATTTACTCAAGTGTACTTGCACTTTACTTGAGTCTTTTCTTTTCATGCCACTTTTTTTTTTTTTTTTCTCCCACTCCATTACATCTCAGAGGGAAATATTTTGTCTGTTTACGTCACTAAATGTACCTGACAGCTTCAGTCACATTACAATTTGAGACGGTCTTTGCACACAAAACGGACAAAGGGTTTATACAATAGGATGTGGTTATAAAATTAAACTGGCCCAACAGTTTGTGAAATAAAAAGACAAAAAGATCACCCTGTCCCAACCTTGCCCCTCCGTTCACGACTTATGCATGTCCAGGGTCAGGAAGCATCCCCGCAGACCCCTTCCCACAGCTCAGTAACCCTGTGACACTAAAATGCCCACTTACATGCAAAATTATAAATAATATCTTTACAGATTCAAATTCACACTGTGCTTTAACATGTAAACATCAACCATCATGGTCAAATATAAATCCGGCACGCTGCACATACAGTTTATAGACATGTATGCATGCATATACTGTACATAACCACCCACTTCGTGTAGTAAATCTATAACATGAACCAATCAGTATTGGTTCCTTGGCACTATTTGTACTCTTGTGGTGTTTTTTGTTTGTTTTTTTTTTATCGGATTTGTTACAGTACAGAATGAAAACTGCCTCCTCATTCATTGAGAATAGAAAGGAAAGAGCCCCCACACGCTGGTGGCATCTATAAAGAGCTTGTGTGCGTCCTGTACACTCGCTTACGGCCACACCACCCTGAACACGCCCGATCTCGTCCGATCTCGGAAGCTAAGCAGGGTCGGGCCTGGTTAGTACTTGGATGGGAGACCGCCTGGGAATACCAGGTGCTGTAAGCGTTTTATTCCTCCCCTCTGTCGTCAGCAGGGGGCGCTGCTCCTTCCTCAGAGGAGACAGGATGCAGGCCGCCGCAGAACGACCTGTTGGGTCCTCAAATAAATACATACATCTTTTAAACAAGTCTGCCGATTTGACAACGATATTAATTGGCAACTATAATGATAATCGTCATTTCGTTCGTGTAAAAACATTTCACGGTTCCAGCTTCTCTCAACGTGAAGATTTGCAGGTTTTTCTTTTCAATTATTTTTAACAGTTTAAATTCATTATTTAAACTGCTGATGCTTGGACTGTTGGCTGGACCGAACAAAGGCGCCGTGCAGGCGTCGCTTCGGGCTCCGGGTAATCGTGATGAGCCTCACTATTTCCCGAGTTTTAACGAACCAAGCAGTCGAGTCGATTAACGGAGAAAGTAATAAGCAGATGAATCCATAATGACAAAAATCATCGGCTGCAGTCCGATTCAAAATGAGCTCCACCTCCACCGGCTACAGCAGTAAAATCCTGCTTTTACATTAACGCATGGGTAGTAATAATCTAATGATATAATATACAGTATAACAGTCAGGGGAAATTATTCTGCAATGAGTATTTTTACATTTAATACTACTTTTACAGCGTGGTATTAGTACTTTTACTTAAGTAAAGGATCTCAATACTTCCTCCACCCGTGGGTACGGATCTCGGCAAAACAAAACAACAATGTGCTAAAACAATCCTAGCAACTTTGCAAACCATTCCTGCAGCATAATCTACTTCTCCGCCAGTGATCTGTATTTTCAGTATGTTCCAAACAATTGTCACTTTGCCACAACAACTGCAGAATATACTAGCTAAATATACTGTTGGTTTCAGCGCGCGTTTATATTCAAGGGACAAAGCCCTCTAGCGGAGGAAGTCAAGTGACGTTGTTATAAAGCGACAAAATCGTTCATGAGATTATTGTTATTCATAACATCTTCCTAGTTGACGTGATTATTAAACAGCATTTCAATCGCGTGTCAGGTCCGACTTGTCAACCACATCCCATATTACTTCTTTTACTCTTCAGTCTAAACAGGTCTGAACCAGTCACTGTATATTAAGAAGCATATTAGCAAGTCAGCTTTGTCAGTTGGTTCAGTTATCTACTCAACAGTTACAGTTGGCAGGTGTAGATGTTCAGCGACATCGGTGTAAGAGGTAGCTCGTGTGGTGCGACCTGGTTTTACTCAATGATGCATAAATCTCCAGGTAGTAAACACTCGGGTTGTAACTTGGCAAAAGTTTGAACTTTCTAACAGCTGGTGCGAGCGGCTCCTGAGCTCTGGCCTTGGGACTGGAGATCCGGGGACAGGAGCCCGATTTGAGTCATGAAAAGGAGGACTTGAAACTTGACCGCTGCAGAGGCTTGACCTTCTTCAGACCCGGGACTTAAAATCCTGGAATGACAAAAAAAAACAAATAAGACGGGGCCGGGCAGACTTTTGTCTTGACTTGATACATGCTTTCACAAGACCTGAGACTTGAAATGTAACTTGGACTTAAGCCCAAAAGGCTTAAAAACAGCTCTATATAAATTAATAAATGTTCAGTATTTATTACCGGCACACCACATGCACATACTGGAGGGGACTGAAACATAAAAGTATGATATGTTGATACCACCACTATAAATATCTCATTACATCTCCGCACACACAGTCCAAGAACAAATCAACTATTTCCCTGTGACAAGACTCGCGCACGCACACACACACACACACACGCACGCACGCACACACACGCAGATGTCCAGACCTCGTGGTGCTGAGTGACTGCAACTCTTTGTTTGAGCCAAGACTGCTTTATTTTCATCAGTGCTTATTAGACCCTCTGCTAACTGCTCCTCAGAGGATGGCAGCAGCTCTTG
>CM022475.1:17404749-17427085 GCA_011952105.1 Coreoperca whiteheadi
TTCAACACCAGTCTTTCAAAGGACTTCATGACTCCAGACGTCAGGGTGATGGGCCTGTAGTCATTCAATCCTGTGATGGATGGTTTTTGGGGGGTTGTGGAGCGCTTGAAGCAGACGGCGACTTTGCACAGCTCCAGTGATCTGTTGAAGATCTGTGTGAAGATGGGGGGCCAGCTGATCAGCACAGACTTTCAGGCAGGAGGGCGACGTGCTGGCTGTCTGGTCCTGGTGCCTTCCTGATCTTCTGTCGCTGAAAGAGTTGACACGGATCCCCTTCGCAGATCCCGAGTGCGGAGATGTCGGAGCGGGTGAGGGGTGTGAATGTGGGCTTATCAAACCTACAGTAAAACACATTCAGGTCGGCTGAAAACCTGTTTTCTAACTTCTCAGCGTAGCTCCTCTTGGCTACCCTGATCTCCTTCGTCAGTGTGTTTCTGGCCTGGTCGTAAAGGATCCTGCCTACTTCTGCAGGCTATCGTAATAGCTTATGGGCATTTTCGTTTTTTTACAAAGCTGGAAACCAGTAAAATTACATTTTGGAGGTGAATTTGTATGCGGCACTCATTTCTAACATGACACATGAATTCTAGTGAGAAACGGCAATTGTAGCAGTAATAACACAAACCGAGTCCAAGATTATCAAATGAATGTTTTGGTCTTACAAACGAAACACTTGAACAGCATGTATTTCCCATGAAAGCAGACCCTTTGTTCATTCCCTCAGAACTGCCCAGTACAGCCAGTGTGGTGTGTTTGGTAGGCTGAAGGATGAGCGCCTTGCTCGGCGACATCTCGTCAGCCATCATGTTGGGAGGGTAAATTCCTCAGCAATCTTCCCTGCCCAGATTTTCAGGTTTGCCAAGTCGAGGAAAGAGGAGCCATGTTTTTTTCTGGAAAGATCCCGGGGTTTAAGACAGATACTAATTTGAGATTTCACATTCCTCGTCAATCTGGGCAACGGTCGCTGTCCGTCATCACTGATCTGGGGTCGGGTTACCTCCAGCCAGAAGTGTAGAGATCTGACCTTGTGTTACTGGGAGGGGGAGGTAAATGCTGCACATTCATCCGGGGACACGGATGAATGCATTCGTGTGTGTTTGTGTGTGACACTGATGAGCATTATTCATTATTAGCGTCACACCAACTACAGCTCAGCATCATGGGTATCAATGGTGCATTTTGTTTCTGGAAGTCAAACTGCATTGAATTTTGTTACGTGGCTACAATGTGAACTAAAAATCAAAACGTTTTCAGCACCTCAATGAAGCAAAATGCTGTCGTGCAATGAAGTGCCCTCGGTGCTGGGTATAACTCATCATACAGCTTTATATTGTAGAATGTGGTTGTTACTTGCAGTCCAATATTTTGGAGAACAGTATAGACAGAGACTTCATTTTCACACGTGGGAAGAGGAGTTGAACTTGGACTTGGGGACAGAAGCCTTGAGGACTTGACTTGGGCTTGTCGCTGTATAAAATAACCCCAGAGAGCAGAGATGTCGTACATCCAGTCTCAAAAAAAGATGCCACGGTGTAGTTTGAAGGTTAGAGTCAAGGGAAGGAAGCAAATAATAATCAAATGGCCAAAGATCTGGATATTATACTGGACAACCTTGGAGATGTCCATGTACATTAATTGTGAATGTGTGTGAACGAATGAAAACCAGGTTTGTGACAAAGTCCTTTTTATGTCTAAATCTGCCCCAAATGTTTCCACACAAACACATACATATACATATAATGTGCGTGTGTGTGTGTGCGTGTGTGTGTGCGGGTGAGGTCACCGCCATGAGACCCTCTGTCAGGGTAGCGATGACAGCCGAAAATAAAACCAAACATCTTGGCTCACGCTCATTCGTCCAGATACACGCTTGCGCGCACGCACACACACACACACACACACACACACGCGGGCGGGCGGGCGGGCGGAGTGCTGCCAGTCAGCTGTTGTGTCATGGTCAGGTGTTAAGCCCTGTGGTCCGGGGGAAGGGGATAAAGGGGATATATTATTAATTTGCTGCAATACCCAACCGAGAATGATCCTTTAATGAAAATATTCATCATCACCCTTTGATAATCTGTTGATTCAACAGTCTGTAAAGTCAATAGCTGTTTAGTATCAAAGACCTAAAGCTCATGTGCTGGCTCTGAGCATAGGATGCGTCTGGTTGTGCATCCCTAAATCCAATTGGGGAATCCGGGGGTGGTTTGCAACGTGATTGGCTGGCGTCAGCAGCTTCTAAACTCAACGAAGTCCTCGCTGATTCATGTTTGTATTTGCAGGGGGAGGGTTTATCACCACCTTTTTAGAGCTTGCGTAACTATGTCTGATGTAAATTCAGGTTAGACTAAAAGTGTCTAACTGATGGGAAATTAAGCTTATTGGAAATAGTGTTTGGCAGCAACGGGCAGCTGTTTGAAGTGAAGGAAGTTCTAAAAACCCACTGTACACTACCTGCTCAGCAGCAAACAGCAGACGGACAGAGTTAGAGACTAGCTGGTGAACATAGTGGAGCATTTAGTGGCTAGAGAGCCAGATATTTCCCTCAGGGGCCAAAAACAGAGCTAAAAGAAATAGAAAAGTACATCACTGCATTATGTAATGCAAAGCTAAAGGACAAAAAAATGACATAACTTCAAAAAAAGTACAATAAGATGTATTTAATTAATGGAGTTGTGTCAATAGCTTTCTAGCAGGATGGCCTTTCATAAACTGTAATGAAGGAAGGAAATATGCCACTACTTCTCTTTTAAAGATTGTTAATAAAGGTATTGCCTTAGTAAATTCATTCAAGTCCTAATCATGTTCTCGCGTCCTGCTTTTTACCTCCTAATTTCTTCCTCAAATGTCTCACATTCAAGCCATCAATCACTGAAACTTTTTAATGCAAACATGAACATCCCTCTGTCTGTGCTGGGGGCCAAATAACTGTAGTTTAAGATGCTAACATTGCCATCTGCAGACACACTTACCCATCCCCCAATTTCTGTCCCTCAAATGCAGTTATTATATTTACTTTGTTTATTGCAACGTCCTTCTCCCCTCACTTTGCATCTCGATATACAGTTACTATCCATGTCGGCGTATGTTGCATTTAGTACCTTTGTTTTTTCATGCTTTATTAGTATGGATGTTGAGTTTATCTGATCTTATCTTACCTTATTAGGGCGGTGGGGTATTAACATGTTCTTGCCTGGTTCCTTCATGCCAACATCTGTAGTGAAAATTCAGAGGTTTATGATGAAAAAAGGTACAATAAATACTATTAGGGGCCTAAATGAAAGTGTTAATTGAGTTTCTGTGAGAATAGCGCCGCAGTGTGGCAGAATAATTAAAACACATCTATCCTTCTGCTTTTTTCTTCTTCTTCCAGAATAACAATTCCAGTCAGTTTTTTCAAAATAAAAGTGTCCAAATGCGTTTTTTTTCAATAAGGGCTTCAACTGTCGATTACTTCCATTATTGATTAATCTCTAATAATTCTCAATTGTTTGATGACAAAGTGCCTACCACAATTTCTGAGAACTCAAAGTTGAATCATTAGTCGATTGTTGCCAATTTATTTTCTGTTAGATCGACCAATCGGATAATTGAAAACTCGATCATTTCAGGTCTAGTGTGAATAACAATTCTCACGTCATAATTATCTGTCCTCTCAAATGCAAATACACACGCTGTGTTTAAATACTATAATTTAATCTAGGCCAGTTGCGGCTAAATCTAAACAAAATAAGAGCCCTTTAATAATTTACAGATTTTACTCTGAAGGCTGGAAACCAAAACCGGAAGTGGTGCACGACTCTTTGCGTTTAAAGGTGTCTCCTGCTAACAGCCACAGTCCGAAGAAACCTTTGAGCACATCAACGCTGCAAGATACACGCAATTAACGCAAGGTATGCAAACAAAACGGATGTTACGAAAACACGGAGTAAAACAAGGTGTTTGTTGACCGGGGTTATAAATAACCGGGCCCTCCGGAAGACTTAACGTTACCGTTAAAATGACCGTTAGCGCTTGCTAGCTGGGGCACGTGAGAGTAGTACAAAGAGTTTATTAACGTTAGAGCTCTTTGGCTCGCGCTCAACGTTAGGAACTCAACGCAGTTGTTTGACAACATTTTGCGCTTGTGTTTTATTGTAACTCATCTAGCCTAACCTTACCGTGAGTGACCGTCTGGCTCGGGCCCGTGGCTCGTATCAAACAGCTAAGTTACGCCACCGTTTAGACCCTCAAACCTGATCAATATCGATCCAACGTTTCGGCCAAGCAGTCGTTAACGTACGAAGTATGTCGAAACAATGTCTGAATTGTTGTAAAGGGTTGTGTTGATGTGACGCACCTGGAAAAAAGGATACACGTCACACTCAACCGTTTTTTTTCTTCATCCTCGTTAAAGTCAGTAGGTGGTAACGTTAAGTATAGTTTTGAAGATGTCAACATGTTAACGTTATGGCACTTGTTCAATAACAGTAACGACAGCGGGTGGCCACTAGGGTTGCCAACTTCAGCGGTGTTTTCTGCTTATTCACCAAACTTAATTCATAAATCCTACACTTTTCTTTACTGTTGATGTAAAAAGGCTCTCACGTAGGGAAGTCTCTTATTATCGATGTCTAATAAATCAATAGGGTAAATTCGGCATGGATGATTGCCAACAAAACAACATGTAACGACGAAAAGGCCATCTATTGTAAAGGGAGAGAGAGAGAGAGCCACAAACAGCCGTTTCTATTCGCCTCCCGCTGCTTCTCTGTTTGGGGGTCCTGTCTAGATGGTACCCCTGGATTTGTGAAACTCTCGCGAGATTTGTACGCATGGTTTCTTCGTTGTGCGCGTTCTTAACCCTAATCAAGTAGTTTTGTGACCTAAACCTAAATCTCCTTTATGCAAAGCCAGGGTTACAGTATAGACAGGACCCTGTTGATAGTGGAACAACATGACAGACTGGCTGAGGGACAACAGAGCAGGAAGGTTTCCTTTATCTCGTACAAGTCTTAATAGTCTAACGTGGAATATTTCTCTCCCATAGACTTGCTCTGAATTGACTCTCAAAAATACAGAACAAAAGTGCATTCATTATCAGTTCAGTACAGAACACTTCTTCTATTTTTCAATTATGAGACTATTCCATATTTTATGGGACACTTGAAATTTGAGCTTGAGAGAGACGTTTAAACCCCCCATTTCATATCTTTGCACACCTGGCCAATCTCTGTGTGAGTGTGATTGTCCAACAAGCACTTCAACTGAAGTACACAGAGGCTTATAGTTTTGGATTTAATTTTGTTGTTGGGTGTTCCCGGTGTGTCCACCAGTTGTCATTCTGGCATGTGTTTGTATGTACAAAACGATGAGTCAGTTGAAGAATAGCTTGGTTTTCTCTGCCTATCAATCTTGTGGATCCCATTTATAATCTTTGCTTTCTCTCTCAAAACGTACTTTCACGACGAGACTTGTGCCGCTTCCCATTGCTTTCGATAGCCTATTTTTCAGCGCTGCAAATATCTCAGGAAATACGCCGAGTAATAGAGGGCAGAGATAGCAACATTAAACTGCATTCAATTTCCCATTAACACAAGAAGAAAGGTAGCCCCGCACAATTGCGCTGACTTTATACGTGTATTCTTTTCCCATACGTCCATCAGCTTCTGATCATGTGCTCTAGTTGTGACTGGCATACTAGAGTTGTTGCTCCAAATGCAACACAGAAGACAGTGTGTGGGTGAGAGAACAATAATAATAATGTAACAACACCAATAATACTTTCAGTGTATGTATCAGTACATTTTCAGCACATTTTAAGTTTACCGTGATAATACTGATAACCGTGATAATTTTGGTTGTTATTAACATTATATGATATATGTTCATACCGTTTCATCCCTACAAGTGTTAAGTGGAAAATTTGGGATAAAGCCTTAGCAGCCATTGAGACAGACAAGAGCCCTGTGTTAAAACGATGCAAGGGCTGGTACAGGTGAGACATGAAATTATCCTGGCAGTCCAGTTTTAGTAACAGGTCCATGAGTTGGAAAGCTTATCAGACACCAAAACACTGCACAGCGGTAATACGTGCAGACAGGAATTTACGACTTTGGAACGTTATCACAGTGGGAACTTTTTGCGACATATTTGATTGGTTACCGCAGCGCTTTGCCAGATGACGTTGCGTTGTGGTGTGGCAAAAGTTGAGCCAGAATCAACTTTTTGCCAAACAACCCTGCGTCTTTTGTTTTTTTGTTTTTCCTGCTGGAGCCCTCTTCGTCAACACACCAACTGAATCGCCAGACTGGCCTCATTGAAATTAACTCATTTATCTAGTTGTGTTGGACTCTGACCTCGGATTTGTCACCTAAAAAGCATTATTTTCTCTGTTCGTCTGTCTGAATAAAAAGCTTTGTATGAAATGGGTTTCTCTGTGTAATAGGGCAGGATTAGAAGTCCCTGGAAAGGCTCCTTCTGTGATTGTTGGACTTTTTTTTTATAGGTTTGAGGTTTTGGACTTTCTTCTGCTATTCCAGTTGAATGATGTTATGAATTGGTGTTCTTTAAATAAAATTGAATTGTAATCAAACGATGATATCACAAAGCTGATTTATTTTTTTTTTGTTGTTGTCAGAATTGCTGTTGGATCCTTTTTAGGTCACATTGTAAATCATGTGAATCCCGATGGTGATTCAATCTGTTTAATTCCATTTTGTAGCACTACCTAACCTCTAAAACACTAAATTGTAAGAGTTTTCCGCGAAGTTCAATCCCTTTTAGGCTGTCATTCACTAACAGCATTCCACGCAGTGTTTTCAGGCTCGTCTGAATCTTCCAGAATGATCTGATGTGACGTTCAGAAATGGAAATTGCAGCTCTGAGATGTTAAATTTTGCAATCTGCATTGTCTGTTGGTGCCAACCCTCACCAGAGATGAGCATGTAAAGGAAATGAATGTGTTTGTGTCTCGTCTGGATGTTTCCTGCTAACAGCAGTGACCTTGTTTGCTTTGTTGCTTTTGCCCGCTGTGTTCTTTTTTGCTAGTGAAGGCCAGGAAGTGAAATAGATGGAATGCATGTGTATCCAACAGGAAGTGCCAGAGTGGACAAATCAAGACAAGACCTTCCAGATGATGGATTTTACCCGTCCAAGAAGCTGAAGTACAGTCCCATTCAATAACCCCTTCCTTTGTTTTGTTTTTGTTTTTTTTTAACTTTCAGCTTTGCATTGTTATCGGAGCGTTGTGCCCCTTCTCCTGCTCCAGGGCCCCTAACGAACCCTCTACCTGGAGGGCTCCCAGGGAGCTCTCTCCTGATTGCCCAGCAGGCTGCCTCCTTGCGGCTGGCTCAACTGAAAGCCCAGCTAGCACTGACCCAGATAAACAACGTTCTTGCTGTTGGCAGCCGAGCCGCAATCTTGACAGCCAACTCCAACACACCTACTCCCTACATACCTACACCACCCTCCCCGACTGCCGCAGCCATCAACCTCATTAACCTTCTGAAGATTGCGAACAGTATGTCCCATCCCCTGTACAACCCCTATGCCTCTGGGAATCAAAATTCTAACCAGGGGCAGTATGGACTCTCCAGTATACAGGCAGAGAGGGACCCTCTAAGAGCATCTTCTCGCCTTGCACCTGGGTCAAGTGTCAGCTCTTCTGGACGTTCTTCTGTGACTCCTGCTAATTCTGGGGGAATGCTCCCATCGCTAATGTCTCAGTCAATGAGCTACAGGCCGGAACAGAGTAGGGTCATAAAGGATTCGGACACAGAGAGGTCTATAGACATGCATATTGGCAGAGCCAGAGAAGAGGTGAGGCTTCTCGGAAATCCAATGCATCAGCCCATAGACCAGGACAGTCGGTTTACCAGCGCTCAACAGGATGAGTTTCGCTCCTCAGGCACAGGAATGGCCTCCTACCCAATGTCCTCAACCTCTGCCTCTCTAGGACATAGACACTCGGACATTGAAAGTGGCAGTAGCTCCTTGGACTGGTTGTCGAGCTACAAAAGGCCCACTGCTGATGACGCAAAATTGTTTTCACCATCTGGTTTGTCTCACTATGCAGGCGGGGGTGACAGTAAGTTTAATGCCCCCAGTACAAGAGAACATGATATGCAGTCCATTCCAGGATTAGGTGATTATGACTATGCAGTGCCAGACAAACCTGCAGCCCCTACAGAGTCCAGTGGTCCAAAGTACACCTCTGAATCAGCTGCTGACATCCTTCTGAACTTTGGACTTGAAAAAGAGGACTTGGAACATCTCATCTCCTTCCCTGAAGACCAGATCACTCCTGCTAACCTGCCGTTCATCTTGCGCCAAATCCGCATTCAGAAGGCCAATACATCAAAACCCTACATCGAACCCCAACCCACCAGAAGCATAAGTGAAATGGACAGTCACAGTTTAAGTACTTCTGGAGGGGCAGGGATGCGCCAGAAAGAAATGTCATCGGCTGTTATCCAGCCGAGTAAAGTGATTGACTATGGACATACTGGAAAATATACTGGAGGGGCTGGGGATGCGATTGGAAAGACCAGTGGCAGTAGAACTACCAGTAGTGGGAGTAGAAATATGTTGCTAATGGACACTTATGATAGGAGCAGCCACAGTCGAGAACCACTGGAAAAGAATACAACTGAGGTGAAAAGCAGTGCCTTGGGATCTTCACGTGAGCAGACGAGTTCTGTTTCCAGTCTCAGCTCTCCGTACAGTTCAGTACTGAGCTCTGTGGCTCCCCCGAGCAACGATCAGGCCAAACGATTGCAGAATCAACCAAACCAGACCTCCCAAGCAATCCTCAGCTCTTTCTCTCTGCCAAAGAAAGACACAGACATCAGAGTTCTCAGGCCTAAAGGCTCCAAACCTGTTCCTTTGAAAGAACTAGAGGCAGATCGCCAGTCAACGTCGAAAACCCAACCCCCCTGCACTCTGTTCCGTGGCGTGCATCCCAGCCGACCTGGCCTTGTGCTCATTGGCAGTAATGATACCAAAATCCCTAAGAATCCGAGTAAAACTCAAGGTCAAGAGTCAACCATCCCTCAGCAGATGAAAAAGCAGCAGCCAATGCGGCAGAAGCAGCCATTGCAGCAGCAGATGCAGAAGCAACCGTTGCAACAGAAGATTCAATTGTTGCAAAAGCAGATGCACAAGCAGTCAGTACCGCAGATGGGGCAAGTGATATGGCCTCCAGTTTTTTCTGCTGCAAAATCGGTTCCCCCTGCTCCTCTCATCCCCAGCATCACTGATACTTCACGGGCCGCGCAACAACTGGTGTTTATCCCTGGTGATCCTCGGCCCATCATTATTCCTCCAGCTCTGTCTCAGCCAATCCCGGACCTGATGAACTTAACTCATCTGAAGCCACCACCTACCAAAAGGCAGCCCCAGGCAAGGTTGGCAGTCTTCAAGAGTCTGCCAACGCTGACCATGATGCATGACTATGCGGCGGCCTCGCCAAGAATCTTTCCACATACCTGTTCTCTGTGTAACAAAGAATGTACTCAGATGAAGGTGAGTGGAAGTCTGCAATCTGTTCTCTCTCCCTTTCGGAACTTGAGTTCTTTATTTCATTATATAAAATTGTTATTCTTTTTGATTGTAAAATACCAGTTGAAATTGTTACTTTTTTTATTTTGTGGTGAAGCACTGAAGGGTTTTAATTTTTCAAAAGGTCTTGAGGGCAATACTTTCAAGCGATTTGAAAGTATTTATGTAAAATATTGTTTGAATTTCAATGGGTCAGTAATAACTATGAAATAAGAATCGTCACCATGTATGTTTTGTACCATTTTGCAAAAACAAGCTTGGACTGCAAACTTTGAGAGAGATTGTTTATCACTTAATAGATTTTAATGTACTCAAAACTAAATATTTTGTACCAAAATAGTGTTTATTTTTTATGTACCAATTGTGGTAGTTATTATTCTGTTGCATTTTAATATAAAATGAGATGCGGCCAACATCTGAAACTGTTGTTGAAAACCGTCCAAGGGCTCAGAAGACGAGACAAGGAAGAATCTGCAAATCTAACGAACAAGCGCGTCAGAGGATGATCGAAGATGGATGTTTTCCTTTTTGACGGTTTTGTGCAAACAAAACAGACAACCGTGTCTATTCAGTTTGGATTTTTTTTCCCCCCACACAGTTGAATGTAGTGGAGCTATCCGTAATGGATTTTGTTACTTGTCATATCCAACATTTAGGTTTTTCAGTTTTGTAAAACTCCAAGCTTCCTCTTTTTTATGTATGTTTGTGTCCCAAAAAGGAATTCAATTTCTATGAACTCGAAGCCACCAGCAACCATCACGCTTCATGAACCACACATCCAGCAGAGATTAATTTTTGACCATCTGTCTTGGATTAATTCCCTCTTTTTGGAACGCTTCCTTTCACATTTTGGCTTCTCAAAAAAGACACAGAGGCTTCCTTCTTTTTCCAGTTTCCACATCTTCCTGCCTCTACTCCCGATGTCTCAGCTTGTGGGTTTTTATCTGAAGTTTATGATACACAAGTCTGAAGAACCAGCCATCGAACTATCAAAAATCTGAGAAGAAGAGGAAGAACTTTTTATTTTGGTTGTTTGTTACTGGCAGTCCTGTATTTGTTATATTTCATGATAGACTTGTTGCCCTTGAACTCAAGTTGACTATAAAGTCAGCAGTAATTATAAAGATATAAGTTTCCAAAGTTCTACGGAATTTATGTCCTTAATAATTGTGTCTATATGATACTTGATTACTTTACTTTGGCTCATACCAAAGCCATGATTTAAACAACTTTTTCTTTACCGTTGGATAATGTCTCAGCTCCTCACTTGGTTGTAACAGTTTTTTGGATGACTGCTGCTGGTTGAAGATTTAAAGAAACCAGATAAATATATTTTTCTTTTGTAGAGTTTCTCTTTTTAATATCAACACAATCTGTGACTTGTACATACAAGAGCAGAGAAATGGGATTGGACACTTGGACTTAAGAGACTCAACAGACCAAAAACGAGACACACACTGGAGATTTAAGGAAATGATTTAATGGCTGCTGTAATGTTGAATAAAAATGTGTGTTGCCAGACAATCATAAAAAAACATGTTATTTAAAGGCGCTTTTCAGGATACTGAAAACACTTTACATAAGTTAAATGGCAATTTAGATATTGAAGCTGATAGAGGTTTTGATAATGAGGCCTATATAAATGCTGTGTGTCTGTCGTTCTAAATACTAGGATTGGATCTCCCACCAGAACACCAGCCTTCATCTTGAGAGCTGCAAACTCCTTCGAAAACAGTCAGTCGTCTTTCTTTTAACTTATCCCTATAAACATCTTGTTAATTTCAGTTATTTTTTGATAATCATTGCCTTTTATTGTTAATACTTTTGGAGAATGCCAATCAGGGATGCACCCAAATACTGTTGAGGAAACACTGAACAGATAAAGATAGGTTTAATTCTAGAACCTTTTCCTCTGGACTGTTTGTCCCTGACTCGTACCTTTACAGCACGTGACACACCCGGTGTAGCTCATTGTTAAGAGCCCCTACAGCACCTTCACGTCCTGCAGTAGTTAAAAAGTGTACCTTAAGGGGTCTTTGTTGAATCCACATTGTTGTGAGGCTAGTGGAATTAGCCAGTGTTCATAGATTTTTTTTTTTTTTAAGACTGGGTTTTTCGAGGTACCTCCTTTGGTCGTTCTATAATTAAGTTTACAGAATCTGCACATTAGCTTGACTTCATAAGCATCACCCAAATACAAATGCTTTACCTCAATGCAGAAACCTTTGTCTTTTGTTGTCAAAATGTGGCCTCTTTTCTGTTTTAACAGGTGTGTTTAAATTGTTCTTTTTTTCACAGATACCCGGAGTGGGAGGGTGATATCGCACTCGGGCCCAGGTAAATTTCCTAAGCTGGCAGACCGTTTGCAATTTATGATCTCATATGTTGCGTTAAAGCTGGAGTGCTGAACTTTTGTGTCCCCCTTCTGGCAGTGAGAGTTATTACATAAAAACTGTTGATGCGTGCGTATGATGTATGCCTACAGGTGAGCTCACCTTAGGCTCGGCTTAGCACTCTACATGGCTCTGGGTTGCTCCAGGCTTCTGCTCTGGCAAACCAATAATTGCTGGTCTGCGCACTGGTTTTAAGTGCGGCAGTGCAGTCACGAGATTTAAAAATTCCTTATACCGAATCCGTACAATGTCTGTACAGCTTCAGTGTTCAGACATGTAGCCACTACATCAGCTGTGAACCAGTATTCAGCTAATTCTTACAGATTTTCTCTACCTTCATTCACCATTGGTTTTTCGTCCATTGCTCTCTTCAGGACTGCAGTTAAAGAGGCTAAGCCCCCTGCCTCAGCCTCTGCAAAGACTTCCCAGCATCGTCACCAGAAAACCAGACATGGAAGCCGCTCCCGCTCGCCCAGCCCCCGTCGCTACCATGGCTCAGAGGGAAGAAGGGGGAAACGCAGTAGCCGATCAAGCTCGCCACACACCTCTAGCTTTAATCGCAGGTCTGTCACACACAAATTCTGACATGAGCAATAACATGGGTGAACAGAAGAGATACCTCACCGCCAGACTGAAATAACCACATATGTTCCTGCAGAACATTAGAACGTCTGCATCAACATTAATTTTAGCCTCTTTGGATTTGTCAAAATGTAAACTTGCTGTGAATCATTTGATCGTTGATCATTAGATTAATTGAGTGAACGATTGAATGACTTTCATCAGGTCCCGGTCTTGTTCTCCCTCCCCACGGTATGACCGCCCGACCTCCTCCCGCTATCGGTCACATTCAAGGAGTCCTGAGAGACGATCATCGCCGAGGAGGAGAGACCAGAAACGTTCCTCACTAAGGGGGAATGACGAGAGACGATCATCTCCAAGGAGGAGCCGTGAGAGACGGTCGCCACCAAGATGGAGTGGTGAGAGACGATCACCACCAAAGAGGAGCCGTGAGAGACTATCGCCACCAAGGTGGAGTGACGAGAGACTATCCCCTCCGAGGTGGAGTGACGAGAGACTATCGCCTCCGAGGTGGAGTGACGAGCGACTATCGCCTCCGAGGTGGAGTGACGAGCGACTATTGCCACCAAAGAGGAGCCGTGAAAGACGGTCGCCGCTAAAGTGGAGTGACGAGAGACGATCGCCACCAATGTGGAGACGTGAGAGTCGATTGTCCTCAGAAGGGTCATCCCCTCAACAAAAGAAATCAAGCAGTGCAGAGAGACTGGCTAAGAATCTACTGGAAACATCAGGTTCGACAATTGCAAACATTTTAAACACCTCCAGCACTTAAGTAAAGACCGTATTTAAAAACGTATCTCCACTTATAAAGCTTTACTATTTTGGGACGTGCCTATTCGCTTTCATGCTTTTGAGAGTTGGATGAGAAAATCGATACCACTCTCAAATCTGCCTACCAGCACCTCTAAAGTAGTGAGATGCTGAAAGCACAGGCACATGTCTGTGTATGTATGTATGTATGTATGTGTGTTTTGTGCAATTAATACTGAGCTTTTCAGTGGTTCAGATGCAAATGTTGACTTGTAAGCCAGGTAGAAAACATTTCCTAAAGAAAAGATGGTAACAGCTTATGAAGTAACAAACAAGAAAGCTGAGATCACTTTACATTACCTGATAATTAACTCTACTCTTCTTCATCTTACAACAGAGACTCATGAGACTTTGCAACCACCAAAACGCTGCAATTTTGTCTGACACTGTTCCTCTTCGTCCCCCTAGCTGTCCAGTCTCTGTCAAAACAGTCTGACCTGGAGGCCGTGGTTAAAACTCTGGCTCCTGCTTTACTGGCCGAGCTCGCCAAGATGAAGTCCTCCTCTTCCTCGTCCTCTACAGCAAAGCAGAAGTTGACTTCAAAGCCCTCTAAAGCAAAGCCCAGCCTGCAGAAGAGTGAGGCAAATTCTTCAACAAAGACGAAGGTTGGTCTTATCATCTGGCAAACAATTTCTTTCTCCTTCTCTTCTTGTCTCATTGAAACATAACACTTTGATCAAAGAGTAAACCTGAAAATTACACATTATTGCTACATACAAAGCAAAAAATCATGTTGCCTGAGAGGACGAACATGCATTTTTGTCTTTCTAATCATTTTTAAAAGACAGCTAGGTTGAGTAATCCATTCATTATGAACAACACTATATTTGGTCTAAGTTTGTGTTTTTCTCTCTCTCTTTGCTCAGTTTGGTAAATCTTCACCTCCAACCATGGTGAGACTCGAAGGGATTCGTAGTTCTGTCTCGCACAATGATGTGATCGCGGCTGTGGAGCGCTTTGGAAAAACCAAGTCAGTTGTTCTGTTTCGGTCCAAACTGGAGGTATGTACAGAGACAGTGACGAGTGCATATGTGTTTTTGCTGCCCAGGCCTGTATTCGCTAATGTTTTGCCTTTTCATAATATGCAAAATATACAGGGGTGGATAGTAACGAGTTAAATTTACTCCATGGCAATTGCTTGAGTAACTTTTTGGAAAAAAATGTACTTCTAAGAGTAGTTTTACTGCACCATACTTTTTACTTGTACTTGAGTAGATTTGTGATGTAGAAACGCTATTCTTACTCCGCTACATTGGGCTACAATCGATTCTTTACTTCTTTTTTTTTTTACATTTATTCTAATGTAAAAAAAAATGTATTTGCTCTGGCAGACAGGTTTGTTCCCCTTATAAATACAACTTAACAAGTGCATAAAGGCAGCAATTCCTGTCACAGTCCAAAGAAAATCAACTTCATGCTTGGAAACGGCTCTTGAATTAAAGATTTGGTCAGTTAGACATGTCGTGGTGAGTTGTTTTAATGTTTCATTTGTGAATGTATTGTGTAGATGACGGTTGTAGTGATGCAATGATACGTGTGTTTGTGTGTGTGTGCGCATGTAGGCAATCGTATGCTTTGAGAAAGAGGAAGACGCTAAGAAATTGAAGAGCGTAAAGAGTCTCGACGTGAAAGGAATGGCAATCACTGTTGTCAGACCAATGGTATAACACTTTCTATCTTTCTTCCCCTGGTACATATTGACATGTGTCTGCTGTAGTGTGGCCACGCTGTCAGTTATCAGATTAAACTAAAATAACAAATCTTAATTTGTTTGTTTACAGGAGACTGATTTTAAGAAGCAAAAGAAGCCTCCTCAGAAGTAAGATATGTTTCACACAGACCTCTTTTTAACAGTGATGGAGGGTTTTTATCTTGTTTTTGTCAATATATTACTATTAATATTCCATTGCTGCCTACATTTCTGTCTTCAGTGGAAGCATTTTGTTTTCAGATTCAGATCTTTCCAACATACAGTATATATATTTATAATTTACTGTACTTGCTGTATTCACGTTTTGGACATTTACTTCATGAGAAATGCAGTTTATGTGTGTGCATGGGGGATGGACACAATTTGAAACACCAGTGCAATTTAATATAATCCAAAAATGCTAAAATAGATGTTGTGTCCGTCCTTAAATGTCTTCCATATTGTTCATTTAAAAATAACCAATTGCTAACACATGGAATACAATTCATCCCAGGAATTCAACCTGTGAAGGACAGTACTGTCTTATAGTGAAGAACATATAAAAACATTCAAACTGTGACCTTGACTTTCCATTTCTCCATTTTCTCCTGCTTGACCCATGTGACTCTCTTTTGTCCACAGAAAACCTGCCACATTCAGTGTCTTCACACCTCAAACCACTAAATCCGCAACCACCACTACCACTAAAAAGGTTCTTCTCCCTACACCTAACATGCCTTCTCTGAAAGGGCTTTTGCCCCCTGAAGCCATAAAAAGTACAAAAGGCAAACTTACCCATCAGAAGACTGCAGCTAAAGGCTCAGTTAAAGGCATAACGGCACCTTTTTGCTTCACTAAAGCAAAAGTCTTGGTTTCCAAAGCAAAAAATGTCTCAACCAAGCAGATATCTAAAACGGTAAAAACTGAAAAGTTGCCTATGAAGGGAGCTGTAAAAAAGGCTGTGGTAAAGAAAAAAACTTCCTCAGGATCCAAGTTTGCCGCTCCACAACATCAGCCCGACGCTGGTGAATCCAAACACAAACCTACACCTGAAAAATCTGAAACCAGTGTTAAAGAATCTGTGGTGACGCTGAAAGAGACAGCCGGGGTTCATAAATCGGCAAATGGGACTGTTACTGAATCAACTAAAGGCAAAGAGATTTCCACAGAAGCAGAATCAGCCTCACCTATGCAGAAAACCACGACTCCAGCAGACCAGTTGGCTGCAGCAGGATCTGTGGCAAAAGACAAGATTAAAGAAACTGCTGCAAAAGCCCTGAGTGTGCCTTCCAAATCTCCAGCTTCAGATGTAGAAAATTCCAAGCCTCAAAAATCTGAAAATGCGGTTCAAGAAGCTGTGGTGGTGCCGAAAAACACAGCCGTGTGTGTTGAAACCGCAAATGTGACAGGTTTTGAACCTAAAAATCAAGCAAAACTTCACGAAGCAGATGTTGAGGTGAAAGATCCAATGGAGCTTGGTGAAGTGGCAGAGCCCGTACAAGTTGTAAGTTGTGCTGAGGGCAAAGGGGAAAAACTGACGACTACAAAGTCTGTAGTAGAAAATACAGCAGACAAACCTAGTGATGGTCAACCACCAGGCAGTGCAGTTGAGACCCGGCCAACAGAAACCTCTGTCAAAGCTTTGCCGCACAGCCAGCAAAGCGCCCTGTTAGAACCAGAGTCCACTGCTCAAGGACCGGAGCCCAAAACAGAGGCTTCACAACTGCAACAGCAGACTGCAGGAAGCCCAGCTGAAGCTGCTGTGGAGGCACAGCTGTCAGGTGGACGGGTGGAGACAGCAACAGTGCAAAAAGGTGTGTTGGAGACCTTTTTTAAATTTTTTTCTTATGGTGAGGTATGTTAAAATGTGGTCTTTGTAGAAAATGTTTAATAAATGAATATGGCAATATTCTATACTTTTGATTAATAAAAATGATCAGGCTTTCAGATAAACACAGAATACTTGTCAGTAGGATCAATTAATTGTTGTTTTTAGTCTTTTCATGGGATTTGTTAAAAATAAGAGAAACATAGAATTTTAACAGATTTGTCCTCGTCGCTGTCCTGTGAAAACTATGTATGTCGAAAAAGTCAACTCTCGTGATCAAAGAAAAACATCCTCAGATTTTATTTCAAATAGGTGGAAGATTAGGCTGTGGGTTATGGAATAAAGGTTTGTTCTTGGACTTGGATCCAACTGATGTGTGCAAAGGAGGAAGGGGAGATGATGATGATTATCTTTCAAAATACTGATATTCATTGTAATTAAATTCGATTTTCAGACGATCCTGTGACTGCAGTGAAGACTGAAACGGATGCAGCATCAGCCAAGGATGCACCTGTCAAAACCGAGCCAACAGCTGCAGCAGCGAGCGAGCGGCGACCGGCAGCGTCCACGCCGTCTGTGGCCGCAGTTACCCCTCTGACTGTTGGGGAGATGGTAGAAAAGCACCTGGATCCAAACAGAATAGGCAAGAAATCCAAGAAAGGAACAGTTTGTTTGTCATAAATGCCTGCATGTCATCTTACTTTTACAGTCTTTCTCTCTTTCTGTTTTGCATCATTAGTTGTTGTTTTTTACGTTTTCTTTGTCTCTCTTTCAAAGCGTGCCTCAAGTGGAGCACCTACACCTCACCAAAAGTAGGTTTCCTCACATCACTTGTCAGTCATTTTCTACAGCTTGTTCCCGTTTTGGGGTCGCGGGTGACTGGAGCCTATCCCGGTGACTTTGGGCCTTAGGCGGGGTACACCCTGGACAGTGGCCAACACAGAGACAAACAACCATTCACACTCTCATTCATCCACTAGGGACAATTTAGAGTCACCAATTAACCTAAACATGCATGTCTTTGGACGGTGGGAGGAAGCCGGAGAACCCGGAGAAAACCCACGCTAACATGGGGAGGACATGCAGACTCCAGAGAGATCGTGGGTTCGAATCCCGGATCGTGGTCTGGTCCGGGATTCGAACCCACGATCTCTCTGGAGTCTGCATGTCCTCCCCATGTTAGCGTGGGTTTTCTCCACGATCTCTCCCTTATTGGGAGGCAGGGGCGCTAACCGCTCTGCCACCGTGCACCTCCACATCACTTGTATGAATTAAAAAATATTTACACACGTAGTCTTCCTAAAGATAGAAATTAAACTAGGAGGTAGATTGTTGTTCCACGACAAGAGAAATGTTGTGATTCTTATGTACTCAAGTAATGTAGTAACGCAAGTTAAGTCAAGTTTTACTTTGTTTTCCAGACCTGCTAATTCATATGCAAGTTTGAAATTCATAAATTATATTATTAGAAATTTTTGTTATATTCTGCTAGGGTGTACTAAACAATGTTATATAATAAAAAAATTCTAGGCCATATAGTCCCTGCTGGTTTTCCATCAAACTTTCATACTTGGAAACAAATGGCATTCTGTGTGGTATGACAAAGGTCTTAAAAACTCTTGAATTTAAGTTGAAACCTAGGCCAACCCACACTGCAGGAACTCTGTTGTAACCAGTATATTCCTGATTAACAGTTGTTTGTAAGTGTGTTGATGATAATATCCACAGGGTTTTACGTCCCTTGTAAACTTTGTTCATTGTTTAAGTGCACTTGTCTTAATCTTTCATTACAAGCTAATGTAAACCATCACTGCCCCTCATTATTATTCCTCTCTCTCTTTATTTTCAACCAGTATTTGAAAAGTGGTAAGAAGCAGCTGCTCATAACCGGACTGCCGGTGTATTACGATGGCTGCTACACAGAGGATGACGTCGCCAAACTGCTCATTCCATTTGGGTTTCAACATGAAGATGACACCATCTATGTTGTTCCTCAGAAGTGCATGGTAGGCCCCAGGTTATACGTCTGCATTGGTTTGGTCTATTAATCCCATGTTTTTTAGTCTTCGATAGAGTATTCTGAGACGAATGGTCTCTGTTTTTGATTGTGTTGTTGCACAATTGTAATGGCTTTTCTCTTTTTGTAATTTTTAAGATGGGTTATGCAACATTTAACACCTAACTGCAGTTGCTTTTTGTTTATTCATTTATGTGTGTATGATATAAAATGCTATTGAAAAAGAACTTCAAACAAGTACATAAAAGTAGTATTACATTTTTGTTTCTGGTTTTCCTCTCAGGCCTTCGTCGTGATGCCGACAGTGGCGATTGTGCACAAAATAATGGACGTCAGTTGGCAGAGTGGCATTAAACTCAAAGGGTCTAGGATCAATTTCCAAGTAACAGCAGGCAACATTCCAATGAAACCGGTAAGCACGTCTACAACACTGTTTTTATTGACAGATTTCTATTTTTATATGTTCATTATATTCAAGACCCCAGAAAAAAGAACTTAAAATGTTCACAGAAAAATATACATGTTCATTAAAAGGAGCAGATTGGTTCAAGCTGATTTCCATTTGGATGGTATTCTCTTCCCCTGATACATAAATATTATGTTTCTTACTCAATGATTTAAAGTAATCAATGTTGTCTGTGGATGAGGGCAATAAAATAAAGAATATTTAGAGAAAACTGAAGTTTTTTACCAGATTTTAATATTTTAAATAAAAAACTTAACCAAAAGAAAATAACCCAGACACACTCCCTTGATAGTGATGTGTATACAGAGACGCACTGAGTCTGGAGTGTATTGACATTAGGTGAGTCTGGTGTATTGTGGAAAAGAATCTTTGCATTTTAACGCTGCTGTCTCCGATGTTTCTGTTTTAGCTTGGATTTTATAAGACACTGACGAAGCTGATGAATTCTGTAAGTAATGACAGTAAAACACACACACACAATTCATCATCATTCGTAAAGTACTTGAAATTTTTTTGCTAAAAGTAATCTATCCCTACTTTACAAGTTACACTTGGACTTTAAAAGAAGTAGTAAATACAACATTGTGCATTCAGATACACTGCAAAGTGTAAACGGCCCCTCTTGTCTCAGTTCAAATATGAGGGAGCATCTTAATTCCTGCGTTTGTCTCATCAAAATATATATTTAACATGATAAAAGCTGGAAACTATCAACAGTGATGTCAAACGGTGAGGGAGTTCAGGAAACTCCAGTCAAGATGTTGTCTTTTACTTTGAAAAACTGTCCAAAATGTACTATGCAGTGCAGTTGCGTGTGTCTCTGTCCCCTCGTCAATGGTTTGGATGTTCACTTCCTGTTGTTGATGCAGCCTGTGCAAGACGATGAAGCGAGAACGATCTTCATCAAGAACATTTCACCGAGCGAGGCGAGGGACCTCAGGGAAGCTTTGAACAAAATTGGTTCTGTCAGGAACTACCTGCCTCTCCTCAACCAGGTATGAACAAAAACTTACAAGCTGCTTGAAAATAAAGACTTCCTGTTAGTCTTACCTGTCACGCATGTGTGTGTGTGTTTGCGTGTGTGTTGCAGGTATTTGTAGAGTTTGAGTCCATGCGCGATGCTGATCGGCTCGGTGTCTGGTACAGCCTCCTGAAACAAGGCCCTGCACACGAAGTCCACAGGCTGAAAATACCAAACAGCGGCTGTACATCACTACGTAAGTCTCTGGTTTAGGAAATACAAAGAATGTACACATAAGATATAGACTGTTTTTGGTTTTTCAGTTTGGAAAAATAACAGCAAATATAAAATCGAACTAATAAAAACTTATGGTGTTATACCGTTTATGCACAGTAGGTATTCTACAGTACAGTCATGGTACACGTGTTAAGTTGGTTGATGGAAGGGATTAACGGAGACACCCATGGTGCAGGTTTGGAGGAATAGCCTTACATGCACTTATTAACCAGGTTACAGCCTGAATGTCGAAGTGTCTTTGGGCAAGATACTGAACCCCAAATTGCAAAATACTTTGTGTATCCGCCTAGTGATTTGGATCTGCTCCAAATATTTAATGGGTTTTGGCCCATGCCACGCCCTTCCACCAAGTTTTATGAAAATCGGTCCAGTGGTTTTTCCGTAATCCTTGTGACCGACAGACAAGCAAACAAATCATAAGTAACAGGGGTGAGTCATGCTTACTTAAGGTCGGAAGTAGAGAAGAAATGTGATTACTGAACTAAATGTGTTAGCAGGTTTCTCTGATGAGCTAGCTTATGTTATTTCATCTCGTCACGTTACTGGACAGCGACTACTCGAAGAGGTTTGTAGTGGAGATGTCTTTACTGTACTGTGTACCACTGTATTTTCACTCTTCACATATTTTCAGAATGACACTTGGCTCGTTTTTTATTTTGTGCAGCACCAAGACTTCCTGAGAACGCTCTGCCGGACAGCGAGGATGTCGTTACTGGGGCAACTATCCCGCCAATAAAATTTGGCGTTCCTCAGGGCAGCATTTCAACATTTTGGGTCACGATGAGAACTAGTCCCTTCCTGTTCCCTACCATGTCTCCTTGGTTCATCATCCCAGGTAAGAGACTGTTTTTGTTACATTATCATCGTGACAAGTTGGATTCTGCCAAATCTACCATGTTAACGTATTCAGTAAGGTGACTGTGTTTCCCTGTGTTCATTCTTAACTCCAAGATTACCTGACGGTCAGAGGAAAGGACGACATTGAGGTAAGCACGCTGCTTTCTTTTGACCGGTTGCCCGTGTTTGTCTATGGGTTAATTTGTATAGTCACTCCACTAACGGCTTCGCTAGCTAGCAGGGATTCAACTGGGCACGGCTGCGTCGCATCTCGGCCTTTCGAGACAACGCTGTTGATTCACCAGATGCGACGCAGCGCGTCCTAGAAGCGGCTCTCTGCTCTGCTCCGCAGAGGATATTATTTGTGATGGAAGTCGTGTCAAGCTGCACAGAGCAGATCAAACCGGGCAGGAAGTCCGACACAGAGACATAGAGAATCGGGTGCATTTTCAAAATAAGACACCCTTGTGCAGACTCCTTATTGGATATCAACAAAAAAACACAATGAGAACAGACAAAAGTTGGAAAAAATATTTGATTTCCATTAAAGCAAGAATGCCGTGACCGTGCTCGACTATTAAATCTGCAAAAGGTGGCTCCTTTGAATCAAAAATGTAGAAACAATTCATGATTTCTATCTCCAATTGTTTATTTGTTTAATTTCAGCATTGAAACATTAAAATGCGTACATTTCAATAAAAACTGGAAACACGGTGTTGTGAACTTTTGACCGGGAGTGGATATCTGCCTGAAAATGGCCCACTTCTTGTTCACACTTATTCTTACAATACTTTATGGTCTTCTGTGTTTTTTTTCTCACCTGAAATTCTAATCTACTCCGACATCAAAATGTACCATAAAGTTGAATCAGCGTCAACAACACGAATTCCACGTTGTGTTTTCTAGAAGGCCAGC
>CM022475.1:17451170-17501860 GCA_011952105.1 Coreoperca whiteheadi
CCGATTGGTAGGTTTGTCTGCTGTAGCTTTGTTGGCTCCAGGGGGTGACGGCGGTGTAGGGTTAAGAACCTTTTTAGTGGTAGTGGTGGATTTAGTGGTTTGAGGTGTGGAGACACTGGGTGTGGCAGCTTTTCTGTGGACAAAAGAGAGTCAACATGGGTCAAGCAGGAGAAAATGGAGAAACGGAAAGTCAAGGTTTGAAAGTTTTTATACGTTCTTCACCATCAGACAGTACTGTCCTTCACAGGTTGAATTCTTAGGATGACCTTTATTCCATGTGTTAGCAATTGTTTGTTTTTAAATGAACAATACGAATGAAATTTGACATAAAGGGGAAGGACACAGTATCATAATAACTGCACAGCTTACAGATATAAAACCTCCCTTTGTGTAAGTATTTTTGGACTGAATTAAATTGCACCGCTGTTTCAAATTGTGTCCATTTCCGGTGCACTCACGTACACATACGCCGACTTTTTTCATGAAAGAAAACAAAAGTGAATACAGCAAGTACAGGAAATAATGAATATATGAACTGTACTTTGCAAAGGTCTGAATCTGAAATATTTATAGTAATATATTGACAAAAACCCTGTGTGATATCTTACTTCTGAGGCAGCTTCTTTTGCTCCTTAGAATCAGTCTCCTGTAAAAAAAAAACAAACAAATTACAGTAAGACTTGTTATTTTAGACTGATAATTGACAGCGCGACCACACTACAGCAGACACATGTTAATATGTTAATTTCCAAGGGACAGGGGAAGAAAGACTCTGGATACACACGATTAGGCCTGTGACAAGAACTACTGTTGTTGAACAATATATTGTCCCAGAAATAACTGCGATAAGTGATAATATCGTCAGTTTAAGACCATTTAATGCCACTGATATAACTATAAGCATAATGCAAGTACAGACTTTAAATGTACTTATAATTCTTAAGAATATTCAGACATTGGAATAAGAAAAAAAATATTAAAACATCCTAATGAATAAAATGGACTCTCAGACTCCGTTAACAAAAATTGCACTCAAACAAATATTAAACATTTGGCTCAGGGGTCGGCTATAGAGGCATTCATCCCTTAACAGGTAATACAGTAATGTAGGGAAAACCCTGCTGCATCATGCTTTTATTTTAAGATTTGACATTTTAATTTATTTTTTTTAAAGAAGAAAAAACACGATGGGCAATATCGAGGTCAGCAAAAATGCTCAAGGTCACGTCCATATACGATAAGTTGATATCATGACAGGAGATAGATACATATCGTATATATTGTACGATAAGTCCAGAACGGAATTATTGTGACTCGATTAGTTAATCGTATCGGTTCAGTTCTGTTTCAGGGGACGTCCGAGCTAATGATATCTGTGCGTTTGTTTATCCAAAGCTGAAACCATTAGTCAATTAGTTAAACATTTTGATAATTCGAGTTGTTTCAATCATTTGATTAAAAATGGCAAACACTCAGTGGTTTCAGCTTCTCAAATGTGAATATTTTCGGTGTTTTTTTAAGTCTTCCACAATAACTAACTGAATGTCCCGGGGTTTTCAACCATCACACGCTACAGCCACTGTCAAGTGCGCACGGAACTAGGAACACGTCTTTACGTAGCTCAATACGCTTCAGATCTTGACACATTATTTACTCTCTGAAGGTCGCTTCCGTGTTGCAGTAGATTTCTAAACGCTCAGGACTGTAAAATCGGTGATTCTGTCATTGGTGCAGTGCTTTGTGCACACTTCACCTCCTAATAGCACGGCTTGTGACTGGAGACAAGACAGTCAACCGCTATCCTCCCAGGCAACAGGATGGTTTTTGCTTCATATGTAGCAATAAAGTATCGTTTTCATTTTAGTCTTTGATTAAAGTGTCAAATTTCCCCGGCGTGCACACACACACACACACACACAATAGTCTTTGTGGAGGAACTTGCCTCACTCTTTTGCCGGTTGGGCTTTGCAGTCAACTCCTCCTTTGCTGTAGAGGATGAAGAAGAGGAGGACTTCATCTTGGCGAGCTCGGACAGTAAAGCAGGAGCCAGCGTTTTAACCACGGCCTCCAGGTCAGACAAATTTGACAGAGACTGGGCAGCTGGAGGGACGAAGAGGAACAAAGCGTCAGACAAAAATGCAGCGTTTTGGTGGTTGCAAAGTCTCACGAGCACTGGCACGAACACCACGCTGGAAAAAGCGCCGCATAAGTGCCCTCTAGGGCGCCCTTCCAGTGGAGAAAGCGATTAATCGTTCTAAGATATTTTTAAAAAATGAGAAAACGTCAAAACTCTCTGGTTGCAGTTTCTCAAATGTGATGGTGATGGTTTCCTTCATTTTATACAGTGGTAAACTGAATATGTTTGGACTATGCAAACTGAATTAATCAATGAAAATAATCTGTGTTTGCCAGGAGCGAATAAAAAAGTAGTTTTAACAACAAAAATAAGAATAAAATTGGAACAGTCACTTTTCACGTTCCTTTTTAAATCTGTACTTTTACGTTTTAATCCACTATTTTTGTGGGCCAGAAATCTAAGCTGTGTGCACGCAGTTACGCAAGAGAGCTGGCAGAAATACTTTCACTTCCCATTAATGGCGTATTAGAAGCGTATTTAGTCTACGCAGAAATAACGTAGGCTACTCACTGTATAAACATCTAAGTCAGATGGTCACAGGATGGATTCTGATACATTAACAGAATCCTCTCATTGCACAGATGGAAATTTGCCTTTTTCTCAAATCCGCATTGGTTGCTATTTGTTTTATAGCAATAGTTTTATAGCAATAATTGTTTTATATCGCGCAGTAGGCTAACAGTTGTTATTTATTCAAGAAACAAGCACATGTACATAGAGCTATGTACATGCACATAGCTCTATAACAACAGGTTTGTCAAGATAGGTCTTTAAACACGGCCTTTACTTAAGTCCTGGTGGTGTTAAAATGTTTGCAATTCTCAAACCTGATGTTTCCAGTAGTTTCTTAGCCAGTCTCTCTGCACTGCTTGACTTCTTCCGTTGAGGGGATGACTCTTCCGAGGACGATCGTCTCTCACGGCTCCTCCTTGGAGATGATTTTCTATCGTCTCTCCTCCTCGGCGACGATCGTCTCTCACGGCTCCTCCTCGGCGACGATCGTCTCTCAGGACTGCTTGAACGTGACCGATAGCGGGAGGAGCTCTGGCGCTCATACCGTGGGGAGTGATAACGAGACCGGGACCTAATGAAAGTCATTCAATCATTTAAATGTTCTGCAGGAACATTTTTGGATATTTCACAATCTGGTGGTGAGGTAGCTCTTCTCTTCACCCATGTTATTGTTCATGTCAGAATTATGTGTGACAGACCTGCTTTTGTATCCGGAGCTGTGTGGCGATCGTGATCGGCTACTACGTTTCTCCCTTCTGCCCTCAGACCCATGGTGGCGACGGGGGCTGGAAGAGCGGGAGCGGGAGGAGCTTCCATGGCTGGTTTTCTGGTGGCTACTGCGTTTCTCCCTTCTGCCCTCAGACCCATGGTGGCGACGGGGGCTGGGCGAGCGGGAGTGGGAGGAGCTTCCATGTCTGGTATTCTGGTGGCTACTGCGTTTCTCCCTTCTGCCCTCTGAGCCATGGTGGCGACGAGGGCTGGAAGAGCGGGAGCGGGAGGAGCTTCCATGGCTGGTTTTCTGGTGGCTACTGCGTTTCTCCCTTCTGCCCTCAGACCCACGGTGGCGACGGGGGCTGGAAGAGCGGGAGCGGGAGGAGCTTCCATGGCTGGTTTTCTGGTGGCGATGCTTGGAAGTCTGTGCAGAGGTTGAGGCCGAGGGCTTAGCGTCTTTACCTGCAGTCCTGTAGAGAGAAATGGACGAGAAAAGCATAGGTGAATGACAGGACAGAAAACACTTTTAAATATCAACAGAGTACTGGTTCACAACTGGCGTAGTTGCTACATGTCTGAAAGCTAAAGCGAGGCAGACAGTATAGATTCAGAGGGATTTTAATCTCAAATATGTCACCCCAAATTTAGAATGTTGTCGAATTTCTGCCGCTTATTGTTTGACAAGTAGTTTGGGGTGGGGGGGGTCAGGATGTTTCAATAATCACCTCAACGACAATTAGATTTCTGGTATGTCAGAAGTTTTGGTCAGCTCGTAGTCAGACGATTTCCCCCATGGCTGCTGTCAAAAGTTCCAACTATATTGAGGTTGTTTTGATATTATTGCAGTAATTTTTTACATGTTGTGGCTAAAACGGAGGTCTTCAGACTGCTGTGATATATAACTGAACTTTGCTGCAGAACAGACTAGGGTTGGGTACCGAAACGCGGTGCCAATAGGGAACCGGTTCCGACGTAAACGGCAGTAACGGGACCGAATGAGAACGAACATTTCGGTGCCTGAGGTTTTTTTTATCGCCCCCTGGTGCACACTTGTTGAACTGATAGCGAGAGGATTAATGAAGATGCCAAAATCAAAACGCTCCAAGGTTTGGCTGCATTTTACACCAATATGGTGATATTCCTGCAGAAGAATTGTTAAAAACCGATGTAAAGTGTCCTCACCCCCAGTCACAAAAGCTTCTTTAAATGTGCAATACTGTTGTGAATATCTGTTTCTATATTAGTGTTTTATTTCTTTCTATTCTAATATTTAAGCTGTTGCACTGTTCAGTTCAGGTCATCAGGAAGAGAAAATGGAGATTAGATTCCCCTGGTTGTAATCTCTATTAATCTCCAGTATTATTATATTGTTTTATACAATAAGGTTTTATTTGATATTATGTAAATGTGAATTTTAATTTTATATTGGTTTATTTATTATTACCATGTTACTTGTTTAAAGATTTAAGTTAATATTGTGTCCAGTTTGGCCTTTTAAATAAAAGGGTATTATTTTTTGACAAAGTGTGTGTGGTTTCGTTTACTTAAGTACCGGTTCAAGAACCGTTTAAGCACCGGAAACGTTTAAAAAAATACCGAGTAGGTACTGGTATCGGATAAAACCCAACCGATACCCAACCCTAGAACAGACAGACCATACTGTCTGCATCTTCCAGCCATCTGTGGCTCCATATTATTCTTTTCTTCTCCTTACTTTTCATTCAGAATAGAATTGCACAAAGTATTGAAATTGTCCCTGGACATAACCGACTGAGGGATCGGTTTTCCCGCTCAGTGTGAGCTCCACGTCGTGGCCGGTCAACGTGGGGATAAAAGTGGCAGGTTTTGGGCGAGCAGAGCCAAAAGTGTGCTAAAATGTGTAGTGTGAGTTAATACAACATGCAAGCTCAATAAAAATTGCACAGTGCTGGCCGGCTTATGAGACTTACCTGGGCTCGAGTGCTATCTTACCATCCCAATCTGGGTATCTGTGGAAAATAACAATTCAAACACGCCTATTAAAAACAGTAAAGAGGTCACATTTTGACAACAAAATACCAAAAGCTGGTCATACAGCTGTTGTATTCGGGTGACGCTTTGAAAGTCAAAAGGATATCGAGGACTTGTTCGGGTTCTGCAGACGAGCTATACAACAATCACAGGCGGTACCGCGAAGAACACATTCTTAAAAAGGTCCAGAGTGTAAGATTTAGGACGAGCTACTGCCAGAAATAGAACATAATATTTATAAGTACGTTGAGAGGGTCCCCTTCCACGAAGACCGCCATGTTGCACCGCCATGTTTCTACAGTAGCCCAGAACGGACAAGCCAAACACTGGCTCTAGACAGGGCCGTTTGTGTTTTTCGAGAATTTCGTGGCCACTGTAGTTTGTCCTACACGCTTGGAAGGGGAGGCTGATGCAAGCGGTATTCAAATGGTTGCAAACTGCTAATTTACCGCTAGATGCGACTAAACCCTACAGGCTGGACCTTTAAAGGTTTATGAACACTTAGCAATGAGCTAAAGGGGCTCGTTTTTTGTCCAGTGTTTCCTCTACAGTATTTTGGCGCATCCCCCAAAAGGTAATTAGAAAAAGGGCAATGAGTATCAGAAAACAACTCGAATTAACAAGATGTTTACAGGGAAAAGTTAAAAGAAAGACGACTGACTGTTTTCGGAGGAGTTTGCAGCTCTCAAGATGGAGGCTGGTGTTCTGGTGGGAGATCCAATCCTAGTAGTCAGAACAACAGACACACAGCATTTGGATATTATCATCATCAAAACTGGTATCTGCTTCAAATTTCTCTACCGCCATTATTGTGATTGTCTGACAACACAGATATATTTTAGTCAACATTAAAGCAGCCTTAAAAAAAAAAAAAAGTTTCTTAAACTCCAAAGTTTGTGTCCGGTTCAAGTTTCCAAGTGCCCAATCCCATTTCTCTGCTCTTTCATCAGTCAGTGTAAATCTGGCAATGGCTGTTACACACGGTGATTTAGTTTTTCATGCGTCTAAACTACACAGTGATGTTCTATCAAGAGTTTTAAAAAGGAGCAGCGTGTAAGATGTTTGCAAAACATGAAAAATAATCACCTGAAAATAAGAATTTTTGTGTTTTCATTACCTTAGAAGAAGCCCTTTCTATCTACATGGGAACAACAAACACTGGGGCAAGTGTTTCACCTACACGCCTGGAAGCGGAGGGAGATGCTAGCTGTATTCAGATGGTTGCAAACTGCAATTTCACCGCTAGATGCCACTCAATCCTACACTGCTCCTTTAAGTCAGTCAAATCACATGTAAAGCAGACATTGTAAGCTTAAATTAAAGTTAGCTGTGACTGGCATTTGAAATATTTTGTTGAAAAAATATTTAGTTTAGAGCACATCAAAATAAATATTAAAAAAATCTCCCCCAAAGTGTTCCATCCATTCAATTCAAAGAATATTTTACATAAATCCTTTCAAATAGGCTACAAGGAGAACTTTAAAACAATTAAAACCCTTCAGCACTTCCCCACAAAAAAAAATGTAATTGGTATTTTAACAAAAACACTTTTGATATTGAAATAAACGACTTACAATTCCCTAACAAAATCCTCCACTCACCTTCATCTGAGTACATTCTTTGTTACACAGAGAACAGGTATGAGGAAAGATTCTCGGCGAGGCCGCCGCATAGTCATGCATCATGGTCAGCGTTGGCAGAGTCTCGGAGACTGCCACCTTTGCTGGAGGCTGCCTGTTAGAACTTGACAGAATCGTGTGACTGAAATCCATCAGGCCCGGGATTGGCTGAGGCAGAGCTGGAGGAATAAAGATGGGGCGAGGATCACCAGGCAAAAACACTGAACGTTGCGCGGCCCGTGAAGCATCAGTGATGCTGGGGATGAGAGGAGCAGGGGGAACTGATTTTGCAGCAGACAAAACTGGAGGGCAGGTCGCTTGCCCCGTCTGCGATACTGACTGCTTCAGCGCCTGCGGCTGTGGCTGCGTCTGCTCCTGTTGCTTCGATTGTTGTTTCATTGGCTGCTCCTGCATCTGCTGCTGGGTGTGTTTCTTTTTCATCTGTGCAGGATCTGTTGACCCTTGACCTTGAGTTTTATTATGATACTTAGTGTCAACGAGCACAACGCCGCAGTGGCTGGGATGCACGCCACGGAACGGAGTGCAGGGGGGTTGGGTTTTAGCTGTTGACTGGCGATCTGCCTCTAGTTCTTTCAAAGGAACAGGTTTGGAGCCTTCAGGCCTGAGAACTCTGATGTCTGTGTCTTTCTTTGGCAGAGAGAAAGAGCTGAGGATTGCTTGGGAGGTCTGGTTTGGTTGATTCTGCAATCGTTTGGCCTGATCGTTGCTCGGGGGAGCCACAGAGCTCAGTACTGAACTGTACGGAGAGCTGAGACTGGAAACAGAACTCGTCTGCTCACGTGAAGATCCCAAGGCACTGCTTTTCACCTCAGTTGTATTCTTTTCCAGTGGTTCTCGACTGTGGCTGCTCCTATCATAAGTGTCCATTAGCAACATATTTCTACTCCCACTACTGGTAGTTCTACTGCCACTGGTCTTTCCAATCGCATCCCCAACCCCTCCAGTATATTTTCCAGTATGTCCATAGTCAATCACTTTACTCGGCTGGATAACAGCCGATGACATTTCTTTCTGACGCATCCCTGCTCCTCCAGAAGTACTTAAACTGTGACTGTCCAGTTCACTTATGCTTCTGGTGGGTTGGGGTTCGGTGTAGGGTTTTGACGTCTTGGCCTTCTGAATGCGGATTTGGCGCAAGATGAACGGCAGGGTAGCAGGAGTGAGCTGTTCTTCAGAGAAGGAGATGAGATGCACCAAGTCCTCTTTTTCAAGTCCAAAGTTCAGAAGGATTTCAGCAGCTGATTCAGAGGTGTACTTGGGTCTACTGGACTCTGTAGGGGCTGCAGGTTTGTCTGGCACTGCATAGTCATAATCACCTAATCCTGGAATGGACTGCATATCATGTTCTCTTGTACTGGGGGCATTAAACTTACTGTCACCCCCGCCTGCATAGTGAGACGAAGCAGACGGTGAATACAATTTAGAGTCATCAGCAATGGGCCTTTTGTAGCTCGACAACCAGTCCAAGGAGCTACTGCCACTTTCATTGTCCGAGTGTCTATGTCCTAGAGAGGCAGAGGTTGAGGACATTGGGTAGGAGGCCATTCCTGTGCCTGAGGAGCGAAACTCATCCCGTTGAGTGCTGGTAAAGCGAGTTGCCTGGTCTATGGGTTGATGCATTAGTTTGCTGAGAACCCTCACCTCCTCTCTGGCTCTGCTAATATGCATGTCTATTGTCCTCTCTATGCCTTCATCCATTATCGCCCTACTCTGTTCCGGCCTGTAGCTCATCGACTGAGACATCAGCGATGGAAGCATTCCCCCAGAGGTCTCAATCGCAGAGGACGATCCTGATGAACTGAAGCTGGACCCAGGTCCAAGACCAGATGCCCTACAAAGGTCCCTCTCTGTCTGTATACTGGGGGGTCTATACTGTCCCTGGGTAGTACTTTGGTTCATAGTGGCATAGGGGTTATACAGGGGATGGGACATTGTGTTTGCGACCTTCAGAAGGCTTAAGAGATTAATGGCCACGGCAGTCGGAAAGGGAGGTTTTGTAGGTATGTAGGCTGCCAACAGCAAGAGTTGTTTATCTGCATCTATGCTACCTGGGTTCTCAGCATAACCTAGCTGCAAGGAGACAGCCTCCTGGCCAATCAGGAGAGAATCAGGAGAAGGGGCACAACGCTCCGACAGCAATGCAAAGCTGAAAAGTAAAAAAATTAAATTAAATAGGGAAGGGGTTACTGAATAAAACTGGACTTCAGTTTCTTAGATGGGTAAAAGCCATCCCCTAGAAGGATCTTGTCTTGAGTTATCCACTCTGGCGCATCCTGTTGGACACACATTCATTTAGTCTATTTCACTTCCTGATCTTCACTGGCAAGAAAGAACAGAGCAGGCAAAAGCAACAAAACACAGACAACGAGGTCACTGCTGTTAACAGGAAACATCCAGAACAGAAACAAACTCATCAATTTCCTTTCCATGTGCATCTGTTGGTTTGGCACCAACCGACAGACAAGGCACATCGCAAAATTTTGCATCTCACAACTGCACTGTTCTGGTAGTGAATGACAGCCTAGATAAGACTGAACTTCCAGAACGACTTTAAACCTTAATTTGTTGGGTTAGATAGTGTTTCAAATTGGAATTGAGCTTGAATCAACATCGGGATTCACATGATTTAGGTTACAGTGGGATGGCCTAAAAATCATCCTACGGCAATTTAGAAAAAAACATTTCCGTGATATCGTCATCCCACTGGCAGAAGAAAGTCCAAAACCTCACAAACCTTTATACAAAAAAAGGGCCAAGAACCACAGAAATAACCGTACGTGTTTTTCAAAAATTAATACCCACAATGGCTATTGCATTCCAAAACTTTCCAGTGGCTTCTACTCCCGCTCTTCCACCTACATTCAATTACACAGAGAAACCCATTTCTTGTGAAGGTAACGTTAAATAACTTTTGTAACCCACCAACACTTTCTCATGATTCCCCAAATAACAGGTTTTTAGGTTAGTATGCCTATGCGAAATCATGAATGGTCTTAAAGCCCCTCCCTCATGAAGAAACATAATTCTATATATATTAAATAGGCTTTCTCTGCACACGGGACGTCGCGCCTTTTTCCAGATTAAGACACGTTAGGTTGGATTAATTACGCTCACCAAATAACGTAACGCTAAAACTGCAAGCTGGAGGTGAACTACAAGTTTTAAAATCAAATCATCACCACCATGCATTGGTATTTCTCAGACAGTGGCACTGGTCGATATCTTAATTTAGGTGCCAAGGTGTCAGAAGATGAATGGCCATTTGTAGTCACATCTGTAAAAACACGCGACATCTGACATAATCAATAAGAAAACTATGAAACATTTTCAGCTAAGGTCTTTGACCCCATCTTCTATTTCTAGGCTGGCTTTCTAGTTTAATGCAGTCTAGATTGTTTTTTGGACAGAATTATTGCCCCATAAATCCACTTGAAGGCAGGAAAAACTGCCCATTAAAGTAACAGTTTATTTGGGGGAAGATTCCCAGATACCCTGGTTGGGTTTGGGCTAGGATGTCTGGAGGCTGGCAAGTATGCCATAACGTTACTTATTCATCATTGGCCATGGTTATTATATCTTATCAGCTGCACTGCATCAGTACAACTATTAGCTACAGCCACGCAGACATTTGTTCACCACACACGCTAATGACCGATCGACCCGAACAGTCAGATCGATATCATCTGGTCGATCTGGTTCGACGAAACGGTGGTGTAAGCTAGCCGTTGGTGACAACGAGCCACAACCGTCACTGACGCTGAGGCTGACCGGATCCACGTTTTGCAACAAAACACAGGCGAAAACGTCCAAACTGTTGTCGAAAGTCGTCGCGTTTAGTTTCTGACGTTAAACGCGAGCCGAACAGCGCTACGCGGTAGTAACGGTAGTCTCGCGTGATCCTAGCTAGCAAGCGCTAACGGTAACTTCAGTGTTCCGGAGGGCCTTGTTATGAAAAAACGTTAAACATGGTTACCAACGCTAAGTGCAGCGCAAGTAAGCGGTGTTTCTCTCCGTGTTTTATGACAACATGTGCGTTACACACCTTCCGTTGTGTACATATGGCAGCTTCGACGTGCTTATCTTCGGGCTGCTAGCAGGAAGCCATTCTTCTTCTTCTTCTTCTTCTTCTTCTTCTTCTGTGTGTTAATTGGCGGATCGCAAACCAACACTAACAGTGCACAGCCGCCACCTACTGTGTCGGAGTGTGTAGTGTCACGTAATTGCGCCACCTGAGAACCGATTCTGTCTAAAGGAAAACCAAACCAAACAAACAAAAGGTAGGAAGGGATTCTAAAGTGTAAACAAAATCGTATGCTTTCGGTTTTGGGGTCCAGCCTTCAGAGTTTGTATTTAAGAATTGAGAATTTAAAATAAATTGAGAAATTCACACTAGAGCTGAAATGATCAATTTAATCGACCGGAATTGTTATTCTTGCTAATATTTTGTGACGTGGCATCAATTTGCGAGAGGTTCGTATGACAATATATTTGTCATGTTTTTAACCCTTAACCTCATCATTGTTATATATCTTCTTAATTGCTCACACACTTCATCATTAGTCGTGTTATGTAATACATTTAATAAGGTCATATTTGAATATCAAGGACAGAAAAGAAAGACATTTAATTGCACTAATAAACAGTAATAAACAGCCCCAGTAATAAAAAATATGTTAATACCCCCCCTCCCTCCCAGAGAAGATAAGCTCGGATAAACTGAAGACCAGATGCATTGATAAAACACTTTAAAAAGGCCTATATTTATGGACATATATACAAATGAAGCATGACAAACTAAAATAAAAGGGTTCTGAATGCTACAAACACCAGCATGAATAGTCACATATATAGCTAACTGGCTCAACGGTTGTGTTGTGCTTGGCCCCTGGTAAATAAACTAAAAAACTAAAGTAGTTTAAAAAAAAAAAATTAGCAAAACCGTGAACATCTACAGCAGTAAAATGCAACATAGCTTGCACATTAATATAGCAGTAATATTAATAAAAAAAAACAACGTTAAAACCCCCTTTACAGCACAAAACGTTTACTTTTGTAAGTAAATTTAGCTGAGAACTAAACTTTGGAACGTAGGACTTGTAGTGGAGTATTTTCAGCGGGGTATTAATACTTTTGTCACCGGTTGACAGAGGTTGTTGTGGGAGTGTGCTCAGCCTGTGAGGCTGCGCTCAGGGCAAAATGTTGCTCTTATCCTTTCTTCAAAACCCAGTTAACTCCACCTTCAGTACTCAACAGGAATTGATCAGGTTCCTGACGACCTGCCATTTATTTATCCATCTGTAATTGTAAAGATTAAACTCTACAACAGGAGGACACATTTTAAAATAATTACAATTTATTTATCCCGCCGTTAATGACCAATGACAATAACAACTCTGACTTGATTTGTAATTACTAGAGATATATACAGTTTAGAGTAAAAATTGTGTTTTACACCTGTATGTACTGGGAGCAGGTGGCTTTCAGATACAGTTTCAAAAGGAAAGAAAAACAAACGACATCCCATAAGATAATCTCTGTGATTTGTATTGACTTTGACAGTTAAAGGACTCAGCCTTAGTACGTGGAGCATGGCTCTACCAGGGAGCCCCTCGGCATTCAGGATTTTTATACAAAAATAAAAACAGGAAAGAAGCTTACAGGCTTACACTCCCCGCTTGTTTCTGTGGGGTGATTAAACTAATCATCTTAAAAATACTGTTGTAATTATTTACTGATGAGGAAAAGAGGTAATATGGCACCTTTAAAAAGTTCTAAACTCTAAAATGTAACCGTTACGGACTTCATGATGAAACTCAGCTCATGTTTCTGTTTTTTCCCGAACACAACTGATGCAACGCAACTGTTCAACTGTGGGCAGAGCAAGACACCAAAACTGTAGAGCTGGAGGGAGTTTGAATCCCAACGGCACAATTCATGCTAAAATATTAGTTAGGTGTTATGGCAGATGTATAACTGGTATCATTTACATGAAGAGAGGTGCCAATAATCTATGACCAACATGGATTATCTCTGCAGCGGTTTGTTTCACTTGTCCGGCATCATCGCTTTCACATTTTTAACTAAAAATAAATCAATCAGTCAGAAACGGAGCCTTGAGAACTTTGCGTTGAGCCTCTTGGTGGTTTCTGTTGAAGCTGCTGGTGATGTTTCTGAAAGAAGAACAGAAACAATGTGAGGCCAAGTGTGTGCGTGCGTTAGTGCGTTTCATTTAGTGTATGTGCTGGTGTGTACCTGCAGGTTGTCGTAGTGCCTCTGGCTGCTGCAGTGGAGGTTCTTGGCGGTGCTCTCGCTCAGGTAGAAAACAGAGCAGAGCTCACAGAAGAACCCTGATTTAGGGACCACGAACTCCTGACCTGAAGAGCGAGACGGTGAAGGTGAATCAGGAGGAAAAAAGGGTGACACAACGGTTTTCTAATGAAATGGGACTGTGTTAGTGTGTGTGTGTGTGTGTGTGCGTCTCACCGACGGGGTTGTTGGGTTTAAATGCCGGCAGTTTGAAGTCGGCGGTGACACATGGAGACTGAGAACGAGATCGCTTTGCTTCAGGTCCGACAAGCTCCCTCCTCCGTTTACTCACAACTACAGAGGAGAAGGAAACAACAGTCAAATCATTTCACACAATCAAATGTTATATGAAAAAGGGTGTTTTTTCCAATCCGCACTGTATACAGCCAAAACAGTTATTCCCTTGATCTGCAACAATTTAGGTAATTAACGCATTGTTTCAAATAATATTTCAAACAAAACACACCAATGCCAGCTTCTCAAATGTGAGAACTTGCAACGTTTCTGTTTTCTATGATAGGAAAATAGTTTTTGGAACCTTTTCCCTGTCAGTCGCCAAGTGCTTGCTCATGGTGTGAACTGTTGGGTCTCTGTAAATATTAGGAAGAGTACGGTCTAGAACTGCTCTATCTGAGAAGTGCCCTCAGACATCTAGTGTTGTGATTTAGCACTATATAAATAAATACAATTGTTCTGACAAAACAAGCAATTTGAAGACATCAGCTTGCATTCATAGACTAATAAATCAATAATTGAATGAATCGCTATTTGCAGCCCTAAATGTAGTCATATTTCAACACATTTTGGAGGGTTTAGGACAGTTTTTCCTGACAAAAACAGAAGTTTGAATACATAGACTTGGGATTCATAATTCAATAATTAGAACTAAATGTTATTTTTGTTAAGTGTAAAACAAGTTTTAACAATTTCATCCACTTTTTGGGGAGAATTTTCAGAAAGATGGACTTTTGTTGGTCCAAAATACCAGCTCAGTGTGGATGGTAAGCTACAACTGAAGAATAAAATGTCTCTTAGTGTGGAAACGGCCTCGGCCCGTCCTCCTTCAGCTCTCTGTACCTTTAATGTCCGCCCTGCTCCATCCTTCCTGCTCACATCCCTCCAGTGTCTGGTTCTCAGGGGGCTCCGGCTGCAGCTCCTGCCCAGCAGAGGCAGCATCGACGTCGGCTTGGCTCGCTGCTTCCACCTCTGCCTCCTGGATCGTCGGCCGGCCGGCGCTCGACGACGTGGACGGATCTTTGTCCAGTGACGAGGAGGCATCGAGCGACGTGGGAGGCTCCTTCTCTTCTTCTCTCTCGTCTTTTGCGCTCACTTTTTTCCCTCTGGTAGATTTTCTCACTGTGGTAAAAGACAATGAATAGGTTGAGCAAACAAATGAGGGAAACTGCAGAATAATACTCAGGTTTCATGTTTCAGAGCTCCGTCATTGGAAAACAGTGAAGCCAAAGATGATACAGATTTTTGGTAATGACATGATTGTATAAAACATATAGATGTGTGTGTGTGTGTTACCAGGGGTCTGTCTGGTTCTCTTCTTGGCTCGGCCTCTTGTCCTGGGTGTTACAGCTTCCTTTTCCTCCTCCTCTTCCTCCTCTCCCACCTCGTCTAACGTCACAAAGTTCATACTTTCCTCTAAAACAGGACAAATTAATAAAAAGTTTCAGACAAACATTAACACAGAAACTTTTTACAAACAATTTCCTGTAGAAACACTTTAGAGATACGAAAGGCAAACTGTAATGTTGACACCCAGGTGTAATGCTGGGTTGTGAGGAGAGGCTCTTATTTTGGCGGGTTTTTGATTTTGCATCCTTTTTTCATTTGCAACATGTTTCCGTTGTTGTATTTGTTTTGGGATTTTCATATGCGTTTTTGAAGAAAAAAAATCCAAACCAAATACACACCGTGGGACAAAGGCCAAAAAAACAGAGACAAAAATAAACTGCCACCTTCCATTATCCTCTGATGCACTTGTTCTTCCGATTTGCAGATTCGTCCTAATCGCATCTTCTAAGCCATTGGTTCTCTTTTTCAACCACTGTCTTAGAGGTTGGCGGCATCTCATCATTTTATCAAATTATGCAACTTTCAATAATCTGTGTAAATCTGGCAGTGGCTGTTACCAGGCCCGGCTCTAGAAAACAGTGATACAAGATACATATATAGATAAAAAATGTTCTTGCCACATTCCTGCAATCCTTTCATGACATTAATACACACACTTGTATACACATTTGTAGTAAACATGCCTTTAGGCTCTTGACGACAGGCATGTTGGCAGGAAAAAAACCCAGTCAACACTAAACAGCAGTCATACAATTCAAAACAATCTCGAAAAAAGGTTTAGATCATTCTTGCGCTAAATGGTTCATTTATACTGTATACATATATGCTGTATTGTAGATTTTGATAAGTTGATGCAGGGGCTTTTGTCAGATATTTATTTAGCATACATGCACGACGGCTGCTGTTTGTTGATTGCAGTGCCTGTCAACCTGCTGACAGAATGCAGCATGAGAGCAGGTGACATTTTTGATCCCTTCATTCATGCACAATGTCTGGGGCAATTCTGTAATACCGCTGCCTTTAAAATGACCTTGGCTTGACATCATCTATCCATTGAGGGTGGGGGGCCCCTGTTCTGGGTCAGAGCCATTGATAGGCTTTATGTCTCCCAGCAACTTTCATTATAAAAAATAAAAAAAAAGATTTGCAGGCCCTACACAGTTGTGTATTCAGGTTATAGGGCAGGCCGGCGCTGTCTCTTCCTCACCTATGATTTTGATCTTCATCTGTCTAAACTAGACAATGATGTTCTAACAACAGTGAATAAAATCACATTTTAATCAGACATTGTAACTTTGAGCTGAAAGCCACCATCGTGTCTAGTCTAAATGACTACCCCCCTGTGGCTCTCACCCCCATTCTGATGAAGTTCTTTGAGAAACTGGTTCTCCAGCACAACATCAGCTTGGACCCTCACCAGTTTGCATTCAGAACCAACAGATCCACAGAGGATGCCGTCTCCACTGGCCTCCACTCATTTAAAGGTCAAGTCAAAAACCTTGCAGAGTGGTGCACAGAGAACAACTTACTGCTCAATGTCAGCAAAGCCAAGAAGCTGATCGTTGATTTTAGAAAAAGGGAGGCAAAGAGCCACACCCCAGTCTACATCAGTGGAGCTGAGGTGGAGCAGGTGAACCGTTTAAGGTTCCTGAGATTCAGCATCACAGAGAACCTGACATCGTCCTTTCACATCTCCACCCTAGTCGAGAAAGCCCAAAAACAGCTTTATTTCTGAAGGAAACTTCAGAAGGCAAATTACAGAGGAGAAATAGACAGCATCCTGACAGGAAACATCACAAACTGGCATGGGACGTGCACGGCCCAGGACCGGAGGGCTCTGTGGCGGGTGATTAAAACTGCTCAGAAGATCATTGGTACCTTGGCCTGTCCCTGCAATAATTGCGATAAATGATATTATTGTCATTTTAAGGGCATTTGCATCACATTCCTTTGCATAAAGCAAAGGGGTTGTGTCGGCTGCAGCAAGGGAGAGATAGAGAAATATTTAGCCAAATAATCACAAACTCACTACAGGGACATTGTATATTTGAATAAGTGGGTTTTTTTAAATCTACAAAGGGATGGAGAAGATCAAACAAACAATTTGTCTGCGCAGAGCCCAAAGGATGCTGAAAGAGAGCACCCACCCCAGCCTCGGCCTGTTCGCCCTGCTGCCATCTGGAAGGGGATACAGAAGTATCCACTGTCGTACCACCAGACTACAGAGCAGCTTCTTCACTCAGGCTGTGAGACTACTAAATTCATCCTCAGCACTTCACCATGTAAAAATGTTTTTAATACTATGACTTATTATATATTCACTAATCTACTGTATATAATTTTTGTACAAAACATTTGTTTTTCAGTAGCATAACGGGAACTACAATCAAAATCTCGTTACACAACCCTGTGTTGTATAAATGATCAATAATCCTATCTTGTATCTTGAATTACAGATAAACAGTTAGCTCCGACTGGCATCCTTGAAACGTTTTCATACAAAATATTTAGTTTAGAGTACATCAAAATCAATTTACAGTGTAAAACAACAATTTCAGATATTGAAATAAACAGAGAACAGAGTGCAGTCGTCTACTCACCTTCATCCGAGTACAATCTTTGTTACACAGAGAACAGGTATGAGGAAAGATTCTCGTCGAGGTCGACGCATAGTCACGCTTCATGGCCGGCGTTGGCAGACTCTCGGAGACTGCCACCTTTGCTGGAGGCTGCCTGCTGGAAGTCGGCATCGTCATGTGATGTAAATTCATCAGGCCTGGGATTGCCTGAGGCAGAGCTAGAGGAATAATGATGGGGTCACCAGGGATAAACATTGGATGTTGCGTGGCCCGTGAGGCATCAGTGATACTGGGGATGAGAGAAAAAAATCTCTTGCCCAGTCTGCGATGCCTGCTTCTGTTGCTTCAATTGTTGTTCTATTGGCTGCTCCTGCATCTGCTGCTGGGTCTGTTGCTTTTTCATCTGCTCAACAACTGTTGACCCTTGATCTCGACTTTTATTCTGATACTTAGTGTCAATGAGCACAAGGCCAGGTTGGCTGGGATCCACACCACAGAACAGAGTGCAGGGGGGTTGGGTTTTCGACGTTGACTGGCGATCTGCCTCTAGTTCTTTCAAAGGAACAGGTTTGGAGCCTTCAGGCCTGAGAACTCTGATGTCTGTGTCTTTCTTTGGCAGAGAGAAAGAGCTGAGGATTGCTTGGGAGGTCTGGTTTGGTTGATTCTGCAATCGTTTGGCCTGATCGTTGCTCGGGGGAGCCACAGAGCTCAGTACTGAACTGTACGGAGAGCTGAGACTGGAAACAGAACTCGTCTGCTCACGTGAAGATCCCAAGGCACTGCTTTTCACCTCAGTTGTATTCTTTTCCAGTGGTTCTCGACTGTGGCTGCTCTTATCATAAGTGTCCATTAGCAACATATTTCTACTCCCACTACTGGTAGTTCTACTGCCACTGGTCTTTCCAATCTCATCCCCAACCCCTCCAGTATATTTTCCAGTATGTCCAAAGTCAATCACTTTACTCGGCTGGATAACAGCCGATGACATTTCTTTCTGAAGCATCCCTGCTCCTCCAGAAGTACTCAAACTTATGTCTTTTGTAAAGACATAAGGCTACTGAAATGACTGACTGCATCTCCTTTTACTATGCATGCTCAAATGCCTTTTGGGGAGGGGGGAAGATTTGTTTGACCACAGTGTACGATACCGTATCTTCCATCACTAGATTTACCAGAGACAATGTTGCCTTCAGTGTCTTATATTGTCTTACACTGTGTTTTGGATGAAGCCAAATGTGCTAAAGCGGTGCCTTTATTGACAATCTTTAACGGAGACGTAGTGATATATTTCCTTCACTAAAAGCTATGAAAGGCCGTCCAGCTAGAAAGCTGTCAACGGTACTTCATTCCTTAAATACATTGAATTTGTTCTGGGTTGTCAGGTCATTTTCGGTGATCTAGCTTTGCATTACGCAATACTGCTGTACGTTTCTATTTTTCTGTGTCTGAGTGCGGAAGTTCTTGTATTGCCTGTGTGTCATCTCATACGTCTGTAAAAATTTAAACTTTAACCCTCACTGCTGCGGACCTTTACACCCGCAATTACTGATTTTCATGTTTATTTGTTTGGCCACTTGGCGGCAGCGGAAGCAAGTTATCAGAATCAGAGCGTGGCATTATAGTATAGCATAACATAGTATTAATATAGAGAATGATATAGAATCACGAAGCAAGTAGCCTACCGCAGGTCAAGAATCGTGACTATGAAATTGACAAGATATTAAAGAATATTAAACAAAAATATTATAAGAAAACAATAATATGCTATTTAATATTATATATTATTGATAATATCTATGAACACACCTTTAAAATTGATATGGCAGTCTTGTTAGCCAACAGCTGCATATTTACACATCCAGCGGTTGCAGATATAACAAGTTGTCATTCATTTGGAGTCACGTCTGCGTCCACCTGATGATTGTGAATCCAACTCTCTTTTAGCTGTTTTTGGTCTCCACCAACCCCTGAGGGAAACATATCGGGCTCTTTTGCTGATACATACATGGTTTTGATACATCATATGGGTAATACATTATGTGTGATATGTTATTAACAGAAATCTCCCTCTCTACCTCTCACAAGAACAGTCACCAAGGAAACAAGCCGGCCTTCAGTGGAGCCCAGCTATTTACATGGTAAAAACACAAGGCACAAAGAAAATATTGAATAAGAATCAGAATCACCTTAATTGCCCGTGGTCCTTGGATTTATGGGGACGGGGGGGAGATGAGATGCATACAATTGCTTAACACGCCGTGGCTGTTTTGAAACATGCATTGACGGCGTTGATGTGGGCGACAACCTGGGGACTGCGCGCGGGGGAAAATAAAACAGGATGTTTTGCACTGAGGCTTGTACAGGATGCTGCGGTTAAAGCATGGGCCACAGTTGCTGTGGTAAGTGCAGCTGCCAGCGAAAGGTGCCAACTATCTGAAGGTGGAAACAGAGTTAATGGAAGGTGTTCTTTATTCAATTCTCATTCTTTTGTGTCCATTTTATATTGTTTGATTATCGTCCTTAATGCGTCTCAAAGTTCCATGGGGCTGCAAGCGGGTGAGGCTCAGCCACAGCCACTCTTTCATTTAGCTGGACCTCTCAACAACTTACACTAGGCTCTTTTTCTTTATTTCTTTGCTTCCCTAAAGCAAATCCCATACAGTGTAAAACATGATAAGTTTGCTATTCCTTGATTTAACAAAGTTTCCCGTAAAAGGTGCTGCCTCAGTCCCTCTAAGCTCTTCTGACATGTTTTCTCTCCCCAGCTCAGTTTTACTTCTCTTTATATACAGTAGAGCTAAGGCGGCTTCCACGTCCGCCCTAAGACGTCTTTCCCTATATATGGTTAAAAACCGAATTCAAAGCTTCTCATTGGTTGCACAGTACGCACGCTTGATTTGCATAAGCAGGATGAAGTTCTTGTTTTCTGAGCAACGCTAAAATTAGTGCATGCTTTTTCAGCTTGTCACATCTCTGTGACTCAACACCCTCTCTTGCACCCTGCTGCGGTGGTCACTGCCACATCAGAGGCGGGACCGTGGCGCTTGGTGGAGGAGTGCGTGATGGAGGGGCGGCGAGGATACAGATAATGGTGCCATTCATGGACTGTACCTCGCACCAAGGGCCTCTGATGTGGTCGTAACAGGTTACTGCGCAGGCCACCCTCTTCGGATGTTTTCCACGTGGAGGGGGGTGAGTGGAGACAACAGCGCTCTTAGCCTTGAGTTTCCAATACTGTATGTCAGGATGGAGATATGGCGGATGGTCTGGTTTCCGTCCTGGTCTGGCGTAGGCTATATGCTGCCAGACATTGGGATGCGAGAGATGAGTGTCGCTGAATTTTTCATTATTGTAACTGTACAGCTGCAGGCGCTGTTGAAAGCCCTCAACGGGGCCTTGCTGAGTGGGAGGGGGGGCGCTCTGTGAGAGGTTGGGAAGCAACTCCTTCAGCCCAGGAGTGGCCAGGTTCTCTTGTCTCCCAGGTCCAGATATTTCAGGGACGGGGGCGGGGACCCCTGTATTTCCAGATTGCTTTCTTCCCCCTTGTTTTCCATCAGTGCCGGTTTGGGTGCCGGAACGTAGTTGTGGAAAATCCCCTTCAGTCCGGGAGGTAGAAGATGTGTGGGGACGGGCATGGTCTCCCACGCGGGTGATGGTCTAGGGATAAGGCAGCACATTAGTGATCTGTGTCCTGGACAGTATGCAACAGTTTCACAAAAGCCCACAACACTGTAGAATGCTCCCTTTAAGAAACAATAATCGGAAATAATCATGTCCCTCCTGTGGGTGTGGCTCCAACCACAGAATTGGTGCAGAATTGCACCTGAATTGGTGAAGATTTACCAAACTGAGCAAAGAGAGAGAAAAACGCCAACTTAGACCACATATAGGGTTGGTCATCACAAACAGACTCCTGAAACTGGTTGCCTTCTGAAAATGGTCAGAAAGACAAAAGGGCACCTGTGTTTAAAGTGTCAAGTCAAACCTTAATGTCATCTGTCCCTTCAACATGATTTCCAGTTTACTCTTATGTGTATATGGTTTCAATGAAAAGAATGAGATAGAGACACAAGAAGGGAGGGAGAAAGAAATAGCTTACCAGATGATGAGACTGTTTGGTGCCAAATTTCCCTGGTACACACACACATCCTTGTACTTCTATCTTTGTTAGGACCGTCATTGACATAATGCATTTCCCAGCCCGATACCCTGTAACCTTAAGCATCACAACAAAATGCCTAACATAACCTGATTTTAACCTCACCCTTAAAACAAAGTCTTAACGTTCAAACAGCCCTTTGAAGTTGTGAGGACCGTCCAAAATGTCCTCCCTTTCTAAAAATGTCCTCACTCTGTAGGTAAAAAATGTGTTTCAGTTCTCACTATGTAGCAAGTACAAGTACATGTACAAGTACACACACACACACACACACACACACCAACCTTCGTCTTTGTGGAAGAACCTTCCTCGCTCATGGATGATGATGATGAGATGGCATTCATCCTGACTAGCTCATCCCGTAAGGCAGGAGCCAGAGCTTCAACCACGGCCCGCAGGGCAGTCTGTTCTCCTTCTTTTAAAGAGGACGAGGACGAGGATGAGGAGGACTTCATCTTGGCGAGCTCGGCCAGTAAAGCAGGAGCCAGCGTTTTAACCGCGGCCTCCAGGTCAGACTGATTTGACAGAGTATGGACAGCTAGAGGAAGATGAAGAGGAACAGAGTTTCAGACAAAATTGAAGAAGAGTAGAGTTAATTATCAGGCGATGTAAAGTGATCTCAGCTTTCTTGTTTGTTACTTCATAAGCTGTTACCATCTTTTCTTTAGGAAATGTTTTCTACCTGGCTTACAAGTCAACATTTGCATCTGACCCACTGGAAAGCTCGGTATTAATTGAACACAATACATATTTATATAAATAAGAAGCTTCCTCGTAGGAAAAGAAAAAGCAAATGCAATTTTCAAACCTTAAAAATCTATTTGGTACAGACGACTGACGTGGTCTTTTTTTATGTTCATTTTCGTTCATCAACGTTTTCATTGTATTGTTTCATTCCTCATGTCAGTGAAAAGTTCCTTTCATTTATGATTCTTCATTATTCTACGCACACTTCCTGGGCAGGTAATTAAACTGAACAACATTTTAATGTTGGCAATCAATTTACACAAATATCATTTCATGATTAGTCAAGCAGAAATTGAATTGGCGGCAATTTTGATAATCGGTAAACCGTCTTGAGTCATTACTTATGAGACAGTGCCAAGGTTCTCTGGTTGCAGCTTCTCAGATGTGAATATTTGCTGGTTTCCTTCATCTTTCACAGTGGTAAACTGGATATGTTTGGGTTTTGCCAACTGAAAGATTCAATCAATAATTAAAATATTCTGTACTTGCAGCCCTAAACTGCAGAACTTGAAATGGTCCCTGCTTACCCCCATTCAACCTTTCACTACTCCTCGACTCCTTTCGTTGAGGGGATGAACCCTCTGTGGTCGGTGGCCTCTTACGGCTCCTGCTTGGTGACAATCGTCTCTCAGGACTCCTTGAACGTGAGCGATGCCGGGCGGAGGCTGGGCGGTCATTCTGTGCGGAGCTAAAATGAGAACGAGACCTGATGAAAGTAGGGACGAAATAAGTGCCTAACATGATTCATCTAACGGTAATTTAAAAAATTGTGTTTACTGCATTCATAGCAAATCTAGCTTTCTCAAGGGGTGACAAAGAGACCTGCAGTTGTGTCTGGCGAATGTGTTTCTCCCTTCTACCCTATGAGCCATGGTGGCGATGGTGGTTGGACGAGCAGGGAACAGGGGCGGCTTCCATTAAATCCCCTAAATGATCAACGATCTGGCTCTCAGACAATTGGATTTCTTGTATGCCAGAAATTCTGGTCGCCTGTTCTGTAGTGTGAGGGGTCGCATGGTCCGATTTTCCCTCATGGCTACTGTCAAAGATCAACTGTGGTGAGGTTGTTTTGATATTTTTGCAGTAGTATTTTACACGTTGTGGCCAAAACTGAACTTTGCTGCAGAACAGGGAGGAGTGGTTGTTTTGGGTGAGTCTTTCTAAAGTCAAAGGATATCGAGGAATTGTGCAGATTCTGCAGACCTCAACTATATAAACAAACAAAAGAGGTACCTTAAAGAACCCATTGTTATAGAATTTATGAACCTCAGCACGAGTTCCACTATCATCACAACAATGTGGATTCAAGAAAGACCCTTCAAGGTACACTAACTCAAATTGACAAGAAAGTTAAAAGAAAGACGACTGACTGTTTTCGAAGGAGTTTGCAGCTCTCAAGATGAAGGCTGGTGTTCTGGTGGGAGATCCAATCCTAGTATTTAGAACGACAGACACACAGCATTTTATATAGGCCTCATTATCAAAACCTCTATCAGCTTCAATATCTAAACTGCCATTTAACTTATGTAAAGTGTTTTCAGTATCCTGAAAAGCGCCTTTAAATAACATGTTTTTTTATGATTGTCTGGCAACACACATTTTTATTCAACATTACAGCAGCCATTAAATCATTTCCTTAAATCTCCAGTTCGTGTCTCGTTTTTGGCCTGTTGAGTCTCTCGAGTCCAAGTGTCCAATCCCATTTCTCTGCTCTTGTATGTAAAAGTCACAGATTGTGTTGATATTAAAAGAGAAACTCTGGTTTCTTTAAATCTTCAACCAGCAGCAGTCATCCAAAAAACTGTAACAACCAAGTGAGGAGCTGAGACATTATCCAACGGTAAAGAAAAAGTGGTTTAAATCAGGGCCAAAGTAAAGTAATCAAGTATCATATAGACACAATTATTAAGGACATAAATTCTGTAGAACTTTGGAAACTTATATCTTTATAATTACAGCTGACCAAAATAAAAAGTTCTTCCTCTTCTTCTCAGATTCTTGATAGTTCGATGGCTGGTTCTTCAGACTTGTGTGGTATCATAACGTTGGTTATGTCAAGGCCTGAGCTTTGGTCAAGGCCATGACAGCAGAGGTCATTATCAAGTATGGATCAGGACGAAAACACACAAGCTGAGACATCTGGGGTAGAGTCAGAGGGAGATGTGGAAACTGGGGAGAGGAGGAAGCCTCTGTTCTCTCTTTTGAGAAGCCAAAATGTGAAAGGCAGTGTTCCAAAAGGTGGAAAATATTTAAAGACAGATGATCAAAAAACCATTTCTGCTGGATGTGTGGTTCATGAAATGTGATGGTTGGTACTTAAAAATAGCTACATAAAAAGGGGGATCTTAGCTCCATAATAATAGCCAGCATTACAAAAAGTGATAGCTACTGTTAGATATGAAATTAGTTAAAGTAACCAAATCTATTCCTTAATATAGAAATTATACATTCACTAACCACCATTCACTAGTTTAGTTTGAAAAAATCCAAACTGAATATAAACTGTGGGACAAAAGCCAAAAAAGCCAAACGGAAACAGCCATCTTCCATCATCCTCTTATGCACTTGTTCTTCAGATTTGCGGAGTCTTCCTCATCGCGTCTTCAAGAGCTATCTCAGAACTTATGCAGTCGTTAGTAACTGTAAATCTGGCAATGACCGTGACACAAGTGACTCTGATCTCTCTAAACCAGACAGAGATGTTCTAACAACAGTCAAGTGAATCAAATCACATGTAAATCACACACTGTAACCTTGAATTACAGATAATAAACAGTTAGTTGTGACTGGCATCCACTGAAGCTGCTATATCGTCCCCCTGGATCCATCTTCATCACTTATGTTTTACATTCTACATTTTCTCATCATAATTGTATGATTTTCTGCTGTGAATCTATGCTGTACAAACGACATCTATTGCATGCCTGTCCGTCCTGGGAGAGGGATCCCTCCCCTGTTGCTCTTCCTGAGGTTTCTTCCAGTTTTTTTCCTGTTAAAAGGGTATTTTTGGGTAGTTTTTCCCTCTCCCAAATCGAGGGTCTAAGGGCAGAGGGTGTTGCATGCCGTACAGATTGTAATGCCCCTTGAGGCAAATTGTGATTTGTGATATTGAGCTAAATAAATAAAACTGACTTGACTTAACAGTGTTAAAAAATCTCTCCCAGAGTTTGCAATCCAGTCTTGTTTATCCAAATGGTGCTTATGCTTGTATATGTGGTGGCAGGCTTCTTAGTAGCATTTCATAGTACCTACTGATCCATTAAAATTCCATAAATATTTTTACAAAAATCCTTTTAAATAGGCTAGACCGTGTTGTCCTTATTTTAGAAAATCAGCACTTTCCCACAAAATAACAAAGTTAAACATTTCAGCTGGTATTTTACAATCAAAAAGATCAAACATTTTAGATATTATAACCCACAATTTCCTAAAGAGAGAGAGAACAGAGTGCAGTCTTCCACTCACCCTCATTTGAGTACATTCTTTGTTTGAGGCTGCCGCATAGTCATGCATCATGTTCGGCGTTCGCAGACCGTTGGAGACTTGCCCCGTCTGCGATACCGGCTGCTTATGCATCTGCTGCTTCTGTTGCGGCTGCGTCTGCTGCACTGGCTGCTTCGATTGTTCCTGCGTCTGCGGCATTTTCTGCGGCGCCTGCTGCTTTATCATCTGCTCAGCAACTGCTGACCCTTGTCCTTGAGTTTCACACTGATTCTTAGTGCCACTGCCATCATTACTGCCAGTGACCAGCGACTGGCGATCTGCCTCAAGTTCTTGAACTGGTTTGGAGCCTTTAGGCCTGAGAACTTTGAAGTCTGTGTCTTTCTTTGGCAGAGAGAAAGAGCTGAGGATTGCTTGGGAGGTCTGGTTTGGTTGATTCTGCAATCGTTTGGCCTGATCGTTGCTCGGGGGAGCCACAGAGCTCAGTACTGAACTGTACGGAGAGCTGAGACTGGAAACAGAACTCGTCTGCTCACGTGAAGATCCCAAGGCACTGCTTTTCACCTCAGTTGTATTCTTTTCCAGTGGTTCTCGACTGTGGCTGCTCCTATCATAAGTGTCCATCAGCAACATACTTCCACTCCCACCACTGATAGCTCTCCTGCCACTGGTCCTTCCTTTCTTATCCCCAACTCCTCCAATCACTTTACTCGGCTGTAGATAAGCCGATGACGTTTCTTCCTGGCGCATCCCTGCCCCTCCAGAACTACTTAAACTGTGACTGTCCATTACACTCACGCTTCTGGTGGGTTTGGGTTTGGGGCAGGAATTTGACTGAACTGCTGTTGTGGTTTTTTTGGCCTTCTGAATGTGGATTTGATGCAAGATGAACGGCAGGTTAGCAGGAGTGAGCTGGTCTTCAGGGTAGGACATGAGATGTTCCAAGTCCTCTTTATCAAGTCCAAAGTGCAGAAGGATTTTAGCAGCTGATTCAGAGGTGTAGGTGTAGGTATTATTAAACCTGCTGTAACAACTGCTTGCATAATTGGACCAGTCCATGGAGCTACTGCCACCTTCAACGTCCGATTGTGTATGTCCTAGAGAGGCAGAGAGCACTCTCCCAGAGTTGGCAGGAGCCGCAGAAGAACCTCCAGAAGAGCTAAAGCTGGACCCAGGTCCAAGGCGAGAAGGTGCCGTCCGAGGGTTCCTCTCTGAAGGTATACTGGAGAGTCCATACTGCCCCCGGGTACAACTTTTATTCCCAGAGGCATATGGGTTATACAGGGGATGGGACATGGTGTTTGCGATCTTCAGAAGGTTAAGGAGGTTGATGGCTGCAGCGGTTGAGGAGGGGTGGCACAACCCTCCGATAAGCTGAAAGCAAAAAAAACAAAACAAAACAAAGGAAGGGGTTATTGAATGGGACTGTACTTCAGCTTCTTGGACGGGTAAAATCCATCATCTGGAAGGTCTTGTCTCGATTTGTCCACTCTGGCGCTTCCTGTTGGATACACATGCATTCCATCTATTTCACTTCCTGGCCTTCACTAGCAAAAAAGAACACAGCGGGCAAAAGCAACAAAGCAAACAAGGTCACTGCTGTTAGCAGGAAACATCCAGACGAGACACAAACACATTCATTTCCTTTACATGCTCATCTCTGGTGAGGGTTGGCACCAACAGACAATGCACATTGCAAAATTTAACATCTCAGAACTGCAATTTCCATTTCTGAACGTCACATCAGATCATTCGCGGAAAACTCTTACAATTTAGTGTTTTAGAGGTTAGGTAGTGCTACAAAATGGAATTAAACAGATTGAATCACCATCGGGATTCACATGATTTACAATGTGATGACCTTAACATGATCCAACAGCAGTTCTTGTGCTTCCTGATATCAGAATCAGGCTTTATTTGCCAGGCATGTGTTCACATACAAGGAATTTGACTCCGGTTTTTCGTTGCTCTCTATGTGCATACACAGAAGTAGAAATAAATATGGCTGAAAGCAAGGAAAACAAGCTCAACAAGGTAGACAAACATTAAAATACTACGTGCACAATAAGCTAATACATGCATTATAGATATATATTTTAAGTACAAAGTACAAAAAACCGACAACAGTAACATTTGTAAACACTAACAGTCATTCAATTACAATTCAGTTTTATTTATATAGCACCAATTCATGACATTATTCAACTGGAATAGCAGAAGAAATTCCAAAACTTCACAAACATATAAAGCTGTGTTGGTCCTGCCTGCCAGTTACCTGGTTACAGCCTGTTTGCCTGCCTGTAAGTCGGGAAATTAAACTAGTCATCATCCTCTGTCAAGCTTTCTGCGTTTGGGTCCTTTTCCCCGTTGCCATCACTTCTGACACATCCGGCAAAGTGCTGCAGTGACCAATCAAATATGTGCAAAAGCACATTCTTGCTGGATTAGTTTGAACCAAGCCAACAGGAAGGGCACCGGGCTTTGAAGCCAACTCGACGTAGCAGCCAAACAGTGTAAATACAACTTCCGGGTCCATCAAGTGATGCACACGGGCCCAACAAGACTTTTTTCCATGGGCATTGTGCTTATGTGTCCCTGTACTTGTCTTTACTTGTTCTGTAATCACTTTATTGCACAATACATTGTTTTTTGTTTTTAAAAGGAGTATGGCTCTGTGCTCTGTGAGGGATTACAACAATTCACAGTGGACTCTGTAATGTTTACCAGATATTTTCCTGTCACGTAGCTAGTGACTGGAGTTATTTCACTGATAAAAGGGGTTGGGTTTCTGATATATATGGTGATCAGGTTCCGTTTGGGATATCTGCCCCCTTTGGGGGGTGATGGTATACCACCCAGGTACAAACATGACACCAGGGGGAATTTTGTTCCGGCGGTGGAGCCAGGAAGGGGGTCTGTTTGGGGACTATTTTGTGTGGGTTTGTCTTGTATTTCCCACGCGCATACATAGTCAGGGGCTGGCACTGATGATGGGAGAGTCCACTCCTGGTGGTGGGGAGATCAAAGAGGGGGTTGATAGGAGGTTGAAACCTGTTGGTTAGCAATAAACAGCTGAACTGCACCCTTTCATCAACTGAATTACCATTGTCTGTAATCCAAGGTTACATCCGTGTTTACACTCTGACTATCGTCGCACTACTCACACTTTATTTCTTACTGTTCTCTCTTTTTTCGGCACCTTTTTTGTGGAAATAACCTCTGGAATTTAAGAGAGGTTGAGTTATGAGTGTCTATGTATCTGGGTTTTTACATTTTCTGTTGTTTTTCCTCTCAGCACTTGTTCACAGCTTGCTTTATTTAATAAGGCACTACTGTACATACAGCACACCCTCATAAACACGCTGCTATTAAAGCCTTAATTTTAAACAACAACTTTAATTCCCACCTAAAAACACAGGAGAAAATGCTAAGATATTGAGCTTCTACCAAGACCATGTAAACAATGTTAAATATTTTGTGCTGAAAATTTTTTATTTTAAATCTCACATTGTAGCCAAGTAAGAGATATAATTTAAGGAAGAAACTGGGTTTCTAGAAGTCATGTTAAACTCTCATGTGTGCTGATGGGCAAGGCATCAATAAACAAGCAACATTCAACAGCTTGACTTTCAGAAACATGAGTGTTTAGCTGTGATGCTAATGGTGAGTAACGCTTCTCCATGTCTCACACACACACCCGTTATCGAAGCAAAATTCAGATGAACATCCTCATCTTATCGGCCTCTTGCATGGTTCTTCTTTGTTGTTGTCGTTGTTGCTTCATTTCACTGGGCAGCTTCTGAGCAACACAGACGTCTTTGCTTGGAGTTGGTTTGACTTTCATGTGGTTTCAGTCGTTCTTTCTCTAATTTGGTTTCCCCCGCGCTCCGGTGACCAAATTCAAGAATACCGAAACGCCAGCGTCTCTAACCCACCTTGCGGATGCCTAGTGAGCGCTGTGTTAAAAAGGTCTCTCTCCTCCACAGAGGACGACAGAGGGAGGTAAACCCCCCTCGTTCTCGGGGTCCCTCTGCCTATAGCTTCTGCCTAATGCTATTCCCTCTCCTGAGGGGCAAAGACTGCCATTACTGACATTTTAGAGAATTGTAGAGACGAGGGGCCTTACCGAGGTTTTGTTGAAGAAGCCTTGGATGAAATATGAAAGGGATCAAAATAGACAAAGTATTTGTCTTTCAATAGATCTACTTGGTTTTATTCACTAAAAGGTATAAAGCTAAATCCCATTTGGAGTAAATAAATGAACAGAGTGCTGTGTCAGTCTCTCAATGCTCTTCTTCTGGCTTCACTCTCAGCGTTACTTCTCCTTTTATACAGTGGAGCTGAGAGGGGAGGGATTCCCACACCTGCTGCAGTGCAGGGCTTTCTTTCTGTCGAAAAAAAACCCCAAACTGAATTCAAAGCTTCTCGCTGGTCGCACAGAGTTATGCATGCAGGACGTACTTGAGCAGGGCGAAGTTCCCCTTTTCTGAAAAAGGTGAAAATAGCCTGTCGCACAGCAGCAGGCTGGAAGGCACCTGTTATCGAAGCAAAATTCAGATTGTGCTCAGTTTGTACATCACCATAGCTATATTTCCTATGGAGGACCGCCTGTCCCAGCCATATCCGTTATTGCAACACCAAAATAACAGCGACGATGAGGGCACTGATGATGAGTACTCACCTGGCCTCCCGGACGTATTCCCTGACCCAGGTGGCTATGAGTCACCCCCGTAAGTGATCCGCCTTTCCCCTGACTGTAAACAGGTTTGTCTCATAAAAAAAATACCTTACAGCTGAAAATCTGAAAAGAAGTGGCTGACAGTAAGCGATCAGAGAATTTGAGCAAATATGTGACAAACAGGAGGGAAATGTTGGAATAAATGTACATATTTATCTCATATCTACTCTTTTCTGCCTTTCCCATAACTAATGTGTGCATGTAGCCTTTGTGTGCGAAGTTGTTTTTCCGATCTTTCCAAAACAGGAGTCGCGCTCTCATTGTTCCAGAGACAGTCACACGGGAACAGAACGTGTCGAAGGACAACCGAAGTCGTGTCACATTTCTCACGTAGCTGCTGTGTGCTCCCCCTTCCCTTAGACCAGCCGCGTGCATGTAACCAGGGCCACCTTTTTTCGCGCTTCATTTCAGATTAAAGGTCACAGGCTCGCCAAAGTCGTTAGGATCGAGTCTGCGGCCTGTGAATGTCTGCACAAAAGTTCGTGGCAATCTAGCAAGCTGTATGTTGGAATAAATGTACATAGTTTTCCCACATGTACTCTTTTATGTCTTTCCCATAACTAATGTGTGCATGCAGCCTTCGTGTGTTCAGATGGCGGATGGAGTGTCTGCAATACAGCAGGCGTGGGAGAATCTTTCCAAAACAGGAGTCGCGCTCTCACTACAAGGAGCTACTCCCAGAGATAACCACACGGAAAACAGAGCATGTTCAAGGACAACTGAATTCCTGCGAATGGTGTAGCGCCCACATTTCTCACGTAGCTGCTGTGTGCTCCCCCTTCCCTTAGAGCAGCCGCGTGCATGTAACCAGGGCCACCTAATTCTAATGAATTGGAGGAGGCGGCGAGATGTTTTCAGAGCGGTAGGAGATTGTGACTGAAACCATCTCTGTCCGTTCTCCTCTAGAGTAAAACTGCAATAACGACTCTTGTCTTTCTTTCCTTGCGTATGATTTAAATGTTCTAGGTGACTTAGACCTGACACGGTAGCTGACAACAAGGGCCTAACGTTGGTTTTAAAGGGATTTGAATACCGCATCTGCCTTTGAATCGGCATTCCCAGCTACTTTGGTGCCTCGGTGCTATAGACCTGGGTTTAAAACTAAAGAGAGTTTTTTTTGTAAAAAAAACCCAAACATTGCATCAGGCATTAAAAGAAAGGCGATGTGGATGGGTAAAGTCCTGAGCTGGACCAAAACAGAGGCCGTGCAGGGAACTCTGTACCGTTTTATAAACTTGTCAATAGAGATTTCATAAAGCTTACACACTTTAATATCGATTGGGTTGAAATGCCCAGTAGAAAAAATAAACACACTCGAAACTGTGCAATAGCTTATCTGGTGGTGTTTTCCCCTAGACAAACGTAGACGAACCTGACTCCCAGGAATGTGTTAAGAATATTTTTGGTGAAAATGTCTCAGAAAATAAATGAGATGTGTATCAGTCGGCAGACCAGCCGTCCGAGCGGCGCTGTAAGTGGAGCGGTTTGGTCAAAAACATGGAAGCCGAGACGCTGCGGTGGGCCTTCACCACGTCTCTATTGCAAGGCTTCAAACAAACTGTAACTGAACTGAAAAGACAAAAGAACACTGGACGTCAGATAATAGACACGCACACCGTGGCACTTGAGTACAGTGTATTATCATGGAATTTGTCCCTTTTACTAAATGTTAATTAAAAAATTTTTTTTTATGACTTCTTTATTACATTTTGTAGAAACCTGCTGTATGCCTGTGTGAACTGAGTTGCTTTGCAAACCAACTCAGGTCTTTGTTACGTCAATAAAAAGGTCTTCATTACTCTGATGACTTTGCCTCTGAACATTTACATTCCTACGACAGTAATTTCTCCCTTTGTGTAATTTCAATAATGTCCCTCACTGCCTGGGAGAACGGTGACCTCTAGTGCTTCTCCGTTGTACCTACATGACAACAAAAGTCTGGTTTACCAACTCCTTCTACACATTTAGCAACAAACACAAAAATCACATTAACGTCAGAATTTAAAATAAGGCTTACTAGTGTGGTATATCAATACAAATACTGCAATTTAACTATTTAAAGAGGTAAATACTTAAATAATATTAAAAGTAAATATTGAATGATCAATTCCCTATTTATTGCTTTAATTAATTATATAATTGGGATGTACAGGATACTTTGCTCAAACAAATATTCAGTCTCGTTAGTTTAAGATAATTCTCACTTTAATTAATGTAAAGTATTCTCTATAATTAGCGTTTGCTTCAGCTTGTTTCACCTGCTTACGGACTACAACAAATGTGATTATTAGTTCCTTTTGCAGCTCCCAAATATGTCACAAGGCAGCTATCCGCAGAGTTAACCTAACTATTAAAAACCAAATAACGTTGAGTTTTGGTCACGACGGTTTTAGCTGTCAGGGCACGCAAACGGAGGGGGGGGGGGCCCTCATTTATCCACAAAGTCCACTGCGAACTCAGGGGTAAGAACATTTACTTTCAATATTGGTCGTCTTAGTTTATTTTCCCCCATGTAGATTGTGTATCCTGAACACTAAATATTCAAATATATTTTAGCAATTCATTGACAAAATGCTCAAAAAACATTCTCAACCTACAATTGCAAAAAACAAAAATAGACATTTGAGTCAGAGGGCCTTGTTAAAAGTATTACTTTGTTTCACAATATACAAAATAAACAATCCATCCACCAGAATAATATTGACAAAGCATACAGTAGTAGTACATCAGTACAATGTAGTGCAACATGTTTCACAGTCAGCAGGTACTTACATTAATCAGCCACAAGGGGGAAGCAACAGCTCTGATAATTCTGTACAGCCACTGAATAGATTTACACTGCAACAGAGAGAGAGAGGCTGACAGGTTTTACTAGCGTGTCACCTAAGCTCGAGTCAGACGAGACCCGATGTGAATTCCAAAGAGAGAGGATGAATAAATAAACCATTCCCTGCGTGATTTCTATCAGTGGCTCCAACAGGTGACACTGCACTGAAACGCAGTTCTTCGTTAAAAAGCATTTAGCAGAATAATTAAAGCGATCCCTCCTGAAATCCTACATGCTGTGATATTTCACACTCCAGGTTAGAGGATAAACTTCTACATTAACAAATGGGCCTTTTTTTTTTTTTTTTTTTTGGTCAGTGCAGAACATTTGACGCGAATGATTAATCAAATGAAACAAAACATAAAAATGCCCCAAAACCCGCGTGGGATGGTCTGAACGCGTCCTTGCACAGAACATGATGCCACTTACGCTGAATGACCGCCCGTCTATTGATTTCTACATTTCCCCACGTACACCCTGCATTCAACCGTCGTATTATGCACGTCATCTTTGCGTTCCACCAGCCTCCAGCGGCTTGCCTCTCGTTCATTTTACTAAAAGCATGTTTTAAATAATATCCAATGAACAATGCCCCAAAACAAAACGCATATGTTGTTTTTTGTATAAACTGAATTTAAATGATATGAATTTGACTTAATGTGGTAAATGAGGATTTATTTTTTTTTTATTTTTTTTTTAGCACTTTGTTCTTGAGCGGTTCATGTGGTGAATGAAGTGTGGATCTATTCACCGGCTCACTGCCGCTCTGCAGAAAGCAAATACTGTTCATTTTCGGGTCTCCGTTCCCGTTTTGAGATATTTTACTGGAAAACTTGACATTAAATGTTTGTTTGTTCCTGCGCTCCCAGAAGAAACTGTTCCGCTGACTATAAATCAGCTCTAATTTGAATTGAACTGGCTTAGTATCTGTTAAAGGAACAGGCATTTTGGGGAAACACACTTATTCGTTTACTTGCAGAGAGTTAGATGAGACGATTGATACCACTCATGTCTGTAGTCCTTGTGCTAAGCTAAGCTAGCTGGCTGCAGCTGCATATTTACCGCACAGGCGTTAACAGTGGCATCGATCTTGTCATCCAGCCCTCGGCGTGAGAGCGAACGTGCGCAAACGTCAAAATATTCCATTTAAAAGCGGCAATGGGGTGGGTTACGTCAGTTTGGAGCAAACGCGTGCATCGACGATGGCAAAAGAAAAGCGACACAGAATGAAGGTTTAAGTCAAAGCTTCATTTAAGATATAAAAAACAACAGGCATCTTGTTTTGTCCCTTCAGCGTGTGCTCAGTTTGATTAGGAGTAGTTATTGTCTTTAACCCCATTTGGTATAATTATATAATGTAAAGGCGAACTGAAACCCCTCCATCGCTGCATTAATCCCTCCAATCGATCCTGAACCTCGTTGGCTTTTCATTATTATTTCATTTAAAAGGATCCCTTAGGATCCCTTTGGAAATGTACCTGTTTAAATAATATCGTGAACGGCTGCTGGCCGCTCCAACTGAGAAGTAGCACCATCAGGCTTTGAAACAACACATTAGTCCGACAGACAACTACGGAGTCAAAATCTAAATACTTGAAATACAGGTTTGTCCTGCTCTCTTTTGTTCAGCCGGTACGTCGGTCCGTCTTCATCTCAAACTACCCTCGTTTGCTTTTCCCTTCAGTCGCCTTTCCGACCTCGCCGCGGATGTGTACGAACCACGCCCAATTTGCGACGTTGAAGAAGATATTGGAGAGAATGAGAAATCTCCCATGTCGTAGCTGCTATCGAGGTCGTTTTGACAGGCGGCAGCTCATATTTATGTTAAACCCAATTTGTGACGTTTAATGTGCAGCGTTATTGTTTTTAATACCTCCTCTGCATCTTTCCTTCCCGTCATCCCCTCCCTTCCTCTCTTCCTCCCGGTGATTTTGGAAACCCCCTTCTCCGGTTCTCGCTCTCCCTCTCTCTCTCTCTCTCTCTCTCTCTCTCTACGTGGTGTTGGATATGGGGTCGCTGATTCTCAGACACCTCCAGTAGATGGTTCTTGCCACGGCGAACAGGGCGAGCAGGACCAGCAGCACCCACGAAACGTAGATGCCTTTAGAGTGCAGGGCGGCCTTCCACGTACCAGCCTGAACACGGAGACACAGACATGCAGGTTGGTGAAGTAGCCGCGTCCACGCCGAAGAGGAATCTGAGGGGCCTCAGGAGCATTAAAAGGAGTAAGAAAAATCTCCATATATATAAACCACATATCTGAAGGCTTTTGCCGCTGCCCTGTATTAAATCATATCTGAGGCTTTTGATTAATACCTTACGCTGCACTGTAACCTTGACGCTCCTGTTTATTTAACTTCCTTTGATTGTATTTAAATTTTGCCTTTTGTTGCTTTCACATTTTGTCTTGATGCCTTTAATGTTTTTGTGTAAAGCGCTTTGAGTTGCCTGACTCCTACTCTTACAGCTTATCGAGCCGGTATTTTAATGGTACTCCTATCAGTTCTCTTTGTTATGAACGCGCCTGTATTGGTGTAATTTAGTTAACGCCGTGTGGGGCTCTAGGCTGCTAACGTACATAACATACCTGAGGTGGATGTGGCAGCGAGAGATGAACGACGAGCTAGTAGGCCCTAGGCTGAGATGGGGGGGGGGGGTCACAAGCAGACACTGCTCCATTTTGAGGAGTCACAAGACAAAAAGGCTCAAACATACTGTATAGCTAAAGAACAGTTTTATGGCTAAAGACTACTTCTTTCCCCCGTTAAAGTTTCTTTATTATTACAATTGTTCCAACGGAAGGTCTGAGGACAGAGGGCGGCCTATGGTGTACAGACTGTAAAGCTCCTTGAGGCAAATTTGTGAAATTGGGTTGTATAAATATAAATATATGTAACTGTTCTATAAAGTTTTACATGTTTAAACTGATCCTATGTCCTGTAGACTCGTACTTCAGTAAACACTGCTAATCGTATTTCTGATACAGTCCATCACATGTGACCAACCACAATTTCATCCACGCAAAATGAAAGACTTCGGTTTGATTTACCAACACATCAGTTCTTCTGAATAATTATTAAAAATATCATTACTCAAATGCCTTCACACAGACACACACACACACACACAAACCATAAGTCCTGCGGTGGAGGCGGCGAGTACTGCGAAAAGCAGGAAGCACAGCAGGCTCCTCCTCCTCGGGTACCGCCGACCAATAGAAGAGCTGGACATAAAAAGCCAGAAAAATGATTCAGTAGTCAGAACGGAACTGTTTGTGGGACTGTTTTGTCACAAGACAAGGTGGAAGAGGTCTACCCCCCCCCCCACACACAGAATCGTTGAGGTACTTACACTTTTCGGCAGTGTGGACACCGGGCCAAGGTCCGGTCTGAAAACTCGGTCCACTGGAAGAGGAAGTGAAACGTCAGTATGTATCTGAATCTAATCCATCGCAGAAATGTTCAGCAGCAAGTCATTCTGTGACAACTGTAGATGTCGGCTTAAAAACCAAAATAATACAGAAGTGAAACGTGCACCGTCAGTCATAACGCACCGTATGCGTATGTGTGTGTGTGTGTGTGTGTGTGTGTGTCCTACCAGGAACGTGTTAGAGCAGTGTCCACAGATGACCCTGATGCCAGCGGGCTGATGCATTGGTTCAGGACTGTCACTGCCGATGTGAACTGGTCCCAAGTTGATGATACGTTTACTTGCAGGGAAAAAAAGAAAGACAAAGAGACGCAAAGTTCTCGTTTTCTTGCTGCTTGTGTTTAGACAACAAACATTGGAGAACTTTGGTTAAAGCTGCTACTCTATATTTTACGTCGACAAAGCGTCGCATGACTACTTTAATGTGAAAGGTTGTAATGGCACACAGAATTCTAACCCGAGTCTGCAGCTCTACTCAGCATTTTAGCTTCTTACAGCTCATTGATTTGGCAGCATCCAGCTGGTGAACATAGTGGAGCATTTAGCAGCTAAATATACAGATGTGTTTCTCAGGAGTTGGTGGAAAAAAAAAAATCGATTTCAAAATGAGAGTGAATATTGGACTTACATTCGTCAGGTGGACAGAAACACAACTCCAAATGAACAATAATGCTGCTCTGTAACTGCTGGATGTGTAAATAAGAAACTGTTCAGCCTAGAAACTTTATACGGTAACATAACGGTATTAATGTTCTGTTTAGAGCTTGTCTCCACTGGCCCCAAGTGGTCAAAAAAACCAAACGAACAGTAATAATAATAATAATAGATCAAAATTGCAGTATTTTCCCCGCAAGAGAGTTGTTACCCATCAAGTCTAGTTTCTGTCATTGTCTCTAAGAAATGTTTGTGTTTGGTAAGACAGCCCCAAAAAGTGTTTAAAGTCAATATATCTAGAGAGACGAGATACAGTCCAGCTGACTCTCTGGGGTCTGTTTTTGGGTCCACTGAGATTTAGGCTGAAGAGGCGTCCTATTGTTTTTGTTGCAGCTCAAATAATAAAGATTGGGCAAAAGGAATCCCCCGGGGCCAGCTCCTTAACACGAGCTCATCCCAGGATGACGGATGAATGGCTCCTACTGCACAGATGGCGTGACTACAGGCCAAAGCTGGGACGGGTGAAAAATAAACCCACGCTGTTTTCTCGGCCTCACCAGTATGGTCTTGGGCAGGCGATCCTCTGCGACGTGACTTTGCAGATGAGCAGACAGTTACATGGACAGCGCACGTACTTCTTTCCAACGGGAGCGTTCTTTATGGGCTACACAGACAGAGAGAGAGAGAGTGCGATGAAGACACAAAGGAGAGAGGATAAGAAACCTAAAACTCAACCATTATTCAGTCCCCCCCCCCCACAGGTGAAGGAGTAGTTCCAAGTGGTTCTATTTGGATCCCATCAGCAAAAAATCCTGCACATCTTCACAGAGGAGACGATGGAAAGACTTTGAAATGTGAGAGACATTCAGTGTCCGGCCGGTGAAACGCGACACTCAAGTACAACAGATACTTTATGGGCTCTGACTGCAGTCGCTCTCGACCTTCCGATGCTTTAGGAGCTGGGAAAACGTTTCTAACATGGTGAAAAGCTAACAAAATCTCTCAATCTTTTTGTCCATAACTCAGCTTCTAACGTTCGATAAATATGTGACGTATTTCTATGGGAAAACTGAGATGCTGCAGCAGGGAAACTAAAAAACATGAGGCAGCAAATAAAAGCTGTATATAAAACAAATGTAGCAACACACAACACTTTTTCCTGTATTTCAGGAAATGATTAAAGCACACAAAGTGTTTCAATGACACAAAGGGGAACTAAACAGAGCACTAATCAGAAATGGTGCTTAGATAATACTGATAATATTAATTTAATATTTTTAAAGAAATAGAGTGATTATTATTCATTTTGAACAGCTACGGTGCTGCCCATTGTTACACAACACACTGTCACACGTCAAGTGGAAAAAAGGTGGACAAGTGGGACAAGAGAGAGAGAGAGCGGTGAGCAAGAATAGTTTTTGGGGGTCAGAGGCCAAATCCACTGGTCCAATGTCCTGTGAGACGACACTGAAGAAGCGACTCCTCTGCAGCGTGTCTGAATCCCGCTCTGCGCGACTCACCGTTGCTTCGTTGCAGATGCTGCACTTCACCACATGCTGGTGCGCCTTGCCCTCCACAGATATGGCGCTCTGGCAGACCCGGCAGCTGATGACCGGGGCGCTGCTGCTGTCCGGGCTGCCCTGCGGTGAATAGGGGGGCGGGGGATCGCACGGCACCGCCGAGCTGGGGAACGGCGCCAGACCTGGCGAGGGAGAAGGAGAAGGAGAAAGAGAAGGAGAAAGAGAGAGAGAGAACCAGGAGGAAAAAACTGTTTAGTTACTGTAATGTTTACTGTCAATACGACACCAGAGTTTCAGTGCCAATACCTAAACTATTTTTCCAACAAACTTTGACAAATGAGAATAAGTTTATCTTCCAAACCCCCTTCACGCTACGAGCATGGCTCCAGACTCTTTATCTCATTATTTAGTTGCTACTGATGAAACGAACCAAACGTCTCGAACGTCAGATGCCGTCGAAGCACAAGCGGCTGTACAACAATCTTGCGCGACAAAAAGCTTGCAAAGTGTCCATTTAAATGAGGGACAGTCTGAGCAAAGAATAAGTAAATTGCGAATGCAGGGCTTTCCCCGCAGTGGGCCGCCTCGGCTGAAACAAAGGCCACGTCCACCGGCGTCATAAACAACACGAATGCCCTTTCATGAAAGAGCAATAACCCTTCAGGGTCACATACTTTGACAGTCCTCTACAACTAAATTGATCACAAAGCAGGATGTGTCAGGATATTAGGCATCCTGGGTGGAAACCCTGGTATCTGACGGCAGCTTTCTGTACATGACATTTTGGTAATTCCCAGAAAAGTGTGTACGGGCCCACAGCACGGTAACGCTGATGCTGTGTACCCCGGTCGTATCAGACTACTGCGCTTATCGGGACACACAGTGGGTAAACAAGCCCAAAGTCAGTTTTATCAGTTTTGTCAGTGAGGGACACATCCAAAGGCCAAACTTTCTCAAGTGTCATGCAGGAGGGGGAGAAAGGAAGGGATTGAAAACGGAAGTGCGAAAGAGAAGATTTAAGTTCACAGTTAATAAGAAACGACAGAGGAAAGAGGGGCGGGTTTACCACAGCGAGGCAGGCGTTGGAAAAGTCTGGATACAGCGGTGAAATACTTGATGCTGAAATAGGGCTGATTATTTTCATCATTGATTCATCGGAGGACGTATTGATCTTTAAGTCTATAAAACGTCCAGCGAGAAAAAGTGATGTCCCGGACCCAATGTGATGTCTTAAAATCGCTTATTTTCTCCGTCTACCAGACGCTAAAGGACATTTAGCTTGCAAGGATATAAGAATAAGCAGCAAATCCTCACATCTGAGAAGCTGGAAACTGCGAATGTTTGCGGTCTCCGCTTGACAAACGACTTAAAGATGATTAAAAAACGGCTATCAATGAATGCTCTGCTCCTAATCAACCAAGCTGATTGACAGATGTAGATAACTCTAGACATTTCAAAACTGTTTAGTTGCAGCTAATTGAGAGCCTGGCCGAACTCTGACCTTTTGGTCCACGATGCAAACCCCCCAGCCGAGCTGGCCTCAAGTCAGCTCAGCTCGGTCATGTTTGCTCTTTTTGGTTAAACGGCCCGTTTTTTTGACCGAAGTTCAGCTTCACATCTCCTATATGGTGTGTGTGCCTAGATGACTTCATTGTCACTAGATGTTGGTAAAAACCTAATTGACAGAACACGAAATGTGTGTAAAGTTATTTTCTGAATCTGTGTGTGTCTGCCAACTACGTTGTTTACTAACGTTAGCCAAGATGCTAGCTTGGTTAGCTAGCTTGCGAACGTAAAGGCTAGCTGACATTTCTGTTTTTACAAGTTGACGACATTCTCCGGCCTGAATACAAACTAAAATGGTCCATTTTGCTGTTCCAAAGCCTGTGAACATGTCTGCATTACATACTCTGCGGTTTTGACGGATATCCACGCGAGCTGACCGCGGGCGAGAAGCCGTTGGCCGCGTCGTGCTGCTCGGACAGCAGCGGCGACCGTTCCCCGTCCGCCATCGCTCCCACAGGCCGTTTGAAGCGATCCTCTGCTGCGGCGGAGAGCCCTCTGACCCCCCCCCCAACGGAGATTCCTTCTCTTGGAAGAGTCGCTGGTGGGGATTTCAGCCCAAAAGCCTGCTCGTGTGGGTCTTTGACGTCCACATGACACGACGAGAACGCTGAAGGCGGAAGCGAAATAACAAAAACATCTGTCACATGACCGTGATCGACGTCACGGCTGCGATGGACAGCGCGCTCGACCAATGAGAGAGCTCGGTTGGAATGGGTGGGTTCAAGGGCGCTCCTGGGCCGTTTGACAGTCAGGGCCGCGTTCCAATACTAACACAAAACGTCCTTTACAGGGTGTGTAATACCTTTTCAAGCCGGGGTTTGGATTGATTTACAGCTTCCTTTCCCCCCGTTCGTGATGGAAGGAGTAGCCTACTCCAATCCTTTACTTAAGGAAAAGTAACAACACCACAGGGTAAAAATACTCAAAAATATGCTTGAGTAAAAGTAGGCTACATAATGTACTTTAAGTTGACAAATGTACTTATGTTTTACATTCTAAACTTTTCAAGTATAGACAGTGTAGCCACAGTTACAAAAATAATCTAATTACGGATTACTCCTTTAAAAGTAACTTAGTTACTTTACAGGTGACTTGATTTTAAAAGTAACTAAGTTAGATTACAAGTTACTTTATTAGCTACATTCAGCCTCTGCCGACACAGCATAACAATGACAGCTGGTTTTGCCAACACTCACTTTATTGGAAGTGCATTTTTAACAGCAATGTCAACAATGTTTCTCCAAACATTTTAAGTTGAACTTAACAACTGTTTCCTGAAAAAAATACATGTTTTTATAAAAAATAAAACAATGCCAGTCTTTCTTGAATTCCCTTAACATAAATACTTGTTTTTGCCGAAGTCCAGCTGTTGTTGTTTGGGTGGTGGGGGGCCTCCTGCTCTCTGGTGGGGCTCGCTCTGTGAGTCCGACCGCGCAGCGCTGCGACGCCAAACGTTTCTTCACATTTGACGTAGTGTTTCTGTAGCTAGATGACACTTTGTCGCCACAACGAACCTAAATATTCCCATCTTTAGCCTGACACAAACTGAAAATAGCGTCTGTATTTCCAGCTAGGAAACGCGCATCTCTCTCCTCCCGCCGCTGTTGTTGGCGTTTGTGTCGCTGCGTGGCGTGTGTTATTACACGTGACGTGAACTGACGTCATGCTGAGAACGTGACTTTACTCCCCGAGATGCGAGAAGAAAGCAAAAATATGTTTTTTATTAAGGAAAATGAAAAAAATATCAACGCACAGTGACTTGGATAAGTAACTTTAATCTGATTACTGGTTTTGAAATAGTAACGCGTCAGATTACTCGTTACTGAAAAAAAGTGGTCGGATTACCGGCATCACTGAGTATAGATATACTGCAGTTTCATAATTTTCATCATAATTGTAGGCTATGTAGCCTACTATCACGCCTGCATCCGTCCTCTACACTTATGTTTTGCAACCTACATGTCATTATAATTGTAGATACTATGAACTTCTGTGGTGAGTCTATTCTGTACACACGACATCAATTTCCTGCCTGTCCGTCCTGGGAGAGGGATCCCTCCTCTGTTGCTCTTCCTGAGGTTTCTATCATTGTTGTCCCTGTCAAAAAGGGTTTTTTTGGCGGGGTAAGTTTCCCTTATTCGAATCGAGGGTCTAAGGACAGAAGGTCAAGAGACACAAGGGAGGGGGAAACACCGGGAAACATAAGGTTGGGGAACACAGTGGCCCCTGACAGTCGTGTGTTGTACAGACTGTAAAGCCCTTTGAGGCAAACTGTGATTTGTGATATTGAGCTGTATAAATAAATAACATTTTATTGAAATGAAGGAACCAAAAGTGAGAGTACTATGCAAAATGGCCTTCACGGTCCTGAAAAAGATGGGGTTTTTTTTCTTTTATTTTATCTGCACACAAGATAATAAAACATAGTTTTAGGGACTTCAGGGGCTCCCCTGTTAGTAGGCAACCTGACGTCCTCCCGTAAATCCCAGCAGAGCTTTGCACAACTCCCACCTGAGCGGGTCCGATCAGCAACATTACTGAAAGCACCCGTCAGGGTGCGTGGGGGCTTTAATCTACAACAGTGCATCGCATTTCATAAGTTGATTATGTTATGTAAATCAAAATAAACAAATAATAATAATTACATAATTGCAATGAAGTAAAAAGTGCAATATTTCCCTCTGAAATGTTGTGGAGTAGAAGTATAAAGTATTAGATAGGCCTACACTTAATTAAAGTAGCCTATAAAATTGGACTTGCAGTACTGTAAATGTAGCCTACTTAGTTGTGAAAAAAAATGATGTTTATACTAAACGAATTAGACATTGTCGGAAAGGAAATGCTATTTTCAATTATCCTATTAATTGTCGGTTCTTTACGAATGTCCTTTAAGATGCGTTTGTTTGAACCACTTCTTCATAGACAGCTTGTTAGATGCTGCTCAGTATTTTGTATTAGCCCACATAATAAAAAAAAAACATTTAACAATGTCTTTCTATGTAAAATGTTGGAGTTTTGTAAAAAAAAAACAAAAAACAAAAACAACGTCGTTTAAAAAGCCGTTTACGCATTAAACATCGAACAACCTCCACATATGATATTAAACAAGGTCAGTTTACGATGAGAACTTGGCTGTCCTAAAAAAGCATAATTAGCCTACTAATCATAAATTACATGTCCTGCGCGTGCATCATTAACTTTTTATTTCGAGATGTGTAAAAAAAAACAACAACCATCTAAAACGACTTAATTCTCACATGTGAAATGCACAGATGGTAATCCAGTAACGTGATCATTTAGTTTTAAATAGGCCTAATAGTGATTCATATTACAGGAACGGGGGGGCTGCATGCCAAAAGGCACCGTGACACACCACTGAGTCACCGCCACGGTTGCCTTTAAAATGGCAATAATTAATATTTTTAATTTTTAATTACTATTGTTCACGGTCTGTTGTTTGCGTGTGCGCATGGGACGGGACGCGTAAATCCGCCAACACCACTCGAGCTGAACGGTGCTGCGCCAACAGCTGAGCCGTTTCCCAGACGGATAGTCAAGAGTCCCTTGTTAAAATGGTAAACGGGGAAGCAGAGTCCCGCGGGGATGTCCCCTTTTTGTTACATCAACATTATTTCTAAGGCCGCGTTCAGACAGACAGCCCGCACCCTCGTTCCTGGGAGAGCGCAACAATGTGCTCGACCTTCCGCCACCTTTGAGGTGGACCATAACGTTTTTGACACCATGATAACTTTCCAGAATTGTAAAACACCGCCTCATAGCAGAGCTGTTACTGAAACGGGATTTTCTGGATTGAATTCCATTTTCTCACGCTCGCACTCGCGTGTCTTTTTGGTTTTACGCAGCGCCATTTTCGGTTTCGGCGCGCATTAAAAACGGGCCGGTGCGCATTGCGGATTTCTTTTGCGGGTGCAGGGATGGTTTTCGCACGAGTGTCCGCCGGGCCTCTGCAGACATTAAATGGCTCATTGCTCACTGCCACACATTCCAAAGACAACTCATCGGCTAATAGTGCGTTATACGTCGCCAAATGACATAAATACCGTTTACAGTGGCCAGTGGCTGCACGGTGCCAGCATGGACTCTACACACGTTACTCCCCCGTTCTTCGATGAGCGCCAGGTTCGGTGGGCCACTGAGCGGCTGTAGCACGTAGCAAAAGTAAAATCAAATCAAATCAAATAGTTCAAAATGAAATCTGGTCGATTTGTTTCACCATGAAAGCGCAAGAAATTCCAGCTGATTCGTGCCCCGTTTGCACATTCATCTCATTCCTGCGCCCCCGACGATCGACTTCGACGGCTGCATTCACTGCACCCAACCGATCACCGACAACAAGCACCATTTCCTCATGCCATTTTCTGGCGCGTATTGTCTGGGGTGGGTGGGAGGGTGTCTTTGCAAGTAGATGTGGTGGCATTAAATCACTGTTCTCCGTGTGGAGAGACTGACACATTCACCATGTCGCTCCCGCTGCCGCTGCCGCTGCTGCTGCTGCTGGCCTGCAGCACCCGGGCTTCTCATTTTTATGGGACAGTGGTGACTTACTCCTACCCCCAGACCACCAACGCAGCCGGACCTCTCACGGTACGTAGGCCTGCTGTCTCGTTTTAATCCGACTCATTCACCTTTTTGAAATTTGACAACGTGACACACAGAAAAAAGTGACGGGCTATTTTCTGCGACGGGGGTAAAAAGAAAAAAGAAAAAAAAAAAAGTGCAGCTTGAAGTCCCGAGAACAATGCAGCCGAGGGGCCTCTATAAGTTGCAATGTACTGTGCAATCAAATGGTTTATTTTTTTTCCCCGATGAAAGAAAACAAACCGATTCATGTCATTTGGAGAAATATCCTCCCGTGAGGTTCTTATCCACAGGGGCCACTTGCACCGGGGACGTGTCTCCACCGCTTTTCTTTTTAAAAGCACAATTTGTTCAAAGAATGAATACAAACAAAATGTTTAAATGTTTGTTTTTAATTACATTTGTGATACTTGTTTATACTTAGTGCGGCTGTGCAGTGTCCTCCGTCCCATTAAATATTGTTAATAAGCTGCACGCAACTCGACAGCTCATGCACTATTACCTTATACTGTAATATTAACCTCAACCGGTAAACCCACTTTGTACATTACTCTTATTTAATTTTAAATTTATACTTATACCCACTTCCTGTATTATAGTGTATTATATTATTGCCTTTTGCTTAGTACTTCCATTCTTGCGTGCACTGAGGTGACAGTGAGCTGCTGTTACAAAGAGTTCCCCCTCGGGGACCAATAACGTATTTCTGACTCTGATTCTGATTCTGACAATGAACGCGGAGAAACGAACAGCCCTATAATCTAATCCCTGCTCCAGTTCGATTCCCTCGTGTCCCCCACATATCGACATTTAAACCTCACTGAACTCCTGCGACCTCTCTGCTTGTCCAAGGTTCAAAAACGCGTGCAGCCTTGAAACTACAAGGCAGTTGATGTGCTGTTATGCAATTTCTTTTTTTTTTTTTTGTTGCTGTCAATATCCCCCATTACATTTCCTAAAATAGCACATGAGGACCATAGAAATTGTTTTGCCCCCCCCCACCCCACCCCAACCCAGTCTCTCGGCATTTTCAACACAAAGTGCGCCCTGCGCCGAACTTCCCTCTTTGAATCATGGATGTGGTTCCAGGTGCTTGGCTACAAGGAGACCTTCCACTCTCGCGCAGACCCAGCCCCAGACTGGGGCCGTTCCAGCGGCCACTGCGGGGCTGAGCGCTTATTTGTGCGGCACATGGTCGACCGGGAAGCCAGCGGAGCGTGGTGCCACAGAGAGGTCATCCCCATCCGGCAGCTCCCCAGCAACGCCTCGTTCCAGCTGCGGTACGTGCTCCACGACAGCATCGCCGGGGGCCACGTGTGTCCCGTTCAAATAACCGGAAGGGGAGGGAGACACCCCAGGGGAAATAGTGCAAACATTAAACTAATATTTCACCATGAAACTTCCCCGGTTCGTTACTTACATTAAGACAGTTACTTTTTTGTATTACAAGTTTTCTGAAATGTCATGTTTGAATACAAATATTAAATTATGTGCCCATTTGCATACATTTCCAGAACGGAAAGCTGGACACTGGACAAAGCCAGGTTCACAATTCTTGTTTAATTTTAATGACATATTAGAGTCAAATGTTTTTACAGAGGGGATTTTTATCACACCATGAATCAGACAGTACGCTCAACAGCCATGAAGAAAAATATCCCCAAATCTCCAAATCGACCAGTGCTTGAAAACAAGAATGTTTTCACCTGGGGTGTCTTACCCCTGAAGGATGAGACAATCAGAGCCTCCTTTTCCTTGATAATTCAACTGAACGTCAGTTTTTTGAGACCCTGGAAAGAAAGCCTGCTTCATCGCCACCAAACAGGCGATTAAGTGATTTAAATGGATCCCCTCATACCTAGGACGTGTCCGTTCCAACAATACAGTTCACAGAGTTTTAAAACTGATGCCAACTGTCTATGACTTCAGAACACACTTTGTATCAGATAATATCTTGCAAGTTAGCTGTACACACACACGCAACACATGTGTACAGGCGGACTCAGAGCAGCGCAGTAAAAACTGACTTTGTCATGGTCGTCCACTGAAGGGTGGACAACTGGATAGATAACACCATAAATGGCATCGTGTTATGGAGAGCCGTGACTCTGGTGGAACTGAGGAACCGGTCAGACACCGGCCAGGCCAACAGATCACCCCAGGCCGCCATCGTGCCTGCTGTGAGGTAAGCCAACCCACCGTTTGTGCTTCTATCTTTCTGTTGCGTATTTAAGCAAGTTTATGTGTCACATTCCGGCATGAAAATACCATTATAGCACCGTTTTGTTTTTTCGTACGGCAAACAGAAAAAAAACCCAACCCGACACGCCAGTGTTTTTTCCCTCAGATTTAAACTTGTTATGCCCAGATGAAAAAGTTAAAACAAAAAAAAACCAAACAGACCGCTTTGTGGGGAAACACCTTCAAAGGGGAAATCCGTTGACTTGTGATCAAGTTCAGGTTCGAGTTTACGTTTCCTGGTGAAAACATTGAGGAACAAGTGAGTCACTTTCCATCACGTATCCAAATCCAGCTAGACTGACATTTAACATTGAATCTAACAATCTAACATGTACTGTGGTGCAGCTAGGTTGGATAACTGAAAATTAATGCAGGGGATTGAACAATGCCCAAATTATCAATGCTCTCTCTCTCTCTCTCTCTCTCTCTCTCTCTCTCTCTCTCTCTCTCTCTCTTAGAGTGCCTTCAAACTGTCGGAGAGATTTCAACCTGTTGGCGTTTGACCCTGACGGAGACCAGGTTAAATGCAGATACAGAACACTGTCAGAGTGTGACCCCTGCACACCGCCGTCTGTCCTCAGCCTCTCACCAGTGAGTCGCCCATGTCCACAGTAACGCTCACTTAAAATAATCCTGTGCTTCATATGTACAGTGTGTACGTATATATACTGTGTATACAATCTGAGTCGGCATATTCGCTGCAAGTGAGTCAAGTCAAGACCATTACTGTAGATATTGTGGTTTTTAAGTGAGCGCACAATTCATGAAAACATCATCACGCTAATGGTGGTTATGTGGAGTTGACGCAGTTCCAGTTTTACGCTTCTGGTGAGAACGCGTTGCCACTGGATGTGCATTTCAGTCCTGGCTCACTGAGTAACCTTTGACTGAGAAAACAAGCAAAGAAACCAAATGTAGAAGAACATAACGCAGAAGAGAATAAGTAGGAGTAGGATTTGTGTTCCGAAATAGCCTTTATGGCCTAAATCTTATTCCAAATTAAATGTATAGTCATGCCTTTCATTACCTGACGACACATACGTTATGAGCAATTTTGACCTCTTGTCCTCTTGTCCTCTTGCAGTCTTGTATTCTGTCATTCAGCCCCACCAATAGCAGTAACGAAGGCCTGTACGTGGTACAGCTGGTGATGGAGGACTTTCCCAGGCAGACTATTAACCTGACTCAAACTAACGGGGCACAGACGACGATAACTACCAACGAGACTATAAGCAAACTACCTGTCCAGTTTGTTTTAAGGGGTAAGACCTCTTGTTTTGGTAGCGTGGCGGTATTTAGCTGTGCTGAAGTTAGAAAGAAATCTGTTTTTGGAGTGTATATCAAAGTTACTTGACAATCATTATAATCTTAGGAGGTCTTACTAAAACCAGACAAATGTAATGTACATATAATCAATGTATGTATATATAATCATAATTTTTCATGATGCTAGATAAAAAAGTAAAGGATCACCAGAGTGATTGCAATTCATTGTCTGACTGACGGATGGAGGGACCAACCGGCATTGCCATCCTTAGGAAACTTCAGTGTGGCTGAAATGTTGGCTTTCCTTCTTGTTCCAGTGGATCCTGCGGTGCCATCCTGCACTGAGGGGCTCTATCTGCCCAGGTTTCTGCCTGCAACCCCAGCCAATGGAGCTCGGCTGTACACGCCTGCCAATCAGGCCCTGGAGATCAGCATCAATGCAGAGGCCAATAATTCAATGTAAGTCAAAAAAAAAAAACGAATTTCAAAGAACATAGATATTAAAACACTACAGGTTAATGTTGTCCTGCACATTCTTATCTGGTTAGATAGTTATCTACATTAAGACATCAGTCACACAAATGGTTTTCATTCTCCAAGGTTTTTTCCGGTGCACAATAAATCTTGTGTTGTATAACAGGTTTGACGAGAATGCAACAAATGTAACAGAACCAACTGTGTAGTGCCGTTAGGATATACACACAGCAGGTTAAGTATAAGCCAAAAGCCAAAAGACAACGTGAAAAACTCCCACAGTATATTGTGTGTAAGCACCTGTAGACTTTGCACCATGTTTTTTTAGTTTCACAGTTTCAGAGTTTTAAAGGCTAATACTGGTTTGACCACTTTAATGCAACAAAAAAGAAGAAAATAAAAATGAATCAGCAGGTCAAAGAAAGATCAGTCAGCAACTGCTATGAGGGAAACAACATTATAAAGAAAGTTGAGGAAGATGCCAGCTGAGAGAAAAAAGCATTTTCATCCGCTTGCGGTAGAAGGGCGGTAAAGGGGCGTGGTGGCAGAGCGGGTCGTCCACCAAGCGGAAGGTCGGCAGTTTGATCCCGGCTTCCCTCAGTCATGTGCCGAAGTATCCTTGAGCAAGATACTGAACCCCAAATTGCTCCCGAAGCTGCGCCTTCGGTATGTGAGTGTGTAAGTCGCTTTGGGTAAAAGCGTCTGCTAAATGTAAATTTAGAATTTACATCATGTCGTCAACAGTTCTGCAACATTTGTGGATGGGGAGGTTTTGGAAATGCCCACTTAACTCGCCAAGCCTTTTCTTCTTCTGCTTGCTAAAGTATATCTGAGCTGCAGTTCAGCGGGCTGTACAACAGCCTACAGCAGACTACATCGGGAAGAGGACAGTTCATTCTGACATGGACGCCGTCTGAAAACCAAGATGGGGAAAGCCACCCCATCTGTTTTGTCGTCCAGGCAGTTTCCAAGTCAGTAACTTGTCCCATGAACATTACTCTAAAGCAACGTATATGGAAAAACTGCAGAAATACCTAAAATGAAAAACTATGAACTGCGTTTCTTATTGCAAAGTTTTATCAGGAGTTAATGCCTATATCCTGGTATAATAGAGTCAGTATAGTAAATGTAATGAAAGAAAGGAGTTTTGGAATAGCATCGCAAAGTAAATAAAATCTTGTTGAGCACTGTATGTATACATGTATGCTGCATATCTGTACGTGTGTGTACATGTGTAGATAAGAATATGTGGGGATAAGTGTGACCATGTGTATATTGTGTGAAATAAATGTCCTCCTTAAGCAAGGAAGACTTTCTATCTGGAATTATCTAAAAATATTTTTTTTCCGCAGTTCGGTCAAGTATCACTCGGAGCTACGATGTGTCATTGTGAGTGTTGGAAATGGTGAGAAGAACCCTCCCTTGTTTATTTACGTTTTAAAATCCATTGTTGATTTCCTGGAATGATGAAGTTCACTTCTATTCTCTTATCTTATCTTATCTTTGTATCTTTTATATTCACTTCTATGTACAGACTCAACAACAACTA
>CM022475.1:17506379-17517622 GCA_011952105.1 Coreoperca whiteheadi
TACACCAACCACAGCAACCAACACTAAACTAACCACACCAACCAACAATACACTAACCACAGCAACCAACACTACACCAACCAACACTACACTAACCACAACAACCCCCACTACACCAACCAACACTACACTAACCACAACAACCCCCACTACACCAACCAACACTACACTAACCACACCAACCAACACTACACTAACCACAACAACCCCCACTACACCAACCAACACTACACTAACCACAACAACCAACACTACACTAACCACAACAACCAACACGACACCAACCACACCAACCAACACTCCACTAACAACAACAACCAACACTACACCAACCACAGCAACCAACACTACACTAACCACACCAACCAACACTACACTAACAACAACAATCAACACTACACCAAGCACAACAACCCCCACTACACCAACCACAACAACCACCACACCAACCACAACACCAACCACAACAACCAGAACTACACCAACCGCACCAACCAACACAACTACCTCAACAACCAGCACTACACCAACCACACCAACCACCACTACACCAAGCACAACAACCACCACAACAACCAGCACTCCCCCAACCACACCAACCACCACTACACCAACTACCACTACACCAAACACAAAAACCACCACTACACCAACCACAACAACCAACACATCAACCACAACAACCAGCACTACACCAAGCACAACAACCAGCACTACACCGACCACAACAACCACCACTACACCAACCACCACTACACCAAACACAACAACTACCAATACACCAACCACAACAACCACCACTACTCCAACCACCACTACACCAACCACAACAACCACCACTACACCAGCCACCACAACACCAACCACAACAACCACCACATCAACCACAACAACCAGCACTACACCAACCAACACATCAACCACAACAACCAGCATTACGACAACCACAACTACACCAACCACAACAACCACACCAACCACCACACCAACCACAACAACCAGCACTACACCAGCCACACCAACCACCACTACACCAAGCACAACACCCACCACACCAACCACAACAACCAGCACTACACCAACCACACCACTCACCACCACACCTACCACAACAACCAGCACTACACCAACCGACACTACAGCAACCACACCAACCACCACACCAACCACAACAACACCAACCACCACTAAACCAAGTACAACAACCACCACTACACCAACCACAACACCCACCACATCAACCACAACAACCAGCACTACACCAAGCACAACAACCCCCACTACACCAACCACAACAACCACCACTACACCAACCACCACTACACCAACCACACCAACCACCACAACAACCAGCACTACACCAACCACAACAACCACCACACCAACCTCAACAACCAGCACTACACCAACCACACCAAGCACAACAACCACCACTACACCAACCACCACTACACCAAGCACAACAACTACCACTACACTAACCACAACAACCACCACACCAACCACAACAACCACCACACCAACCACAACAACCACCACACCAACCGCCACTATACCAACCACACCAACCAGACAAAACACAACAACAGCCGTCGCCTTGAACCAAAGTGAGTATGTCATGTTCTGATGATGTTTTACAATATACTGTACGCACTGTAATCATCTATTAATAGACATATATTGTACATAGCTAAATGACATGTGAGCTAAGTGAGAAAAACGGAACTTGAACTGAAAATGGAAGACCTCGTCTAAGACAGCTGTGTTACTCAGTTTCATCACCCTTCTGGCCTGCATTATAATGCTGAGTCGCTGTGTTTCCAGTTGTCATAGGGCTGAGAATAAAGATTTCCTCTCCGTCTTCACTGTCTCAGGACTACATCAGGAATAACGTCACACAACAGGTCAGTCTCTTCTTATGTTCTCGGAAATGCTGCCAAAGCATCAGGTAATTGGTGCCTAACGCAGAGGGCAGGCAGATACAGGAATACACAACAGTCAACATTATAAAACTCGGAAAACTGACTGAAAAATCATCGTCAGAATAACAATAAGTGCATTTCCATCCTCCTGTTTTTACGTGAATTTTCGATTTGAGCGCGGAAATGCCTGAAATTCTAAAAAAAAGGTTTTTATGCTTGGCTAAGGTGGACAACTTGGTGTATCAATGAAAACGAAATGCGACAAAGTGCAATGGAAACAGACTTAGCGAATAAATCATGATGACTTGAATGAAGCAACTCAGTTAATTTAATATCCACATGGTTTTCCATTGTTTGACGTTTGACTAGCACTGTTTCAATTACATCATTTTGTTGTGCCCTCTTATTCCGCAATGGTTTAATGGAACCCAACTGGAGAATAAGTACCTCCAACGGTTTATCTTGATAAACCAACTCCTAATATTTGCATAACAGTAGTGGATGGACACGCGCATTAATTCTTATTGTAGACTTTCCAGTGCTGACAGATGCGTTTAACTTACGTAACATGCCATTTGACTTTTCGTTGAACGACTCTATTTTGTGGGTGAACAGTTAGACTTTTTTGGACAAATGAGGAGCAGCCACTGTTTCCATTAAAACAAAGCGAGCAGGTGAATCTGGCTGAAAGCTCCTAAGCATAAAGGGGAGATAAGGATCAACATCTGTGTTTAGTTTACTTTACTTCCTCCATTCCTGCTCGCCCACTTTATACAGAACCCTCATATCTAAGGAAGCAGTGATCGTATCTCAGCACCACTGTTCCTTCTTTGTCTCCAGATCAAAGATGTAATGGTGAGCAAAGGGCTGCCATCCGACATCATTTTACGCCTCGTGAGCAGTGTGCAACTGTCCCCTGTTGTCTCAACGTGAACATTTTTGTTTGCACTCGCCTGCCAAATGGAAAACTCCACCGTCAGCTGCTTTACCTCCACTGCGGAGCCAACGGCTTTTCAAAAGCATTGCTTTGAAAAGTTATGTTCATAAACTTGCATTCCTTAATTCTCATAAAGATACAGGAAAATCTTCTAAGATTCATTTTGTTGATCCTTTTGTGGAACACAGGTCATGATTCATTGTATGATTTTACTGCTCAAATCTTGTCATTATTTTGAACATTTAAAAATGCTTTCAGTTTTCAGATTTACCGTGTGTGAGCAGAGTGTGGCTGTAATGATCACCTTTCATGTGTAAACACTTGACTGTACAAAGATGTTGAATTGTTTCGCTGCCTTTGGTTTTATGTCCAATGTGTACTTGTTATTAGTCTAATTTTATTAAAGCCATCTGCTAAAGCAGTTATCTTTCATAGAGTTAAGCGCAAGTCTGACAGAAACGTAACAAAGAATATTACCCAAACGTGGTCCGCACAGTGGTTTGGTTTGAAATAACAACTTTACAACATTTATTGACCGCCATCTAAGTTATTGAACCCACAGTCTATGATTAAAGGTTGCAATGAGATCTGCTGAGAATGGGTAGGGGGGAGCCATTACCAAAAGAGTGATGCATAAAACATACATACAGAAAAATAAACCCACACACACGTCACCACTGAGTCAAAACCATCTGGTGTCTGATTACAGCAGCGGCGCCTCAGCTGTTGTAGAACAGATGCGTCACGTGAGCTCTTTGTAAAGAGCTGGTCCTTCTAGAAGTGATGTTAGGTGTGATGACGGCGCTCCGAGGCTCGTTTCCATAGCGGTTTGGATGCAGCGACGTCTAGCCACTGTCTGAGCTCGCTTTGGATATGAATAAATGATTTGACTGATGAAAACAGAAACGGAATATAGGTTTATGGTCGCGTCAAGTTTTCACATGAAAGGAATTTGCCTTGGTATTTTGGTGCATATAACAGTGGACAGAGTGAGAGAAAAAAATAAGACAATTATAAGCTTCAAGTACTGCAAAACAAAAAAACTCTGAAAATGTATTGTAAAAACTATGGGACAGTAAGCACGAGATGTACAGTTTGTGCAGGTATGTGCAAAATATTGAACAAGAAATGTGCCAAAGTTGGCAGTATGAAGTATAAAGGATTTGTGCAATGTACAGAGAGACAACATGCATTGGGTACTTGTCCAATAGAAGCCTATAGAAGTGGTACTAGTACTGTGCTTACAGTAGCTAGGGAAATGTCATTACATCTTCCAGAATTATTCTAAGGAATTGGAAAATATCCAGCACCAGCATCTTAAGAGTCTATATGCTCAGTAGATTAAAAGGTGGTTTGAAAGATGGGATCTCTTTCGACTACAATTGTTTAGATTTTATTTGTAGCTGAGAATCTCGTGTATGGGATAGGTTTCTTTTCTAAATAACAGATCCTTGTTGATAGGCTGTATGTGTTTTTATTTTTAATTCTTGTTGTTATTTTTTGCATAAAATGTATGTATTTTCCACCCCATGTCATTTAGAATAAAAAGTACTTGTTTGCATGTACCAAGCCTTTTTCTTTAAAATAACTAAAAGTGTAAATGCAAAAAACCACATGAACACAATATAACACAAATAAATTAATACATTGGAAAATGAATGAAAATACAAAATATCAACATTTTCATTTACTTTACAATTGTTAAAAGTTTAAGCACTGGTTAATCATCTCTAACTTCCTCATACCATGTCACGTCATGTTCCTGGTTCACTGTCGGACCAAAAGGAAATTCTTTTCTGTGGGACTCAGACCGACAGAGCGAGAGAGGGAAAAAAAAAAGAGTCGTATTCAGTTAGAGTTCGTATTCATTTACTGTCGCCGTGTAGAGAGACTGCGGCGATCACTATGTCCGTCTCTCTGCTGCTGCTGCTGCTGCTGCTTGCATGCGGCTGCCAGGCGACTCATTTCTTTGGGACAGTGATGACCTATTACCCCCAAAAGGCGAGCACCAATGGATTTGCCACGGTAAGTACATTCATCTACAAGTGCTGCTTCTTTCCAAACAAACATATCTAGCTTTTAGAAATCAAAGGGTACATATTTAACTTTGAGAGGACACATTTTAAAAGATTGAAGTGTTCTGTGAGGGTCAAAATAGCTATTTCATATCAGTCAATATTGTGAAGTCAAACTACCATCTTCTGTATTGTGGATGTTGTCGCTTTATCACTGCAGGTGGTCATTCGCTATAAGCTGAACTTCCACTTATGCACCGATGTTGCCAGGTGGGTTTGCTACGTTGGGAATTGTGGGACTGAGAGTGTTGTAGGGCCGAACAAGGTCTACAGCGAGAGCAGCGGAGAGTGGTGTCAGAGTGAGGGAATCATGACTCGGCAGGTCCTCAGCAACGCCTCGTTTCAGCTTAGGTAAGTGCACCATCATGTAAAATTGAATTGGCCAGATTGTGGTCTGTTCAACTACCCTGTGTCAGCAATCCACCCATTGGGTGTTTCACGGAGTGTAACATGAAAAGGGGGTCACCCGCAGTGCCAAAATCAAAGGCAGCTCTACGTTGGGTGTTTTTGAGCCTCGATTACCTCGTTGTTTTGGTTTTGTGTTGCTCTGTGTTTGCCTGACGTGTTTGAGGAAAGCTGTTTGCTAACAAGTGGGCGTGTGGTGGCAGCTTGGTGGCACTTTTCTGCCCCAAAAGTGACCAAAAACGTAATTCTGAGGATTCTTTAATGCCGTTTTTCCAAAGAGCACGCAACAAACACGTACTGTATATTCGCAACACAGAATACACAGGCAGTTGAGACAGGGCGAATCACTTCAAATCTCTGCATAGATAGGATGTGATGTCCCTCCAGTACAGCTGAGGGACTTTTAAAATTGATAATTGATAAATTGACAATAACACCAACAGTATGGAAGTACACTCAGATTCTGTGTGGCACTTCCACCACAGGTTAGATGGTGGTAACTGGATTAATAACATCGTAAATGGCGTCGTATTTTGGAGAGCCGTGACTCTGGTGGAACTGAGGAACCGGTCAGACACCGGCCAGGCCAACGGATCGCCCCAGACCACCATGCTGCCAGCTGTGAGGTAAGCCCTACTCGCTGTTTCTGTCCCGTTCACATCCCACACCCCTGCCACTAAACACCAGCGCACAATCAATCCGTCCCTGTGCCACCTGTGCATTTGACACGCCTTTAGCCTTATTATAATTCCTTGTCTCAAGAATTTTTTTAAAACAAAAGGTCATCTTCTTCCCTTTTGTCCCTATGAATGTTTGTTGCTATGGTCTTTCCAAATTGAATTAAGGCTCTAAGGAGAGAGCGTGTTGTACACATTGTAAAGCCCTTTGAGACAAGATAATGGACAAAAAGGATTTCTTAAAGGAATACGTCAACATTTAGGAGTTCTGGCTCTGTCCAGCGGTAACAAAATGCGCCTAGCAGCACCTCTAAAGATCACCGATTAAAGCGTTATACCTCGTTTCTTTGATTCGTGCAAATGCAGGAATGCCACAGCGACAATTCGCCGTTTCAGTCACGGTAACGTCCCTGAGTCTCCACTGGTTGCCTGTCAGCTGCTCAGAGCCAAGAAATAGTCCGGCACATAACCCCACGTAAAACATGTTTATTTAGTATTTTTTAATGAATTAAGAAAATATATATGTATTTGTTTCACATTAGACAGAGCCAGGCCAGCTGCGTCCCGTTTCCTCATGCTTCACGCTAAACCGAGCAAACCAGCTGCTTGCAGTATTTAGTATTTGACAGACAGATATTGTGAGTAACCGAATTGGAAATGGCATGAAAAGCATGTTGTTCCTCCACACAGGAAGCCTGAGGCCACTTCGAGACAGGATGAAACACCTGCTAAAGCTGTTTACGTCTCTCTCTCTCTCGCTCTCTCTCTCTCAGAGTTCCCTCAAACTGTCGGAGAGATTTCAACCTGTTGGCGTTTGACCCTGACGGAGACCAGGTCAAATGCAGATACGGAAACGAAGCGCTGTCAGAGTGTAACCCCTGCACGCCCCCGTCTGTCCTCAGCCTCTCACCAGTGAGTCGCTAGTGAACACAGTGTCATGGGTTTTTCGAGAATGCACAGTAGCATTTCACGTCACTTCAGAGGTAAGCAGGCCGAGGGAAGCTGCGGCCGCAGTCCTTTTTAGCCGTGCGAGCGGCGTGGCTGTCCGGAGGGCCTGGTGGTCGGTCAGTCGCCATGCATTTTTGCTTCCCGGAGGATGAATGCTTCAGGGTTTTTAGTCTGGTTTTATCTGACACTTTTTTCGTATTCTTATTAGCTTTTAATCCATTTCTCTTTGGCATGATTTTTATCTTTGTTCTGCCTTTGAATCCGTTTTCTTTCACCCTGCTACGGTCAACACTGCTCTCTTGCTATCGTGTCGTCAGTCATAATGCGAAGCACTTTGAACTGCACTGACCTGCGTGGAAGGTGCTCTGCAACGCTCGACTAAAGTTTGATTGATCGATGAGTCAGTGAAATAGCTTGAAGTCTGCTCGATGGATTGGCACAAAAACACTGCACCTACATTCATGAGCCACAGAGGATGAATACTAACGTCTTTGGCGATGCCCTTTAGCGCCACCGTGAGGCTGAAATTGATGGTTTTGAGTGAAATGTATCAACACCCATTGGACCAGTTGTCATGAACTTTGGTTCCGAGATTTATGTCCCCACCAGGATGAACTGTAACACCTTTGGTGACCCCACACCTCTTTTTCGTATGTAGCCCCATCGTCAGGTCAAATGTTAATCTGTCCAATACTTTGGTTTATGACCTGTACTTTGTGTTCAGAGCTAATTAGCCATTGCTGCTATGCAAACGCACTCAACTAAGGTGATGAACGAGGTAAACCTCATGCCATCACGCACCTTGAAGTTAGAAGAAGTAATCGGGGTATGATAGAAAAGCCAATGTGCGTGCCCATCGCTCACTGATTGATCATGTAAAATATGATGATCAGATTCCTCAAATCCCACATGTGCACACTCCTGTGTCACAACATCTGAGCCCATGTCTTGAGTAACGTGCAATGCAGCTAATGAGCTACATTATTCATTAGCAATTAAGTGAACGATATCAGCTGGGTCACTGAAGTGCATAAGACTAATGTGAATTTCATTTACAAAAGAAACTGTTTTTCTGTTTGGGAATGGTTTTTTTTTCTTTCCCCAAACAGATACTCCCTTGCATTTCCTTACACCAAAGAAAACTTTGGCCTCGTCTTCCTTTTTTAAAAATTATTTTTGCAGTCCTGTTCGTTGTCATTCAGCCCCACCTACAGCAGTAACCCAGGTGCATACGCCGTACAACTGGTGATGGAGGACTTTCCCAGGCAGACTATCACCCTGACTGAAATGAACGGCTTGCAGACGACAATTACTACCAGCAGCCCTCTCAGCAAGCTACCTCTCCAGTTTGTTTTAAGAGGTCAGTTTGAATCGCCGGATCTCGGGTTGAGTGGAGAGACCATCGGCTTTTGGAGCGCACGTTGCTTAAGTTAGCTGCTAAAAGGCGCACAATGTGTGGTTTTCTTTATTGTTCCAGTGGATCCTGCGGTGCCATCCTGCACAGAGGGGCTCTATCTGCCCAGGTTCCTGCCTCCAACCCCAGCCAATGGAGCTCGCCTGTACACACCTGCCAATCAGGCCCTGGAGGTCAGCATCAATGCAGAGGCCAATATCTCCACGTAAGTCAAAAGAAAACCAACAGAAACTGAATAACAACTAAAATAATGTAGTTAGCTAATGTTATGCTACGCGCGGGCCTTTGGAGTAGGTTACTAAGCCAGTTAGACAGTAACTTCGCTGCATTTGGAGGCAGGGAGTGGTCTTTAAAAATGTTGTTCAACTTGATAAGGTTTTCTTGTGCATCACTTGCTAAAGGATCTCGGAGCTGCTGTTCAGCGGGCCGTACAACATGAGCCAGACTACCGCGGGAGCAGGACAGTTCCTCCTGAGATGGACGCCGTCTGACAACGAAGACGGAGCAAGCCACCCCGTCTGCTTTGTCATCCAAGCAGTTTACAAGTCAGTGCTTACATGGACACAATGCCGAAGGACTTAACTAACAAATGCAGAACAGTTCTTGCAAGGTTGCAATCAGGAGATAGAACTGCAATATAAGTGCCTTTCAGTGATGAAAGAAAGCTGGTTTGGCAGTGAAAGGTTAAATTAGTCAAAGCAGAATGGGTAAATGTTAACAGCTGAGGAAACGGGATTATGTGGTTTAATTTTGTGTCATATTTTGCCCTTTTTTCTTCAAAAAACTGATGTCCTATTTATTGTAAATAAGCTCTTCATTTGTTCCCTCAGTTCAACAAAGTCTCACTCTGAGCTCCGTTGTGTCACTGTAAGCGTTGGAAACGGTGAGCAGCGCACTCCACTGTCTGTTCACGTTTAAAATTCCGTTGCCGAGTTCATAGATAGGTATAAGTCACGGCCAGCCTGTCTTTAATTTTGACCTCTGGTAGCAGAACCAACACCAAAAGCAACTGCAGCCCCGGAAACTCCAGCCACGCGTCCAGCATCTACACCGGAAACTACGGCAGCATCCGATCATGGTACGACCACCATCCCGTATACAACTCCATCACTAACAACCAGCACTCTATTTACAACTTACACACGCTCCTCAAACCAAAGAACACAACGTGTAGGCGGACCACACAATGACTTTCCAGCCTCAAACAAAAGCTTTTGTTAGTTTTAATGCTTTGACCATTGTCTGTACTGTATTACTCAATGTAACCACCTTTATGTGTTGTGCAGTGGCATAACAAAAAGCTCTCTACTTCTGGCCTGCATAGTAAAGTTGAGTCACTTTGCTTCTAGTTGTCCTAGGACTGAGAGTGAGGATTTCCTCTTCATCGCCACTGTCTGACGACTACGTCAGGAATACCGTCGTGCAACAGGTCAGTATGCTTCTTTCAAAGCATCAGACAACCACGCAGACGTCCCTTGAATATGTAGTATTTTCAGTTACTGCAGTTAATGCCTGGTGCAGGGTTTTCACACGAAGCCGCAGCGTCTCAATCTGGGGTAACTGCGGTAAAAGGCATCAGCTGCTGGTGGTAAAAAGAGTCGTCACACCAGCGTTTAAAATGGTGAAATTTGGCAGCCGAATCAATTCACTTCAATGGAATCACCGGTGCATTCGCATTGGCTAGTGGATGAAACTCTGCACCAGTCTTTTGTGTGAAGTTCAGCTTTATTGATCTTTGACAGACGAATTTGCACCAGTGACAAATAGCAACTGTTGCATTTATTTAAAAACGGGTCTCAGCTTCGTTGTTCGTCCATGAGCACAAAATGTGCTGAAACGAAGAATCTGCACGTGTTTCACTTTGGTTTTTCGCACGCGTCCACCACATGTGCAACGTGCCACCGTGTCTTAGGTAACAGCGATCGTATCTCAGCACCACTATGTGTTTTCTCCTCCAGGTTAAAGATGAACTGTTGAGACGAGGGATGCAATCATCCTTCGTTCTGAGCTTCGTGGGGAAAGTTTCACCGGAAGTCTCAACCACAGCGACCCCTGCTGGTTCAACGTGACCATCCTGTCAAGTCATGGATTGGAGATGTTGCGCATCTATTTGCAGCCTCTGTCACATTGTAAAACCACTTCCTGCTACAAAGAACCTGCTGTCGTCTTTATGTACACTTTGAATTGTATTTGTATCGTTTGTCAGTTTATTAACCCCCAAACACGAGTTATCTTCGGAAACCAGAATCAATCTGAACAAAAACAAAACCCTTGAAAAAGACTAAAGGAGCCAGTGAAGTTTAAAAGACATCTGATTTACTTCCAGTTGAACGAGCCGGAGCAGCATGTCATTAGGAATAACTACACAGGTCACGGTTTCAAGATAGCAACCGTCAAGATAAATAAAACATAAGTCGGTTGTAAACTTGTTCATCATGAAGCCACATGATATTAAACTCGTTGTTGGTTTTGTTTGCAGGGCGTGAAACTAACTTTTTTTCTGGGCCAACCAGCCAACAAATCCAGAGTTTTACCAGCTGACGAAAGAGTGTGCGAAATATGAAGACTCACTCGCGTCTAAATGAACCTTTAGTGACCACGTACACTGTGGGAAAAGCCACCAGCCCCGTGACACACTCGAGCTATGACGCTGGCTGTTGGCTTAAAATTTAAAACGGTATTTCAAAAAGTGGTTTATTGGCTCTTTGGTTGATGTTTTTGTTGGATTGGCTGACTACTTTTCTAAATTCTGATAAAATGGCTTTGCGACTGTAGCTTGGGGGGGGGGGGGGGGGGGGCTTTGGCGCACCTCTCTTCTATACCCATCTCGGTGTTTAAAAGAGACAAAAACAATCCCCCTTCATC
>CM022475.1:17539349-17549596 GCA_011952105.1 Coreoperca whiteheadi
GTGATGCATTATGGAAACACAAATGCCGATATTGTGCCGAATGTTAACTTCTGTTTGAGTATAAAGAACTGTTCGAAAGTTTGCACCGAGCTCTTTTGATAATAGGTTAGTGTATATATATATATATATATATTTTTTACATCCTCTGGTTCCAGCTTCTTCAAAATTTGGAGGATTTGCTGCTCGTCCCTGGCTTGTAAATGGAAATATTATTGGGTTTTTGACATTCGACGACATTGGCAATTTTTCAGGCCAAACGATGAATCCGTTAATCGAGAAGATGAATGGCAGATTGACCGCTAATGAAAATAATCGCTGCCTGGTCGTCCCTTCATTCTCTTATTTTATCTGGCCAGCAGTCCAAAACCCAAAGATCTAAAAACCGAGAAAAGCAGCAAATCCTCACATTTAATTGGCTGGAACAAGAGAATGTTTTCGTTTTTGCTTGATAAATGGCTTCAATGATGGACTGAACTATCATTTTCAGCACTAATTATGGCACAAAGGTGGCTAATTTGCTTCAGACAAACGTGTGTTGTGGACAAAAAACAAAGGCCATACGCCCAAACAGGTGTTTTTAAAATAACCAGAAGCGATCAGACCTCTGCTCAGGTCTAATGTCTTGTAACTAACCGCTATCAGGAGATTAAGGGAGATGCCCACACACACTCATGACAAGAGGTCTGATACGCCAGAGCAGGTGAAAACACGTGTGTGAAACGTAGGGCAAGCAGGAATGTTTTGTGGACGTGTATCATATCGTTGCATGTGTTGTTGTTGTTTGTAAGGAAAGACGGTCTGTTCGTGTTGGGTACTGAAGCCTGAACTGCGAACATAGGCTGCACTTGGGAGCGGCGCTTCAAGCTACATGCTAACATGCCGATGCAAAGCGAGGATAATGTTTGCCGTGTTCACCATCTTAGTTGGGCGTGTTAGCATGCTAGCACTTGCCAATTAGCACTAAACACAAAGTGCAGCTGAGGCTGTTTTGTATAAAGCAAAGTATTGGACAACGGTCGCTAGATGGAAAAATGAAGCAGTCCCGCATCCTGAGGTGGGCTTGGATGCTTCTACCAAAATGACTGGCAACCCATCCCGTAGTTGTGTATAGAGACAAAAGGAAAACCACAAATGTGATACTCACGGTGGCACCGGAGGAGAAGCCAGGGCATCCCCAAAGTCCTTAGGGATTATCACCTATTTATGGGGGGGCCTTGAACGTCCGTGCACACTGTCATGGCAGTCCACCCAACAGCTATGGAGGTGTTTCAGTCTGGGCCGAAGTGCTGGATGGACAGGCCGTTGCCATCCCTAGAGCCACGTGCGTGGCTAAAAATAACCATGGTGAAGGAGAGTTTAACCAGACGTCGAAGATCTATTTGTGCCCATTTTTTTCAGTCGCTCTTGAGACGGGTTTGTGTTATTGCTCATTTTATGATTACTTAGCGGCTATAAAGCAACATGTCTTTTCTCTCAGACTTCTTTTGCTTGGATGACAATGATTATTATTATTATTATTATTATTATTATTACCATTATTGTGGTGTGCCACAGCTCTCAGCCCCAACTGGGAGACGCTCCACCCGTCTTCTCTTGCTTGCATTGCCAAGTATCGCTTTTTGAACATGCACATTATAGATTTGGTCCCTTTTTTTTTATTTGATAGTTGAGTGTAGCGATAAACAGGAAGGGGGGGGCGGGCTATGACATGCATCAAAGGTCAAACTGGGGGCTTTGTGGTTCCATAGTATGCACCTTAACCAGTAAGCCCTTACACGTTATAGATTGTAATAGCAGTTAAAGGTATTTCTTTGTAGTTATTTTCTATTTCGAGATTAATTCAAACTTATTTGTAACTCTGGAAGTGTTCTGTTGAGCCCTTTGGTGGATTACGGCATTCAAACAATATGTTTATGTCACTCCTTGTGTTAAAAATACCCAGGCTCTATAAACTTTGGTATCTTTGTGAAACGAAAAGCATATTTAGTAACTTTATTTTATTTTATTCAGCTACATATGATGATGTATCCTCGACGGTGGTTTTTAAGCTGTTGTGTGCAGTGATACCAGCATTGTCGCGAGCAGGCTTTTTTGTGTTTCGTGTATTGTGAGTTAGGCGCTGATTCCCGCCGTCATTGTCTTACGTTTTCTCTCTCCGCTCTCCTCTCTGTATTCACGGTCTCTCCTCTTTGCTTCTTCTGACCGGTTTTCTCCTCGTCTCTCTGCGCCAAGCTAAGAGTATAATTAGACACTAACCACTGTATTTGCTGACAGGGTGTGGCAACGTTGTGGGCACTGTGTGTGTGTGTGTGTCTGTTGTGACCGTGCCTATTTTAGTTCAGAGAGGAAACTCAACCGGCATCATAGGAATATCATGCGCGTCTGTGGGTGTGTTTTTATTAAATGTTCTTCTAAACAATTCTTGGAGTTTGAGAACAAAATGTGAGTGTGTGTCATAGTCTCTCTCTGTGTGTGTGTGTGTGTGTGTGTGTGTGTTGCTCTGACTTGCATAACAAGTGCTTGTTGACGCCATGATGGCAACACTTGAATCACTGAAACTCTAACAGGGAGTGGAGCTATGGGAGCCTATGTTGTGCGGTATGTTGTATAGTAAGCAGTGGTATCTATATTAACACGAAGCCCTGAACATGTAAATAAATTATTTACATGTTTTCCTGACCAAAATATATTTCCCTCGATATATTTATTTATTTTTTAACTGGTGAACAAAAAAACAAAAAAGTGTCAGAAAATTGCGAAAAATGTTAATTACAGTTTCCCTGGTGTCTTTTTAAATGCCTTATGTCCAGCAAACAGTCCAAACCTTAAAGATATTCACTTTACTATCATGTAAGACGAAGAAAAGCAGCAAGTCCTCACATTTTAAAAGCCTGAACTCGGCACGATTTGGTATTTCTGCTTAATAAAATAAACAAACGCTACATTTATCGTCAAAACAGGTGTCGATTATTTTTCTGTCGTTCAACTAATCGATTAATTTACTCCTCAGCTCTATACCAAGCATGGTTACAAAACGTGTATACATGAAACCAAAACCCAAATAGGATTAAATTAAACTCAAGGAGTCTTGTTAAAAGTGAAACATCTGCTCGCTTTGCTCAGTATCCTCTGGCACAGCTACTCGCTCGGGTATGACCAGTAGCTTATAGGGACTAATGCTAGTTAGTTGCATCTCAATTTAAAAAAAATACTTTTATTTTTTAATTTTCGTTTTATAATAACTATATTTTGTTATATTCACTAATGGCAATAATGACTGTTGTACATCAAACATTGTAAGAGTTAGCTTGCTGATGGCTAACCGACGCTTCCACGCTTGAGCTAATGTTAGCGTCAGACTCACAAGATGAGTCTTAGGTCTTAGAGGTGCTGAGTCAGAGCTTGTACGTTTTATTATCATAAAGTAACGATGTTTTTAATATGCATATATATGCAAAGTTTAACTGAGAGACTCTGGCTACTATAAGCTAACGTTATCTGCCAGCAGTTGGCTGGCTAGTTAGCTGCTAGCTACCTGTCTAAAAAATGACATGATCTGCTAGATAATTTAACCAAGTGAGAGGCTCACGGCTCTGTTGGTTTTGTGGAATAACATAGACAAAGTCCTCTTTCTACCTTTTTCAAATATCAAAATGGTAACGTTACCGAGTGGTGTTTCTTTCTCAAGGGAACCATCTTTTCTAAGTGTAAGTACGTAGCCTGCTTCAGATCTCTTAATTGCCGTCCACCACTGCTCAGGTTTGTTTATCTCTGATTTGTTCAGCAAATCAAAGTTTATGCCTTTGGGGATTAGCTAAATCCAAGCTTCTGGGCATCATCAGACTAAACTTCTGCTCGGTTAAGGAGTGCGATATCGGGCTTTTCTTAAAGTTGTTTTATTGGGTCCGTCCAGCACTTTGATCCATGTCAAGGTACTTGATCTCGAAAAACTAACCATTTTCCATGAAATGTGCCGTGAGCATTCATGGTCACCAGAGGATGAATCCTAACGTTTGGGTCCCCCGGTGCCGACGCAGAGGAAGCACCCGTTTGATTTAAATATCCTTGTGACCTCTGGCGCCACCTTCAGCACAGAGCAAAATCAGAAAATATCAAATTTCAACCTCTCAATAGGTACTTTCGAAATGTCAGTGGAATGTATTTTAATATTTAAAAAATGTTTTAAAAGCTATTGCCTAAGCATGAATAGCTCGGTCAGCCTAAATGTGCCATAAGAAAAACACTGCCATTGAAATTCACGTTTATGAACCCTTCGCTGTGACGTTCATTCCTGTAAACTCACTGTTACTGCTGTGGTTTTAAAACTCAGAGTGTAGAGTTTAGGAAATGAATGTAAGTCAGTGGAAAGCCCTCAGAGAGGAGTATTGTGTGTGTGTGTGTGTGTGTGTGTGTGGTCTGGCAGCTGTGTGTGTTCAGTTCCTGTTATCTTTAACTGTCATGCTTGCTTCCGTGTGTGTGTGTGTGTGTGTGTGTGTGTGTGCGGTGGCGTAGTGTAGCTCTGTGGTGACAACATGGCTGTCATGTTGCAAAGCCTTGTGTTTGTGCTTGTGAGAGGAAATAAGAGTCCGAGTTGCTGGGAATGTGGTGGAAACTCTGCTCTTTGCTTCAGACTTGGCATATGGCAATTCTTTGACCCAAATTTCAATTATTTGCGTTGCATTTATTTTTTATGATTATTTTTTTTTTTTTAGCGAAACCTCATTTTAATCATTGTGTAAAAATATGAACTACTATTAATGAGTTTTTGTCTCGTCTCTCCTCTCCCCCGCCTTATCTCCTCTCTCCTTGTTTCCTCCCCTCTTCCTCCTCGCAGAGTTCTCAGATTGATCCGGAGGAGTTGTTCACCAAGTTGGATCGGATTGGAAAGGGATCCTTTGGAGAGGTGTGTGCGTGTGTGTCTGTTATTTTGTATTGAAACCTGGTTGATTGTTCGTCCTATTACTGAAGTCACTGAACTCATTTTCTCTTTCCAGTTTTTATCTTCTTTGTTTTCCTAATTCCTTTCCTTTCTTCTCTTGCTTTATCTCTCTCCTCACTGCCCTCGTCTCGTCCTCTTTCCCTCCATTTCCTCATTATCTTCCTCTTTCCTTGTCTTCTTTTGGCCATCTTTCGCCGTCTCAGTTTCGTGTCTCGACTCTTCTCTAGTCTTTTCTCCTCTCCCCGTTTCCCTCCACTAATGCATTCCTCCTCCTCCTGCAGGTGTTTAAAGGTATCGACAATCGCACTCAGAGCGTTGTTGCCATTAAGACCATTGATCTGGAGGAGGCCGAGGATGAGATCGAGGACATCCAGCAGGAGATCACGGTGCTCAGTCAGTGCGACAGTCCGTACATCACCAAGTACTACGGCTCCTATCTGAAGGTAAGGCCGACTTCACGTTTCCGTTCTGTCAAACTGATCGGTTTATGGCACAAAACAGGAAGCGGACGTTGTTCTTCCCGGGAAAGCCGAGCTGAAACCGTTGAATATCTGATGATGGAGGAAGGTGTAAAAGGCTGATTTGGAAAAACCACTGTTGACGTGTGGATCGGCAGGAATGGGGCTGATAAGAAAACGTAGTCTGTAATTTGAAAAAAAAAATACTAAGATAGAGTCTGTCGATTGTCTCCGGCATCCTCTCGTTTGTTAAATCACAGTTAATAACGTTTAATCTGAAGGGTAAATGTGAAGGTTTTTAAAAGGCGACACGCGGCATTTGATTAATTCACTATTACTTTATTTTCCCTTTCTCAAATGAACTCTCTCTCTCTCTCTCTCTTTCAGGGCAGCAAACTATGGATCATCATGGAGTACCTTGGCGGAGGCTCAGCGCTCGATTTGGTGAGCGTTAAGATAGTTTCCAGTAAGATTTGAATGATCCAATTCAGTACAATAACCATAAAAACAAGATCACTCACGAGGCGGAAAAAGTGTTGCTAGCTTCGTTCAGAGTTCACTGGCCCGGAGTTAAATCCAAAAGAAGTGATCCTGACATTTCAGGTTTTTGCCAAAAGTAGTAACGTTCCCTGAAATTCACATGGCTGCTGTAGCGCCACCCTCTGGACAGCTGTTCCTTCAGTTCAGTCTGAATAATTAGGGATGTGAATATTCTGCTGCGTACGCTGTCTTTTGATTCATGAGAATTCACATTTGTGTCCAAATTTAAAATAAAAAAAATTTTAAAAAAATTAAGACGAAACAAAACAGCTTTGTCTTGTTTGCTGAGGGGGAAATTGTGGGGATATGAACGAGTTGTTAGGAAGAATAATAAGAAAATTGGAAATGGATCTGGTTAAAATAGAAAGAATGGTTTATATATGAAACGTACTGCCGTACTTCTGATCCCACTGTGTCTTTGTTTGCCTAATATTCTCTGTTAAGTCTTGTCTTGAATGAAACAGGGTGTGTTTGAGTTCCTACGAACAGCCTTCGGCATGTCAGTGAGCGTTTTATATCCGTGTCCTCACTAGAACTGTGTGTGTTTGCAGCTCCGGGCGGGTCCGTTTGATGAGTCTCAGATAGCCACCATGCTGAAGGAGATTCTGAAGGGGCTCGACTACCTGCACTCCGAGAAGAAGATCCACAGAGACATCAAAGGTACGGATGGGACGTCGCCCGGCTGCTGCCTGATCAGTGTAGCCCGGATCTTCTGCCTTGCTCACAACAGTAGTCCAGTGATTTAGTATTGCACTGTAATACAATTTGGGGACTTGCAAGAGACAAAATCTCTGCGGCAGAGGCCGAGATATCCTGACTTTCAGGATCTAGTGTGGCTCATCATGCTGCTCCCAACTCAAAAACATCTGTCATTAGACTAGGGCTGTACCAAATGTCATATGTTTTTACTTCTGTTGAGGCTTTTGAATGAAGCTTCGATTGTCTGTCGTCCTATTTTATGACATCATCACGCTAAAAACAATAAAAAAAAAAATAAAAATCCTCGAACAAAATCCTCAATTTGAATAAAGTGAGGCGTCAGATTATATCATTCTTTTTTAAAAAAAAATTAAATAAACTTTCTTTAATGAATTTAACTCGTCGGTTTCGTCAACATCAATACCTGCAGGCAGCCGGTTAATCCAGTATTGCTGCCAGACCCGCCCCGTTCATATATGCTACATATATGGGCTGAAGCAGAATATTTCGTTCGATGATAATATGTTGTGAATTTTGGAAATTATTACATCTATCTTTAACTTTGGACTTTACAAAGACCTGGAGTTATTGGAAGTGTTTGGAAACAATCCTACGCAGCCACCACTACAATCCAATTCTACAAAGAGTTTAGTCTTTATCTGAAACTGTGCAGAAATACCGGGTTTAGACAGAATGAACCACTCGGTACAGCCCGACATTAGACCCTCCGTGACATCCCCCAAGCAGAGATACCCAATGTAACAAAGCTCCTGTAGAGCTCCAAAGTCACTATACAACTTCCTGTAAACTGACTTTGACATGTAAAATAGGTGCCGTGCCACATGGACAGCACTCGTTCCCCCCTCTGCCGCCATATGGACCGAGCCAGAAAGGAGGTCCGGACCGCTGAGGTCCCCACATTCAAAGCCGCTGTGTGGAGAATTTCGACCCCCGGGTTGTAGAATCTAAAATACTGTGGCAGACCCCAGATCTGACCCGATGACACAGACAATGAACGTGCTAAAAGTAAAAAAGGCTTCACCGGTTTCCACCGGGTTTGTGCCCGATGCTACTACAAACACACACTTTGGCAATCAAAATAACTCGAAAGATGCTTTAATCATGCAACGATTCCACACGTAGGGGCTTTAGAGTTGTGCTCAAGGTCCCTTTTACCTGCTTTGTTTGCGGTTATGAGTAACGGCTGTTTTTTCAAAAGCAAGCCTATGAAATTATGTACGGGTATATTTAGAAAAAGTATAAAAAAGTGCCAAAAAGCAACTGTCACGTCAGCAATCAGGAGTAATAATGATATTAATTCTCTGTAGCTGCCAACGTCCTGCTGTCGGAGCACGGTCAGGTGAAGCTGGCGGACTTCGGCGTGGCCGGTCAGCTGACGGACACGCAGATCAAGAGGGAAACCTTCGTGGGAACGCCGTTCTGGATGGCTCCCGAGGTCATCCAGCAGTCCGCCTACGACTCCAAGGTACCGCACCGGTTTGTGCTGCCGAGCAGCCGAAGATTAAATATTTATCGGACACTTTGAAATAATAATTCTCACACGCTGCCCGCTCCAAACACTGAACGTCCTGAATCAGCGCCCCGGAGAAGCGTCGCCGCGCCGTCGAACCACAGAAGCACGCGGTTTACTCGTGGTCGTAGGGTGGCGTCGGAGCGATGGTCCTATCCCCCCGCAAACGATCTTCAGGGACACATTGAAGCTGACAACAGCCCGCGGGATTCCTCTGTCGCCTGTTGCCCTGTGCGTCACGTTTGCATGTTGCCGTGGCAACCTCTCAGCCACGTGGGTTTGTTATTGTGTCTGGCCTTGAGGTCGTTTGCATTATTTCCGCAGCCTCCTCGGTTGTATTTGCATGTTATAGAAACAGCCACGCTGTCCTGCTGTCTGGACTTGAACGAGACGAAAAATGCTTTGCGTAGTACATCACATGTGTATTTACCTATCTAACCTTTAGTCACCCCATGAGATGTTTTGAGTTCTCCTTATTTCATCCTTAACCCTCAACCATCCTCACAATGACGTGAGTGTCCAGCTGTTTTCATTTCGGAGGGGATTGCCTCTGGGTTTTCTTTGTTAGTCTATTTGACACAAAGCAACTTTCTCAAAATAAACGCCAGTATGCCGCAACGATACTAATGAACGGGCAAACGCTCATGTATTCATAGCTGCACCTGCTCCTATCAAACGCGCACACAAGTAAAAGGCTGGCTTAAATAGTTGGATGCCCATTAACAAAGCAAACAAATGTCTTTTATGAAATTGCATAATAAGGTGACGTCTCCTGACTTGCTTCTCTGTAGCTGTTTGTTTCAATACATGTCTGAGGAAAGTGTGTGTGTGTGTGTGTGTGGGGTTTGGCGTGTTTTAGAAATAAGGCACATCCATTAGGGTGTGTGTATACTTGGCCTCTTGATGTGGTTTGATTCGTGGCCGTGGGTGCGTGTGCATTTTTACAGAGCATGTGCGCGAGTAAAAATGTTACTTTCATCCCCAAACGCCCACAAGACTCCAACGTAAATGTGTGTGTGTGTGTTGATTGGCTGAAGCAGAAGCTCAAAGAGTAAATGAAGACGAAGACGCAGCCAAAGAAAACCCTCCGGGAACCAGAATCGAGAAAATAAAGCGTCCGGAAGAGTTTTCCCCAGGCCCGTTATCGTGGTCGGTCGGTCTTTGTGATTTTTAGCTGATGCCCGCACACAAAGTAGCTCACTCTTTGAATTTCACGATGCCTTGATCGACTGGCTGATCATCATGTAATTCATGAACTGAAACGCCTGCCTTTTATTTTGTCGTAGCTTAAATTAGATCACAGTAATGACGCCGTAATAGATGTTTGAAGGGAGGGGTTTTGTCTTATTTGGGCTTTTTTTCTTCTTCTTCTTTTTAATTTGTGGAAGATGCTTTTGACTCTTCTACAAAGGGAAGGAGGACGAAGCCTGACTTGTTCTATACCAAAGGCAGTTCGCAGACGCCACTAACAGTTAGGTAGACAAAAGACGTAACCTGAGCAGTCGGAACAAGCTTCCAAAAAAGCCAGCGTGTGTGTGTGCGTGTGTGTGTGTGCGTGTGTGTGTGTGTGTGAGAATACAGTATTCGTGCTATTGTGTGCCGTTCAGATGGGCACCACGTGGACGTTAAGGCTGCTTTCAATCAATACTTTTGTGCCAACAACGGATCAAAAGCCTGCACCTGAACGAGGTCGCTCGTTGGGATGAACCCACGGTGAATTATCACCTGACTCTGCAGCTCTACGGCGCTTTTTAGCATCTTTCAGCAAATTGTTTTGGTTTGACGGCTACCACCTTTTTTTTATTGTTTTGGTTCACTCTCGACGCCCTCATCAGCTGTTTTTTAGTGGCAAAAGCCTCTAAAAGCCCACCGTGCGCTACCTGCTCTGCACCAAACAGCTGACTGACGAGGGCAGCAGCTAGCTGGCGAACGTAGTGGAGCGTTTAGCAGCTGAGGTGCCAGATCTGTTTCTCGGGGGGGGGGGGGGGGGACCAAAACCCGGCCTAAAACCCGGGCAAATGTGGGGGGGAAATGGGTCGGGGGGCCAGAAAAACCCGACTCCAAATGGATGCTAATGTTT
>CM022475.1:17554037-17584797 GCA_011952105.1 Coreoperca whiteheadi
ATAAATACCCAGCCACATCACCCTGAAAGTTCCCCAATAAGTTTTCCAAACCTACGTACACGTCACTGTGACAGAACACTCTAGTCTCAATATAAAAAAAAAATTGTGTGTTTTATCCACTTTTTTTTATATATATCCACCGCCCCTGGTTGAAGGTCTTTTTTTTTTTTTTTCTCCCAAAATTGGATTCGAAAGACAGGTGTTGAAGTTTTGAAAATAGAATCTGCGTTTCAGTTAGATTGGTGGTTTTCGTTTCCCCTATTTAGGCTCATGAACTTCTCCTTTTTTTGGTTTTAAAACAAAATGTAACAAGTTTTTCGGCTTCATTTCTGAATACCTTTTTAGAATAATAAGCAGACGTTTTGGTCAGACTTAATTCAAACTAAAGTCCCTAAGTGAGTCTAATTCAGTTATATTTAAACATCCTAAATTACCATCATGTGCCTTGATTATTTATGCCGTCAGTCCTTTTCTCAAAGTAGATGTCATGTTTTTGTTGAAACCGCACCCAGAGGAATATATAGAAGGGGGTTCTCATCCATCAGCAGTGGTAAGTTTTCTCATGACTTGTTTTGACTTTGTAGGTGTCTATATGTTTGTTCAGTAGCACTTAAGACAGATTATATGCCAATATTACATGTTGTTGTCGTCGGTAATGCTTTAAATTACAGTTCCCTGATCCTGGGAGGGAAGGTCTACCCTTTTTAAAGTCTGACACATAAAATATTCGGTTTTCAGGTTTAAATTTTGTAGTTTTAGCTCTGATTTTTTACAGCAATGGAGTTAATAAATGCTATCAAATATGTACTCCACCACTGAAACAATGCTGAGGACAGGAGAGGAAACGTTGAAATCAGCTTTACTGACGGATTCGTACGGTCCTTTATTTTAGACGTTCGAGGTGACCCTACCCCAAAGTTGAACACACTTGAGGAATCTGAGTTTTGTTTCCACATTTCCCCAGTGAAAAACCTGTTAAAACAAATCAATTTTAAGAATCCAGGCCAATGTTTTGACCCATTTTTGCGAGCTACCAGACTCTCGCCTAGCTAGGCAGCCAGAAGCTTGCTAACTAGTAAGTAAGGTAGCTAGCTAACTGTTTTTGTAGCTGTTTCCAAAGTAACTAGCTAAATTTAACTATTAAGTATGTCGAAACTATTGCTAGTAAATTAAGTTACAACCTAAACGCTCAAAATGGCTGCCATTTGAATAAGAAACGTGAAGTTACTTGTGTTTCGTAACACAACCAGTAGCATTGCACGAATGTTAGCGTCAAAATCAGTGGTCCAAATAAAGGGTGCCTCAATTTTGCCTTTGGTCATGAAGCAAGTTGACCGTTTAATTCTGGCAATCATTTTCTGGGGTGCGTGTAGTTCAAAACGTATCTGGCTGGAATAAGATTTCAGCGATGGAAATGAAACAAAATAAAAATGTCCAGCGTCTGCAAGCAAGGCACAACGGCGTCTTAAACTCAAACTCGTAAGACTGTCCTTTTTCTATATGCATCAAGTTTGGGAAACTGTCCGTCAACTTGTGTCTGAAAGTCTGAAATGTTTGATGTGTAAGGACGTTGTTTTTTTATACCTAACAGCGGGAAGTAGCACAGGTCCTTTTCAAGAGCATGAAGGGAGCTGTAATCAAAGGTATTTACTGATAGTTTGTACCAAAGACACTATAAAACTTGGTCATTGTATATGTTTTGTCTTTTTCTTTTTATATATCATAAGGGATACGACAATGCTTGTTGAGGGGGAAAATGTACAATGAAAGATGTAAGATTTTACAGAAATGTACTCTTTTTGTAGTGGGACTTAGAGTTTTATGAATAAATATTTAAGTTTGATTGAGAAACATCTTTCAACTTTTTCTTTCTTTAATCTTGTTTTTTTTTCTGAAGGGAAAAATCATGACAATGAGCCACAAGCTCGTACTAGTTTTCATTCAATGGTTATCAGTGCACATTAAATTAGTGTCAAAGAAATGTTTAGACATTTTGGCATATGATTAGTTTCTGATAATATTTGCTTTTATTTAGATTTGTCATCACAGTGTGCCTGAAATAATTGGATATAATCTGTTTGCTTGGTTGAAATTACCCAATAATGTTATACAATTACGATAAATTGGAGAAAATATTAGATGATTTTAATTAGTAAGTCTCATAACATTGTATTAATTTGACCACAGTTCTCTCTTTTGTGTAATCCTTTATTGGCAAATGCAGTTCAGCTATATAAACCAAAAAAGATTCTACAGAATTCACAAGAACCATTCATATAAAATAACAAATACATACCCAGCCACATCACCCAGAAAGTTCCCCAATAAGTTTTCCAAACCTACGTACACGTCACTGTGACAGAACACTCAAGACTCAATATTAAAGTTGAAAAAAAGGTCTTTCTGCTGGCGTCTTTGCCCAGAAGAAACCGAAGACATCCTCACGCTTTACTCCCACTGACAGCCACGCTGCTAGTGTCGTAGAAGTGCTGTTTCCCCTTGGCTTCCCAACAGCCGAGGCTAGTACGGCTTGTTTGTCCTTCGATGGTCAACTGGGAGGGCTACATAGATACAATTTTACATGTATTAGTAATCCTCAAAATGTGCAAGCTTTTAGCCATAATGTGGCTGCTAAAGAGCAGCCAGTTTTTTTTTAGTTTTTTTTTTAGAAGTTGAGGTTTTCGCTAAATCAAGGCAAAAAGAGTACATTACATCTGCCAGTACGCCTCAAAAACAATACACTTCTCATACAGATGAAGCCATCACATTTATTACAATTGTCTTGTTTTATCTACAGTCTATGGTGGACGTTTTGTTTTTTTTCCAAACCATCCTGCCAGTTTTGAGTGTGACCATATCATGATCCTATCGTGAAGGTTTTGCACAGTTTGCAAGTGTAAAATCTACAGTGTGACTTGAGTAATCTTCGCAGCACCTTTGGTCTCATTTCCTACTCCTGTCTTTTCTTTCTTCTCGTCTTCGCCCTTTAACTCCTTTTTTGCTCTCTCCTTCGCTGCTCCATCCTCCTCCTCCTCCTCCTCCTCTTCCTCTTCCTCTTCGTCCAGTTGGAGGCTCCCAGAGGAAAACCTCATCCTGGCCAGTCCGGCAGACCGTGCCACTTTCCCCAGCGGGGGCGGTGGGCAGTAGTACGGATAGAAAACCTCTGGGTCTGAATCGCTGTAGCTTCCTGTGGTGCCTCCGATCATGCACAGCGAGGTGGGTCGTTCAGGCAGTGGGGAGGAGTTTAGCGGGAGGTAGGTGGGTCTGGAGGGGCGTGTCAGGTGGGGGTAGTAACCAAGGGGACGGAACTCAGAGGCTGGGTTAGAACTCCTTGAGAGGTGAAACTTGACATCCGGTTGGCTAGCCACGCGGCGAGGCAGCCCCGGGAGGAAGTTGGAGTCATCGCTGTAATGGCCCGCCTCCGTATGTCCAACGCCCAAGTGCCTTGCTCCGTTGCTTCCTGGCTGATAAACCCTAGCCAATCCCAGCCCGCCTGAGCCGGAGGGGCGAAGGTTCCTCCTGATTGGCGAGTGGGACGGCGAGTCATGGCTTAGGGGATAGAAAGATGGCCGCGGTAGGCCATCCATCGTTACATAATCGCGCCTTCTTGCCTGCGGGAAACGCTCCAGTGAGGAAACGGCAACGTAGTCCGTGAGGCAGGGGTGTCGGCTGAGAGGCGAGCAACCAGCTAGTGGGAATGTTGGGAGGATGGGGTGATACTGGTAGGCAGGGCTATTTGGGTAGAGAAGAACCAACTGCTGAGCGGCATCCGGGTGTGGCTGCGGATTGGGCCGACGCCGTGACCGGTTGCCATAGACACCGGCTAACCTTTGCGCTTGGCGCTGCGTCCCGATCCGTCCCCCCCTCACCTCCTCCATCACAGATGTGGAGGCAGATCTTATCTTGGCCGAGGGGGTTGATTGGTGTAGAGATGGAGAGAGGGGAGTGGCTTGGGAGAGAGGGCAGGTCCTCTGGGTGACCTCGACGGATGATTGGCTGCGTTTAGCCCCTCCTCCACAGATTTCGATGTCGTCCACGCCTCGTCGATGTGGGTCCATCTCATCCTGACTGCGGACCGCCAAGGCTTGACTCGACCGAGTGAAGGTGTGGGAGTGCTCGTACAACTGGGGAGGTAAGACACACACAAACATTAGACTTGCTTACACTTACCTAACGATTGTTTTCATTATCGATTAAGCTTCCAATTATTCTCTTGATAAATTGCCTGGTAAATAAAATATCAGAAAACTGTAAAAAAAAAAAAAAATGCGGTCATGGTTCAAGGTGACATCATCAAATGCCCTGAACCCAAAGATATTCAATTTACTAAATGTAAAACCAAGAAAAGGCATTTTTGTGTGAAAAATTACTTCAACGATTCAACAATTATCAAACTAGCAGTTGATTCATTTTCTCATGATGCGGCTCTACTTCTTATGTAAATGTATGGTATGTGCGAACTCTGCGACTGCTACTGTCCATTACTTGTTTGGAGACGTCCGTGAGGAGATCAGGAGAAGAGCGACACTGCCTGGCATCGTAGTCTGACTGACAGTAAGTCCTGGATGAAGAAAAATGAAGACAGAAAGGACAGATGGGCGCGCCGTTAGCTCAGTCGCCCCGTGTGCGAGGCCACAGTCCTCGCCGCAGCGGGCCCGGGTTTGACTCCGACCTGCGACCTCGACCCCCGCTCTCTGTCTCCCATTTCCAGTCTCTTCAGCTGTCTCTGTCCATAAACCCCCCCCCAAAAGTATACTTACCCCGTAACCTACACATGACCGCTTGTTGTTTGAAAATATACAGTAAGTTCGACAACAAGAGAAGGGAAATACGAGATACACCAAATTCAAAGTCCTTGATCAAATTAGATATTTAGAGTCCACAACAGTTCAAAAACTTAAGAGAATCCTAAACCTCCTCTGGTGGTTCTTGACTGACCTTATTGGTGGTATTTTGTTCATTTAGGAGGTTGAAATTGAAGCATCGGTGTGTATTCTTGGACTGGGGGGGCCTGCTAGCTCTGGCTTGTAAAATTTATTCTCACCTCTCAAAGTGCGAAGGCTTCTTCTCCCCTGATCCCATACACTCCAGCAGCTGTTTCTGCGTCCGTCCGCTGCCGCACAAAAAAACCAACAACACATGAGATAGTAAGGCATCATCCTTTGACTTAAGGCATCATACAAAGCTCTCCCCAAAATAACAAAAATTCCAAAAAAAGGTTCTAAATGTTTTATAAAAGAGCATTTTACCAAATGCATTCTGAAACGAATACCCCTTCCACAACAAGAGTCAGTGTAAAAAGTCCTGTGTCCTGCCCCCTGCAGAGGTGACCCATCTCAAGGTCAGGGTCGGACCCGAGTCACTTGGGTCACTCAGTGGGGAAAAGGCTGGACACAGGATGCCTGGTTGGATTGTTTTAGTCTGACAGATGGTTAGAGAAGCGTTTATATTTGGTCATCAGTTTAGCCCTTTCACCGAGAATACCTGATCCACCTCGGCTTTAGGCATTAGAGGATTATTTGGGGTCTCATAGGCCCAGTGTGCAGGATTTAGCGGTGAAATTGCAGTTTGCAACCATTTCAATGCCGCTCGTCTCAACCGCCCGTTCAAGTGTGTAGGACAAACTATGGTGGCCGTGAATCTGGCGAAAAACGCGAAAAAGGCCCTATCTAGAGCCAGTGATTGGTTTGTCCATTATGGCCTACTCTAGAAACATGGCGGTGCAACATGGCGGCCTCCGTGGAGGGGGACCCGCTCCGAATGTAGATAAAAAAACGGCTCATTGTTGGGCAACAAAAACACAACAAATCTTATTTTCAGGCGGTTATACACTAATGAAAACGCACTTATAAATATTCCATTTCTGCCAGTGAATCCTCCTAAACGTTACACACTGGACCTTTAATTCACAATGAACACCAAGTTAATTGAAGGTCAATAGATAGACATGGACAGACCCAAAGAAACTGGTCAATCTAGGAGCCACGAACTGAGCGTTTTGTGCTTGAGTTGGACGTGTTCTACAACAAAGAAATCTAGATGCAGACCTACACTTTATAAACATACGTATGTCAGAAACAGGAGGAAAAATAATAATAGGGTCACAGTAGAGTGTGTGTTTTTGTGTGTGTGCTTTACCTGTATCTAAAGCTGGAGCCCTTACTGGACAGCAGTGTTTTGTGTATTGTCTTCGGTTCCTCTGCCAGTCTGAAGAAGGCATGGTACTCCACACATGTCTTCCAGAAGGACTTACACACATCTCGACTGGCCATGGAGAACTCTAGTGTGTCCTTACACGACGGCTGGATGGACATCACACAACGCATATAGTATGTGCACATGCAAATGCAGGACAAATGCAGTCACACGACGTCAGTCCACCCATCCAGGGAGTTCAAAACAAACACAGAGGATTAAGGTCCTCACCCCAACTTTGTCGTGTAGCTTAATGAGGAAATGTTTGCGCTTGAAGCTCAGCTTGCGGATCTTCGCCCAGCTGAACGTGTTGATTTTGGTGTTTCCCTAGAAAGCACAGAAGAAAAAGATCCATTAATAAGTTTTTCAGTGCAAGACGACAGTCTGTAAAGATACAACATGCTGATGTTTAGCGTGTAACATTTATTGTTTTATCATTTTCGACATGACCGTTGTCAGGTTTAGATGTACGTATGTGGAAATTTTGGGCATCACCAAAGTCTTCAGGGTTCATCTCCCCTCTGGATACCCTGAATGTCTGTGCCAAATGTCATGGCAATCCTTCCTATTTGTTGAGATATTTCCCCCTGGACCAACAAACTAACCCTGCCATCCCCGGCGGAGCGGCTAATGTGGCTAAAAACAGCACCTCCTGCTGGCAGAGTCGTGGCACGACAGCAAGCACCTCCAGCTCCCAGCTGTCTGGAAGGTTAATCCTTATGTATGTTGAAAGCGTGTCTTTGAGATCGTCAGCCACATACCTGAAAGACCAGCACTCCAGAGTGCGTGACAGCCAGGTTGATCCTCATTCCCTCCCCGTCGTGGGCCGGGTGAGGCCTGATACCGTACATGTCCAGCTTCCTCGCCACCTCCAGCAGGTGGATGTCGGAGTCTGCTGGAGACACACCTCTACAGAAAGACAGAAGAGGGCTGAGTGAAAATTGCAGGCTATATTAACCAACACATTTAAACCATTGATGAGCTTTAGGTGCAGGGCGGCTTGGTGTAAGAGCCTTCCGCCAATCGGAAGGTCGGCGGTTCGATCCCGGCTTCCCCCAGCCACGTGTCCAAGTATCTTTGAGCAAGATAGTGAACCCAAAATTTCTCCCGAAGCTGTGCCTTTGGTATGTGAGTGTGTAAGTCACTTTGGATAAAAGCGTCTGCGAAATGTCGGGTGATTGACGTGAAGTTTCACAGCCTTTTCGACGTGTTCACTCTCGTTTGGTGGCTAAGTTTGGGGTGAAAAACTTCCACATAGCTGTTTTTACACCACAGAGGGGCGTTCAGTTCTTGTGTACCTGTGTTTCTTGTGAAACTTGATGATCTTGTGGTCTAGATATTCCTGGTTGGGGACGTACTGCTTCATCTCTAAATGATGACAGTCCAGCTGCTCGTCATAGTCCCCTAGCTCTGCTGCAACACACACACACACACACACACACACACATATAAAAACATGCCTGGCAAAACAACGTTTACATGTAAATAAACCGACTGTACAGTCCCAGGTTGCATTTGTAAGAAGTCTTTCTTTTCTCTGTGTTTCCAAATATCTTAATTCGATTGAATTCCCCAGATGTTGACGAGCGTACTCCAACATAAGGAGTTAAGCATAAAGCTGCAGGGTTATGTGGGAATTTGTGAGAAAAAAAAGATTACATTTCTATAAAAGCATCTTTTTTTCTCTTCTCCATGCACGATAACAAGTGGTGGAAGGAGAATTCAGAGATCCTTTACTTAAGTAAAAGTACTAACACCACACTGTGAAAATACTCCACTACATGTAAAAGTCCTGCATTCAAAACCTCGCTTAAGTAATAGTGTGTAATAAGCAAAATTTACTTAAAGTATCAAAAGTAAAAGTCCTCACTGTGCAGTAAAATGTTCCCTGTCAGTGTTTCCTGTTATATCTGATGTTTCTGGATTAATATCACTGCTGCATTAGCGTGTGTGTTGCATTTTGCTGCTGCAGATGTTTAAGGTTGAGCTCATTTTAACGCCTTTATATGCCGTTGGGTAGTTTAACCTACAGCAATGCATCATGGTCTATAAGATCATCTTATGTTTGTGGCGTCACTGTCCTGTGAGAACCACGTATCTCTAAAAAGTCGAGTTTTCGTGAGCTCAGAGAAAACGGCCCTGCTTTCAGCTTCGCGCTTTTTCCAGTTGATCCAAGGTTTACATTTTATTTAAATAAATAGTTTTGGTTAAAAAATTCGGACAATTTTCTCAACCCATAAAAGAAACACTCCGTCTTTCAGTTTAACGCTAACGTTCAAAATCCCTGCATTCGGAGACACCCGGCTTTCACTGGACAGGATGGGTGAAAGATTGTAATCTGAAAAGTAACTAAAGCTGACAGACAAATGTAGTGGAGTAAAAAGCACAGTATTTGCCTTTGAGATGTGGCGGAGTAGAAGTAAAGAAGTAAAGTACAAGTACCTCGAATTTGTACTTAAGTACAGAAATTGATTAAATGTACTTAGTTATGTTCCACCACTGTCAATAATACAAATAATATACAGTAGATGAATTGAATTATGCCTATTGACTTGGATTTACCTCTTGATGATTACTATGTGTATGTCGACGTTTTAGAAATAACACGAATGTGCAACGCTGTGCCGTATGTTGATGCTTACACTGCAGTATGTGAGAGACCAGCAGGGCCGCGCTGTTGTCGTGACAGGTCAGACTGCCGTTAGACAAGTCCTGCTTTATCTGTAAGGCAAAAAGATACCTGCGCGCGCGCACACACACACACACACACACTCTCTTTAAGATTTGGTGATTAAGTTTGCATAACATTTCTTTAGTAGCAAACATTCTTTATATCAGAGGACCATGAACCCTAAATATGTATGAGAGCACAGTAGATACACTAGAAAGGTGTATATATATTATATAAAACGAATATTGTTACCTGGTGAGGCCTCTCTTAAGTTGTCTGGGGTCTGGTGGGAAGAACTTTACTATAAACCTGAAGAACAGATCGTTGGTGTCTGACAGAGAGAAGAGAAAAAGAAAGGAAGCATTCAAGGTACAGAGGCAGAGAGGAAGGGAGAAAAAAGAAGATGGAGGGAAAGCTGACGAGGGACGGTAAAGAAAAAGCATCTGGTGTAAGGGGTGCCATGCAGTTTGAAAGACATCACACAGCGCCTGATCAACAGGACGTCTACAGCTGATAAACATTCAGAGCTCACTTGTTTTCCTACAGCAAGTAAAAAAAAAAAAAGAGAAGTAGGTTTGATCAGTGGTGGAAAGAAACTACTTCTACTTAAGTATGCCCAATCTATGCTTCTTTATACTTCAACTCCACTACATTCCGAAGGAAATATTGTACTTATTGTACTTTGATTTTATATATAAAACATATGACCAACCTATTAAATGCGACGCACTGTTGTAGATTAAAGCCCCCACACACCCTCACGGGTGTTTTCAGTAATGTTGCTGATCGGACCTGCTCAGGTGGGAGTTGTGCAAAGCTCTTCTGGGATTTACGGGAGGACATCATGTACTTATAAGAAGGATAAAGTTGTAAATTGCCACGCAACAGAACTAACAGGAGAGCCCCTGAAGTGCCTAAAAATATGTTTCATTATCTTTCCTTGTGTGCATAAGATGAAAAAAAAAAATCATCTTTTGGGAACTTGAACACTCTGAAAGGGGGCATTTTGCATTAATGAGTGCATTTAATCACTTTTTAATAATAAATAAGAGTAGTGGGTTGGATACCGGGAACTTTATGCTTTAGCGCTAACTCAGCTAGCGTTAGATTTGTTGTTTAATGGAAGCCCGCTGGGTGGGCGTGGCTGTCAGAGGCTTGCACGCAATGCATCCCGGTACATAGGCACTGCCGGCACGGCTCTGCGAGCAGGACTCCGCTTTCTCGGTCGATTTAACACGCACTGAGGGATTTATTGCTTCACCTGACTACATTTACCATCAACACTGACTGGACATCCACATAAAACGTGGCCCAGTGTCCCTTCGATTGATCTGGCTTAGTATCCGTTTGCTTCCCCTGGACTCCGGTAAAAGGGAAGAGAGACTTTCTGTGACTTACATTTAATCTGTCTGGCCAGCGGCTTCAGCAGCTCTAACCACACCTGCAACACAAACACGTTACGTGGCAAGGACATTCAAACACCCTTTGTGTGTGCGCGCTCATGTGTGTGTTTGGTGTTTCTCACGTAGTTGCCGCTGTGGTGTCTGAACTCCAGTCCAAAGTACTCTTTCTCCAGCAGTTTCAGATGACCACACACTTTGTTGAAGAAGTCGCCACCTAAAACCTTTTGCTGAGAAAGAGGGAGAATTAAAGGGGCAGCAGGAGCGCGAGAGGCATAATTGGCTTTTTTAATTGAGACGCTCTTAAAACTGGAGTCCAGGGACTCTCAGGGGACGCCGGCTCAAATTCTGTTACTTAGTACCCAGGAACTTTGCATAATGCGAGTTTGTATAAAGCCGTATTAACCGTCATAGGTCATATGAACTGGATGCCCATTGCTTTCAATGTGAAGTGAAAATAAACTCCTCCACTCGACCGTGGTGAGGTGTGCTGTGGGTGCGACAGAGGAGTTCAAGGTGGAGGTGGGTCTGCATCAAGGATCGGCTCTGAGCCCCTTCTTGTTTGCTCTGGTGATGGACAGGCTGACAGATGAGCTTAGACAGGAATCTCCTTGGACTATGATGTTTGCGGATGACATTGTTATTTGTAGTGAGAGCAGGGAGCAGGTGGAGGAGAATCTAGAGAGATGGAGGTCTGCTCTGGAAAACAGAGGAATGAAGCTTAGCCGCAGTAAGACAGAATACATGTGTGTCAATGAGAGGGACCCAGGTGGAACGGTGAGGTTACAGGGAGCAGAGGTGAAGAAGGTGCAGGACTTTAAGTACTTAGGGTCAACGGTTCAGAGCAATGGAGACTGTGGAAAAGAGGTGAAGAGGCGAGTGCAAGCAGGTTGGAACGGGTGGAGAAAAGTGTCAGGTGTGTTGTGTGATAAAAGAGTATCAGCAAGAATGAAAGGAAAGGTGTTCAAGACGGTGGTGAGACCAGCGATGTTGTACAGCTTAGAGACAGTGGCAGTGAAGAAAAGACAAGAGGCAGAGCTGGAGGTGGCAGAGCTTAAGATGTTGAGGTTCTCTTTGGGAGTGACGAGGATGCAGAGGACAGGATCAGGAACGAGTCCATCAGAGGGACAGCTCATGTTAGATGTTTCGGAGATAAAGCCAGAGAGGCCAGATTGAGGTGGTTTGGACACGTTCAGAGGAGAGACTGTGAATATATTGGTAGAAGGATGCTGAGGTTGGAGCTGCCAGGCAGGAGGTCTAGAGGAAGACCAAAGAGGAGATTTATGGACGTAGTGAGAGAGGACATGAAGTTGATTGGTGTGAGTGAAGAGGACGCAGAGGACAGGGTTAGATGGAGGCGCATGATTCGCTGTGGCGACCCCTGAAAGGGAACAGCCGAAAGGAAAAGAAGAAGAATTCTCCTCAGACGGTCCTGCGCACGAAACGGGGGGGGAAAGCAAATGGTGTCTTGGTTTTAACAAGTCAGATCCTTTAGTACACACACTTAAGTGAGAGGTCTGAATACTTCTTCCACCACTGATCTTTATTAAATCTTGTACAATGTTGTCATAATAAGCCACAACCCTCTAATATTATAGAATAATGTGTTCATTTTGTGATATTTCTTAGCTTTTTTTGCAGCTATAGATTTTTTTTTTTTTTAGATATGGTATTTTGTAAAGAGGTTTTTGCATCATCACTATATGTGTTTCTTTGATCAGTTTAGCGTGACGTCAGCATGATGTAATCAGCTTCCTGCCTGTACGCATCTTGACGTTGTCCTTTTGTCATCTTAGACATGTTGCCAGTTTCAGTCCAATAAAATGTGGGAGGAATGTGAACACAAGTACGTTTCGGCTTTCCTCCCCAATCTACTTTTCTTCTTGCCTCCTATCTGCTCTTTGGCCTTTCTTTAATCTCTCTCCTGCCGTTATATTTTCTATCCCTCTCTTTCCCCGCTTTCCTCTCCCATCTCTCTAATTACCGAGATGTGCATTGCTGCCTTACTGCAGCGACACAAGTTTTTATTTTTTTGTTGTTGTTTTTTTTTTAGTGTTTGCTGTCTGCTAGCCGGTGTTTAGCACCCCGGCAGGGGTCACAGGACGTCCCTCATTAAGTTGTCATGAGAGAGAGAGAGAGAGAGAGAGAGTGAGAGGAAGAGGAGGGACGGAGCAGCTGTAACCGATTATAAAGAGAACACAGGCCTAACCGATGATTACTGGAAACAAACGGCCGCCCCCAGAGCAACTGAGCAGTTAGTTTCAATAGAGCCGAATAGAGTAAAACTGAGTGGAATGCAACCCTACTGTCCAATCTGCTGGCTGGAAATTCATCTGTGGGGCATGTGACGTCCTTTCAAACAAAACGGCGTTGTAGAATGACATGACTGCCTGTCAAAACGTGTTCCTGTCAATTAATACTGTTTCGTTTAATTCGTTTTGTGATTAAAGGGGAACTCCTCCTACGTGAGTTACTGCATTATGTGCAACACTTTTGTGTGAAGCCTTTTGTGTGCGATAAAGTGCCTCGAGTGATGTCACTGGAGTCCGCGTCAGTTGGGGCTGAAGACTACGAGTTGTAAAATGGAAAGAGCGTGGTGGCGTGGCGTTAGAAAAAAGGTGAGCTTAACAGACCTCTTTAGCCCGCTCCTCACCTCCGCCGCAGGCTGGAGGCTCGAGATTACATTAGTCGCTAGTGGCGCAACAAACCCAAATCTCTGACAGAACTGTCGGCCTTTCAGTTGCATTGTGGGTAATGTAGGCACCAGCACTGGGTTGCACCAGCTATGTGTAAGTTCTCTCCTAAGTTAGGGTGTAAAGTCGGCACTAGAGACTTAGTAACTAAATCAGCAACTAGCTGCACCGCAATGACTTTCGGTAAATCATTCATACATAAATCATACAGTGGTCCTGTACAATGATTCTTGTGGTAAATAACATTATAAGTGCTTTTAACTAGTTTCTAGGCAAGTAGCCAATCAACGATCAAAGATATAGTTCCATTGTCATGGTTACCGTACACATTAGCTTTCTGGCTGGCATGACGTGAGCCACCTACCCTAGGGGCATGTGTTGAGAGTTGTGTTGCAACTTAACCGCTTTTACTATTCCTGCAACAATAACACGCAGCAGGCATAGTTCCACGAAGTAAACTTGACATTACATTTTACCCACTTTATTCAGTCCTTCGTGCCTATCCACCTTTTCTCTTTGTCCATGTCTTGTCTGATCATTAATTGGGGTTGTGCCCTGAGGGTTAGAAGATCAAAGTCTCTCTCTCTCTCCCTGCCTCACACACACACTCAACTTGAAACCTTTTTTTTTTTTTTTATTATATTAATGTGGGTTCGATCCCTCCCACACACTTATTACCTCCCCTTTTTATCAGCCACACTATATTTATCACAGGATGGGTAGAGTATATTTTTGCCCTCATCCATCCATTCATCCTTTTTTTTTTTTTTTTTTTCTTTTAGCATTTTTTTTTCTTCTTCGTCGCTCTCTCTCTCTCTCTCCCCTCCTCCCCTTTTAAAGACGCTACTAATGTCCTGGAGGCCGCGGGGAAGCCGACCGAGAAAGCATGGGCGTGGAAAATGGAGCTACTTTGCTAACACAATGCTGCAAGCCACACACACACACACACACACACACACACCCACACACACACACACACACGCGCGGTGAAAGTCTCTTTTCAGATTGCGTTGCTGCCTTGCAGGCGACGTCACCATGTTGAAATCGCGGCCCGTCCCTTCCGCTTTTCTGGAGCTGGACGGGGGAGCACATGGCCGTTTCATAGACAGCAGAGTGTTTCCGCGTTCACATCCAGATGTTCTGTACCTCACACAGCTGTTTAGACAGCTGGCAGTGTTGGATTTAAACACTTTATTTATTTATTTTTTTTCCTTAGTATCCGTCTAATTCATTCAATCTATTTTAAAATATTTAATTGAAAAGTTTAATTTCACATATTTACTTCCAGCCCTGGCAGATCTGCTCGCTCCTCTGTTGGTGTCAGGGTGCTGTTAGGATATACAGGAGCGGACACAATAACACGAACATCCGCTTTTCTTTTTTTGTGTCCAACATTTAACCTGGGAGAAAAATGATAAATGTAAGCAGCACTGGAAGTTTGGAAATTGTTCATCATTCTTAAAAGTTTACGTCCAAAGTGTATTCTAGTCTTTGTTGTTATTTATCATTTTGCCTTTTTTTTATTTTTTTTTTATTGGACAGATAAAAATACTAATACTAACGATTATTGTCATTATCAATTAATCTGCAGATTATTTTCTTGGTTACCTGATTAATTGTTTGGTCTATAAAATGTAGAAAAACTGTGTTGTAAATGGCAACATTTTTTGACAGATACATATAATATCATATAAGACAAAGAAAAGCGGCAAAACTTAACATTTAAAAAGCTGGAACCTTTTCCCACTTTTGCTTGAAATGACTTAACCGACTAATAGTCGATTTCAGCTCTACATCCATCAATTCTTTCTATCCCGGGCTGCAGTCTATCACAGCATGTGGTGGATGAAAGGAAGTAGCGAGTAGCTCTGTTTCCTAGTCTCTCCTGTCTCTGATTGTCTAATGAAGGCAACGACACTGTGAGGACATATTTTAGGGTATGGAGCAGCCCAAAGCTTTGACAAGCAGGGAGGCGGAGGCAGCAGTGATTAGCCCTAAACTACGTCCTTTTTTCAGGTTTGGGGTACTAACTACAGGGTACATCTGTGTTTTTACTGTACAGATATGTTGTAAAGTAGGCCTACTTACAGCATGGGGTACAACATTGCAGGACAACTTACAGGGGACTTCAGCAGCCTGAGGTGGTTCAAGCTTATGTGGATTGACACTGTTGTTACGTGGCGTGCTCCTCACTTACAGGAAGTAGAAAGGTTTTGTTTTTTTAATGATGAGGCAGCCTGGTCACCGTGAAACTGTCATGAACACTACAGCCAGTGAAAAACGTTCCTTGAGATTTGGCACAATATCTAAATGAAAATATGATGCTAAGAGCTTTGGGTCATTTCACAGACCTAATGCCAAAAACCACAGGCAATATCTACACAAAACATCTGTATAGTGTCCCTCAACAGCAGCAGCTCCACAGACAGCTCACCTCAACAGCAAACGTCAATGGTGGATGTTTGGATATGATCAGCTCTCAAGGATCATGTCAGCCATAATAATATTAGAATATTGTACATGTTAGTTAAAAATGTCTTATTAAAAATGATTTTTCAGTTGCCACATTGTTCCTCCCTAGCTTCACATCTTGTTCCCGTGCACCTAGGCAGGCCTCCTCCACTGATGCACCGTTGGTAGCCTATACGAACACGTTTTCAGGCCAAACTGGGCGGAAATCGGCTGCGCGTTGTGAGAATCGACACTAACAAACAATGACAACAAAAAGCAGAACTGCTGCGTCAGAGAACAATGTGGGATATATCTGATGAATCAAATATTTGTAAAAAAAAAATGCAGCTAAATAAATCCAGCGTACCACTGACAAGAGAGGGTTGTACACTATTATTTCAAGAGAAACTTACCTCCACCTCGAACGTGCGCTCGCTGTCATCCAGGAAGATCACGCGCAGCCGGAGCTTCGTCTCCTTGGAGACCCGGGACTTGGTCGCGAGGCTCCCGACTCCCCGGGTCCGCCGGGGACGGTCCCCCATCTCTCTCTCTCTCTCTCGCTCCGCGTCTCCCTCAGGAGGAACGGCAACCGCGGCGGCAGTCATCCACCATAGTGAGAGTAGATCCCCAGCTCGCAGCAGCGGCACGACGGCTTCACGCGCCGCTCCTCCTCCTCCTCCTCACCACCACCACCACCACCATCATCATCATCATCATCATCATCATCCTCCTCCCCTCTGCTCCTCTGGCTGCCGCTGGAGCGCGCGTTCTCCGGACGCGCGATGGCACGCCGACGCCGGTTCCAGCCCCTGCGCGCTACAACATGTTGGCGCAGACGGAGGAAGCGCTGCGTCCTGCGGTCCAAATGAAACTCCAGTAACAGCATATATCCATCCGAAAAATGTAAGCGTGTGAAAAGTAAAAGCACTCATGTCACCATCACAACCGATGCATTAACGTCAGCAGGCTGCGTTCCACGTTGTAGTTTATTTCCAGTTGGCCTACTTTGGTGTGATTTCATGCTAATACTTCTGCTCCGCTAACATTTCAGGAGGAAGTACTGTACTTTTTACTCCACGACATTTGACCCACTTAATTCCCGAATGACTTCGTAAGCGAGCGGCTCTGCGCAGCCGCACCGGTGTGTTTTCAGTGGCTGCTCAGGCCTCCGGCCAGGCGCGCGCTGCGCTGCGGGGGATCCAATCACAGCGCGAATTAGGCGACGCAAGCGAAAGCACCTGTGTGGGTGGACTCCAGGTGTGCAGGGGTTAAAGGCTTTGCATACAAATGATGGGAGACCTTTACAATATATGATGCGTTTCTAAAAATCAAACGGCCAAAACAGTATAATAAGTAATTAGCATTTTCTCCATCTTGACCAGCTACAACATTAAAATGCTGCTAATACTTAACTGCATCTGTAGCACCAAATATTTAATAATATAATAATATATATAGTAGATAATAGGAACTGTTATGTTTGATACTTTAAGTAAATTCTTTCTGATGTGCTTGAACTTGAGAAATATTTTGAATGCAACACTTTTACTTGGAGTATTTTGTACACAGTGCAGAATGAAATGGCGATAAAGTAGACTAGCTAAAACAGTGGGATTAAACACAAGAGCAAACAGTGAATATTAGCAGAATATTAAAGCATCTTTATTGCTTTAATATCATGCTAATATTCCTGTGAGGTCTTATGTTGTGACTGTGGCCACTGCTACTGAAGTTACAGTGGTCCTGTACAATGATTCTTGTGGTAAATAACATTATAAGTGCTTTTAATCTATAAAATATTGCTGTGATATCCAAGTATTTGTAGATTTGTGTAGCATCCCCCTTGACATTTTTCATGTAAAGATCCCCTCCAGACGTGTTTTGAGACTTAAATACTCTGCTTGCATGATAATAGTACTTTAAATAATGTTAAAAATCCAGAATGTGTGAACATCCCGGACACAAGAGGTCCCCTACGTTGCGTATTGGCATCCAAAACTACAGTTTTAATGTCACAAATCATGCAGATGATACGTGAGAACAGCCTTCTAGTGTCAAACTCTGCACTCACGTCCTTCTGCAAAGGTTAAACATCCAAGTAAAGTATAAATAAGCAAAACCTGTATTTTCTATGACCAGGCGCATTAGCAGCACAGAGATGATTCTATAGACTCTGTGTGTGTGTGTGTGTGTGTGTGTGTGTGTGTGTGTGTGTGTGTGTGTGTGTCCTCCATGGGAATAATATGAATTTCACGGTGGCTGGACGCTTTTAGAGAAGTGACCTGTCCTAAAGTAGGCTAGTAGTGCAATGCCTTCACTCGCCTCCAGCATGGACTGAGCACTTAATGTGTGTGTGCGCGCGTGTGTGTGTGTGTGTGTGTGAGAGACAGAGACAGAGACAGACACACATGTAAAATGTTGGTCAAGGCACTGACTCACATTTTGTCTGTTTCCGTTCGTCTCTTTCCATGACTGACACACATCCACGCGCGCTCACACACCTGACACATCATTACCACAACGCAGCAGGAAAGGCCGAAGCACTGACCGCCGTACAGTTAGTGGTACAATAAGGATCTAGTTCTTCAGTCGCTGTGAATGATTTAAGGTGTTTTTTTTCCCCCCCTTTGCAGACTGATACATAACCAACGGCACGCATCTATTGAGTGACAGTCTGGATAGCCAATGAGAACAGACAGCCGGAGCCGTGACGTCACATTAGGCCTCTGTTCCACTAGCTTCCGTAACTCAATGCAGTCTCTCTTTCAGCATTTCTTTCATTGGTCTTTCTGCAAAAGCGACGCGTCTCCCTGGGGTTTACTTTCCATATTCTAAGACATTTCGGCATCCACCACAGCTCTCGCCGTCAGAAATCGAAAGCCGTGGTTATTTTAACGATTAGCCTACGTTGTGAGCACTGCCGCGGGAACACACGTGATCGTAACTTGGTTTCATCGCCAACGCTACCCTTTTCCCATTGATTTCGCCGTAATCCCTGCTGTCTAAAAGCTTCTACAGCATTTGCTCCTCTCTGTCCGGCTGTTATTACCGACGTGTCTGAGCTAACCCCTCGACTCGCTTGTTTCTTTCGTCGAGCCGTGGCGTTGAGCCCGCGAAAGTCCGCGACCGCTCGTGGTGCTGCGCTGTGGCGACCCATAACTCTAACATCTCTCCACATCACTTGCATGTATAGGTTTCTCCTGTGTGTGTGTGTGTTTAAGGAAGAACCCCCACGGGGGATTATTAAATTAATAATTCTAATTCTTCTCCTTCTATATCTTTGGAAATTGAAGGCTCCGATCAGATGAACACACTGTAGATCAGATAATGTTTTTTATTGTTATCACGGTCAGACCACTAGATGGAGATAAAAGACCTGAGGATAATCCAAAGCAGCTGATGGAGGAGGAGGTTCAGTAACACACACACACACACACACACACTTAAACATGAGTAGATGTTTTGATACTGTAATATGAACCTGCCTCTCTCCGTCTATACTCACCATCTGCCACGCGCACACACACACGCACACACACACACAAACACACTTTTTATTTTTCCATCCCTCGTCTCCACTCCCCTCCTTCTGTCTCTCCTCACCCGTCTCACTTTCTCTCTCTCTCTCTCTCACACTCACACACACCTAACCTGCCTGACACAGTAGCATCTGGTGTCTTTATGCTGCTGCCTCCCTCCTGAGACACACGCACACACTGGCAGCCTTCTCTCTCATATAATTTTTCCACTGCAGCAGAGTGTCGTCCTGCGGTTCAGTGAGAGCGATACACCTGCATCGTGCCCGGGCCAATAATGAACATTTTGAAATATTCGGCTCATGTACACCAACGGCTGTGTTTAAAACTGTTTACATATTCAAAATAGTAAATTAATAAACATCTATCCAGCTTCATCACGCGTGTCCAGTTTGAGGTCGTCTCCCCCTGAATGAAATGTTTTTGGGTTTTTTTTGTCTGTATGTTATTTCTTCCCTAGAACCTGTTTACCCAAAGTTCCCCGTTCCAGGTGAGATACTGCAGCTCCGACATTTTATCTTTTCATTCAGGGTCTGTGAGATCGGGACTGAGTAGCAGCCCAAAGTGCAGGTAGTAATTTGGGGCCTTGTTAATGAGTGATGGTCAAATGGAGCACAAGGTCGACAGGCGGATTGGTGCGGCGTCAGGAGTAACGCAGCCATTGTATCGGGCGGTCGGTCTAGGTTCCAACCCTCCCCTGTGGTCATGAGGTTTGGGTAGTGACCGAAGGAACGAGATCGCAGATGCAAGTGGCCCAAAATGAGTTTCCTCCGCAGGCTGGCTGGGTTCAGCCTCAGAGATCAGGTGAGGAGCTCAGGCATCCGGACGGAGCTCAGAGTAGAGCCGCTGAGGTGATTCAGGCATCTGATCAGGGTGCCTCATGGGTGCCTTTCTTCTGAGGTTTTCTGGGCACAAACAACTGGCAGGAGACCCCGTGGTAGACCCAGAACATGCTGGAGAGGCGATATATCCCATCTGGCTTGGGAACGCCTCGGGATCCCCCAGGAGGAGCTGGAAGACTCTGCAGGAGAGGGGGACCTCTGACCTACCTTGTTTAGCCTGCAGCCGCAGGGACCCCGGCCGAGGACATTGTTTGCAGCTAAGTTCCACAGATCTGCAGACTTTGCGTGTTCTGAACACATTAAGCTCAATGAAACAAAGCAAAAATGTGCACAAAAGTGTTTTTTTTTTAATTTTTTTAACGCAGATCATGGTTGAACTCATAACATATCAAAGCTGAAAGGCCAGAAGGCGACTGGGTGCACGATTGGGAACGTTTGCCACTCGCACTGAAAGACACGAGAAGATCAGATACTAAACATCACCTCTGGATGCGAAGTGGTGTCCCATCATCCGTCAGCTGTGGAGAACCTTTTAACCCGTGAATTTGGATGAAATCCTGACGTTACCATCTGCCGACCTCTGGGGGAAAATCCAATATGTAAGAGTGTGTAATCCTGGCACTTACACAAAATTAAGCAAATAAGAGACGCAGTGTGACGAGAAAGTGGACAGGATGTGGAAAAAGGGAGAGTATGTGAGCTCTCACACACACACACACACACACACACACACAGAGCAAGTGTGTACTGATGAGGGATATGCTGGAAAAAGCTGAACAGAACAGAGCAGGACAGGTGCAAACCATTAGCCACTGTATGGAAAGTCAAATAGCAGGCGTGTGTGTGTGTGTGTGAGAGAGAGAGAGACGATGACAATCACAGGAAATCATTTAAAGTCACTACCGACTTATTACCTGATGCTTTCTGTGCCCTGGTTCAATAAACTCCACCCACCTGCTCCACCCTGCAGCTCAAAACAAACACCGTGACCAATTTCAGTTCTCCTAAATCCTCCCAGTGAGTTTTCCACCACTGCAGATGGTTTCCCAGTTTTTTTTGGGTTTTTTTTTTTATCACATCAAGAGGATTTTGATATTTTGCCTTTTGTCTTAAATATTCAGAACTATTTCCACTAGTTCCCTCTTGTTATTATGTTATATACCATTATTATATACCATTATGTTGATCTCTTCTGGTTTATTGTCTCCCAAGCCGTCACCAATGTCAACTTCTCCGTCTTCTTTTTGAGGTCCCTTTCTTAGTTTGTCATGCAGTCAGAAAAAGATCAGCGTGAACAAGCGAGTAGTGACGATGGACGACACAGTTAAGAGGTGAAGATATGCTCAGATCAAAGTTGGATGACGCGGTTGGTGAAGTGGCGGGTTAACAGAGACATGGGTAACAAGTGGGTTATATGCTTCCCCTTCCATTGTGCACGTAAAAACAAAGAGAAGTCTGACTGAGATGAAAGCAAAACAAATGCATTGGAAACAACTAGTGCTACATGCTAATGTCGGCATGCTATGCTCCGAGTGACAATTCTAATATGCTGACGCTTAGCAAGATATATTTACCAGGTTCCCATTGTAGTTTAGCGTCTTGCCATGCTAAAATTAGCTAATTAGCACTAAACACAAAGTACACCAGAGGCTGATGGGAAAGTCATTAGTAACGAGTTGCCCGTGGTGGCGCTAGAGGAAAAAGTCAGGGGATCAGCAAAGTCATCAGGATTCATCATCTGGGGTCCGTGAATGTAAAGTTGTTGAGCTATTTCAGCCCGGACCAAAGTGGCGGACCGATCAGCGCCGTCTTCAGGGCCCTGCTGCGAGCGAGGCTAAAACATGCTGAAGATTCTCACGTGTGAGGATTTGCTGCTGCTGTCGGTTTGAAACCATCGTAACTTCTTTGGGTTTTAGACTCTTGGTGGGCTGGCGGACATTGCAGTCGGCACATATGAGTAATTCCTGACATTTTAGAGTAAAAGATTAATTGATTAATGGCACGAATTTAAAGTTGAGTCAGTAATGGAAATAATCCTTATTGGCAGCCATAAAGACATCAGAGAGGAAAACAGTATGTGACTGCTGTCCCAAAATGAAACAGTGAAACAAACAAACTTCTTTAAAAAAAACAAAACAACAACATCTTCATGAAAAGGTTTACGTTGCGATTGCATCTTTTCCGTCACGGTGATGACTCAGACCTTCGCCGTCTGAGCTGTTTCCTGTGCTGTTGGGCACCGAGTGAAAAGTGTCATTAGGCCGAACTGATTTTAAAAACATATCTCTGATTGTGTCCCATGGATGTGGCGGCGGCAGTCAGACTGAACATTTAAGGCATGGAAAAGGTGAATAAATAAATCAGGGAGCGGCGCAGTGTTTCCTGGCTGGTTAATGGGAGATAATGGAGGACTGATTGTAATGTGCAGCAGCACAGATCTGATGTGGGAAAACTGAAAGCAAGCTGATGACAGAGATCCTATCTGCTGGGAAAAACCAGCCTGCTGTGCTCTCCTTTCTTTCTTTCTACTTTTCTTCCTTTTTTTCAGTTTCTATTCGTCTGCCCCTCTCTGTCGCTCTCTCTTTCCCAGTCTTTCGCTCTGTTTTCTTTCTACACTCCACCGTTATTTCCTCTCCTCCTTTTCTATTCCGGCCTCTATTGCTCTCACTTAATGCCCCATCTTTTTTCATTTTCCCCATTCCCACCATTTCTTCCTTCTCTTCATCGTTCCATCCTTTCCTCCTCCTCCTCCTCCTCCTCCTCGCTCGCTCCTCTTGTACTTTTCATGTCTTTCAGTGTCTTTTTTTTCTTTCTTTCTTTCCGTTTTCTTTCCACAGCCTACCAGTATTTTTTTCAAGTCTTTGTCTTATTCAACTCTCCTTTTTACCTCCTTCTATCTATTTGTCTTCCTTCCTTTCTTTCTTTCTGTCTTTCTACATTGCTATTATTTTTGTCCTGACTTCGTTTTATTGAGTTGTGATTTAATCTCCTCTTACCCTATTCCCCCTTTCTCTCTTCTTCTTTCCTTTCTCTTTCTCTATTGCTTTCATTCATTCTCGATCTCTGCCTCCTTCTTTCACAGAGATCCTCACCCTCATCCTTTCCATCTCCTCTTCGTCTGCTTCTCCCTCCTTTCCTGTACGCCCTCCTCCACTGCCATCCCTCGCTCGTCTTCCTCATCCTCCTCCCCTTTTCAAGCTCTTCTCCTTCTCTGTCTTTTTTGGCCTTCCTACCGTCCTCCCTTTGCCTGTCTCTCTCCTCCCTCCCCATCCACGTCCTCCCTCCGTCCCTGCAGTACTGAGGGATGTAGCGGAGCCCCGATGGTTAATCACCTGCTTCAATTACATCCACTTACAGCGCGACTCTATTTCACACCACGCCGTCAGCCTCCAGAGGCTCACGCACACGCACACGCACACGCACACACACACACACACACACGCACACTGAACAAGAAAGAGAGAAATCGAGTGCACACGAGGTTTTGTAGGTGCACAAGAACACGCCGATGTGACGTCTCTTGTCTGTTTCTTCATGTCCACCGGCCGTGTTACACCTTATCTTGTCTCTCACATTCTCTCCCGGGCCCCAGATGCACTTTAGCACACGTTCGACTCGGCAGCAGGAGGAATGATCCAACTGCTCCCCTTTCCCCCCATCTCAACGCTCCAATCACAGCTGAGCAATAACTCAGCGCATCCTCGGACAAGCTTCCTGGAGTACGTACAAACCGGCGTCTCCGCAGAGCTTGAAGATCGTTACCAGATGTAGGATTGGTGTCATACTGTACCCTAATCATGTGAATACTGTCGTTGTTCTTTTTCAACAACCTATAAAGACAGCCGTGTCTCCTATAAATGACTTTTATACGACACTCATTTGCAACGGCAAGTACGTTTTGCAAGAAGCGTAACGCTGCCCAGATCCGCCATGCTAACGGCTCTAGGGATGGCAATATCAGTCTGTCATTTGGTCGGTCCGCCACTTTGGTTCAGACTGAAATACTTGAACATCTACTAGATGGATTATGATTCAACTTTGTACAGCCATTCATGGTCCCCAGAGGATGAACACGGACGTTGCCGACCCCCTGACTTTTCCTATAGCGCCACCAGCAGGTTGATATTTGGGGTTTTGAGTGAAATGTCTCAACTATTCGATGGCTTACCATGAAATTTGGTTTCAGACATACATGTTCCCCTCAGGAAGAATTAGAATTGTGTTTGTGATCCTTTAACCTTTCATCTAGCGCCATCGTCAGGTCAAAATGTGTCCAAAACTTTGGTTTAAGGCGAAATACCTGCAAAACGTATGACATTCACATCATCCACAGCTGTACTTTGTCTTAACTGATAGTTGACTTTTAGCCTTAGAGTCTTTATCGATCGACATGCCAGTCTGCTAAAAGTTCTCTGTTTTCCCTACAATACGGCACTTCAGATTCAGATTCGGGGAAACACAAGACAGAGCATATTTAGTTTATTAATATACAACCGAATCGTGACCTCACCTTAACCAAAGTGCTCTTGTTTTGCCCAACGCTAAACACACACGCAAACACGCACCAAAGGATGCAAACCCTGGTCTTACCTGTGTCAAAGTCATCCGCTCTGATAGACCCACTGCACACCTACCTGCCCGGCACCAAATGCCTCACACAGGCACAGTTAGGGACCAGCTGGAGCGTGAATGTTGGACTTATCTTACTTAATTTCACTTATTTTTACTTTAATCTTACTTACACAAACAGGGCGCCAAATGAATGGTAATGTTGCTCCGTAACTGCTGGATGTGTAAATATGTAACCGTTTGCTTAGAAGTTCGTAATGTCAACTTTATAAGGTCACAGTACGTCACTGTCATGTTTACAGCTTGTTTTCACTGCCCCTGAGTGGTCCATGTAAAAAGGTACAGTGTTATTTATTTAATTCAAGTCCCTCTTCAGCACAAAATTGTTACCCTTTTTGCCCCTGTAATTAAACATTTTGTCCCGGGCTAGGTACCCAGTAAATATTTCATTGATGCCCCGTATACACAGATACACAGTACTTTACAGGTATTCACACAATCTCTGCGTTGAGTTTTATGTCACAGACCGCGTGATGTGGTCTTGGGAAAGCAGAAAGAAGGAGGAAAAGGGGCTGGAAGGGAGGTGAAATGAAAAAGAAAAGAGAGAACATATATGAAGGCACTTGATAACACACACACACACACACACACACACACAAAGTCCTCTTTTATCTTGTGCAACAGGCAGGGTTAGGAAATGAGACGAGTGTTTTTTGTCTGAAAAAGGCAAAGCAGAAAAAGGGATTTGTCCAAATGCAGCTGTGGCAACAGGCTCCCTGTGTGTGTGTGTGTGTGTGTGTGTGTGTGTGTGTGTGTGTGTGTGTGTGTGTGTGGCTAAATGAGATATTGAAACAGAGACATCCCCGCGTCTGTTCTTGACTGATGAGAGCTGAAAATAGGATTTGTCTTTGAAACAGAAGAGGACGGCTGTAAGCCAGTTAAGACGACTGAAGAGCCCATTTCACACTGAGGAAATGGGAGACAGTGTGAAACGTTTGTTGAAGGGCTTCACTTTGACAATTACAGAGATTAAAAGGCGCAGATTTTTAACACTGGTGTGTCTCCGCCACTGTGTCCAAAAACCCTACAAGAGGGGGGCGAAATGTGAAGCTGCGGAGCTGAAAGTGCAGGCATGGTATCATAGCGTCTCAATGGCAAGTAAGTCTAAAGTAAAAGTCCTCAGTGTGCAGTAAGATGTTCCCTGTCAGTGTTTTCATATTATATCTGATGTTTCTGGATCAATATCCCCGCTGCATTCGTGTGTGTTGCATTTTACTGCGGCAGATGTTTAAGGTCGAGCTCATTTAACTACTTTGTATACTGTTCGGTGGTTTAATCTACAGCAATGCAATCATTTTCTGTAAGATCCTCATATGTTTGTAGCGTCGCTGTCCTGGGAGGACCACGTATCTTTAAAAAGTCGACTGGTCATGAGCTCAGAAAAAACAGCCCTGTTTTCAGCTTTGTGACGCTGCAATTTCCTGCTGATCTAAGTATTTTTTATTTATTTATTTATTTATTTTTTAAATAGTTACTTGACCGGTAGCCAATGCTGGGACGCCAGTACTGGTGTGATGGTGTCTCTCTTCCTGGTACCAGTTAGCGGTCCAGCAGCCGCATTCTGCACCAGGATGACTGGCTATTTCCCAAATAAAAAAAGCATTACAATAATCCAGCCGAGGAGAAATGAAAGCACTTTGTGTGAGTCCTCAGGTCGTTGAGAGAGAGGAATGGTTTGGGTTTTGCAATATTTCTTTGGTGGAAAAAGCAACCTTTCACAACCGTATTCATTTGCTTGTCAAATTTGAAAGCATGGAATGGAAGATGACGCCCAGATTTCTGGCATGGCCATGAAGGTTAGGCGCCTATCTTGCAAATAAGAAAGTCCTCATTCCGGCTAAAATACGACTCGATGGACCTTATTCAAACCGTGACCATTTGACTCAAAATTCCAATCAAATTTCCTATTCTCATCGTTCACGCAGATTAGCCTTCGTTTATCCTGGGGCCGATTTGCGTTCACCGGTCCGAGATGTTTGTCTCGCTATTATCTAAGAGCATCGCCGTCATGCATCTCATATGAATGAAAAGGGTGTTTCTGTGCAGAACGAACGGAACATGGCGTCTACCTGTGTGCGCAATACTCAAGCCATGAAAATGTTTTGAAGTGTTTGGAGCAGTTTTAGGATACTCCAGCAAGGACGGCCGGGCCGGTCCGCCATCCGGAGTTCCCAAGTCAGAAGGGCGGGCGGCGTTAGCATCTTTATCTGCTTGACGCCCGACCTCCGTGAGCTGGCCCTCGTTTGAAGCGCTTAGATTCAGAGGTTCTGTCTCGACCTTGTGTTCCCCATCATTGTGGACTTTGCCATGAAATGTTCCTGACTGTCCTACCCTTTCTTTTCATTGTGCCTTATCGGTGACTGCAGTAGTCTTTTACAACTAGCTTTAGCTTTTGCGCGCTATGTAAAGGAAATGACGCAAGTAGGCTAGGTTTCCATATATTATTATTATCATAAATAAATCATATATTAAAATTAGTAGTGAGTTGTAATGTTTTACAGTAGTATGCTGAGCCCCCCCCCAAAAAAATCATAATTTCGTTGTTAATTAGTTTTTTTTAAATGCTTTAATTGTACTATTATTGTACTTAAAAAAATAAAAATGTGATGGTGGTGATTCTGAATTTGACTGCGATAGACTGAAGGATGAAGTGTTTCCTTGATGGGTTGAGAACATTCTCCCACATCTAAGCAAACAGCTAAATAATCAAGTGCAGGACTGAGTTTAGGTCCCTTCATTTGTTTTGAAAGCTGCATCTCTGAGCTCCTCGGCCCCCTTTCCGACCTCTCAGATCCTCAGGGCAGCTGCCCCCGGCGGTCCCACGTCCGAGCGATCGTGCGTTTTCAGTGGCCTCCCCGAAGCTTTGGAGCAGTTTAACATTTTCAATTAAGTGTTCCCCCACCGTAGACACTTTTGAGGCTAAACTTAAGACCCACTTGTTTTCTCAGGCCTTTGAGTGGCCTTGATGGTGTTACGCTTCACTTTTACTCCTCTGTGTTTTCAAATTCTCCGTTACTTATTTATTTCTGTGTGGGATGGTATTTGTATGCCGACTACCCTGTTGTGTGATTTCATTCTAACTGTGTTAAGTTATTGTACAGTGAATTAATTAGTTCAAGGTCTTGCTGTAAGTTATTCTCATAGCCCAGCTGAGTCAGTAAAACTAGAGACTTTAACTTGAAATGATTAAAACCTGTATTTACATTAAGTTAAGTTGGTTCCACTAAATTCTTGCACTGAAATCAAAGAAACACATTGATGTTCTCAGCCAAGTTTCGAGCATACGCGTGTACACTTTCAACCTGCTACCTTTCTCGCTATCAAAGCACAAAACGAAGCAAGAAATGACGAAGTAAAGACGGAGAACACATAATAAATTGACAGAATGGTAAAGAAGGGAGGGGAAAAAAGGTTGAGAGTTTGAGCCCATAAAGTGATTAAAACACAGTAACACTGAAACAAATTACATGTCTGACCTTAAAATGATATTAAAAAATCCTGGATTAAAATAAGTGTGTGTGTGTGTGTGTGTGTGAAGGATGGTGTTAAAAGGATTGGAGTAGATCTCATTATTACAGTGGAAGGGTTTAATCATAGTTTCTAGATGGCGTTTTCCACTTGGTTAGCTCTCTGTCCCTCTCGTCTTACAAATTGGACGTGAGCTAAAACACACAGCCGCTCTGAGCGCGCTCGTCTTCGCCCCGAGCTGTCCGTCCTCTGCTTCCTCCATCCGCTTCTCATCGTATCTTTCTTTCGTCAGTCTTCTGCTTTGTCAGTCGATTGGCTTGTTTCATTGTTGCCTTTCTTTCTTTCCTTTTTTCTGTTTCTTTCTGTCTTTTTCTTTTCTGAACATGTTTGCCATTTTAAATAATTATCTAGCTTTGTTCACACACACATATATATTATTATTATTATTATTATTTCCAAGACATTGTCTATAGTCATTAGACATTATCTATACAGTAAATTTACCTCTGAACGGGCTGTTATGGGACGTATTTGAAAATGTGTCATGTGAGAGGTTCACTTTTTAGAATTTACTTCCATATTTGAGGCAAAGCTCACATTACTGTGGCATTTCATTGCTCACAAAAGAGCCTGGAAATGTTCCAGTATCTTTCTTACACCGGTGCATGAGGACCTTTTATTCTTGTATAGATATTAAGAGATCAACCCTGCGGGTCGTGTCGTGCCCTGTGTGTCCAATAGAAGCGCCCCGACTGTTAACAAAAACCGAAGTTGGACAAAGAAAACTGTTCCTATTTTCATCTTCCTCCTCTTCAGTGTTTCTGATTATTCCCGCTCCTCATCCCTCGTTCATCTGCCTCTCTGTCCGTCTCGCTCTGTCACTCCTCTGCTGTCAGCTGTGTGTGTGTGTGTGTGTGTGTGTGTGTGTGTGTGTGTGTGTGTCTGCTGGCCTGCACGTGATGACACAGGTGTGTGTGTGTCGTTTTCCATCAGGATTGCTCAGGGATAAAAGGGGCGTGTGTAGCGACAGACTGTGTGTTGACATCCTCCATTAAAACTGATTCAGGGTCAGTTTACAGGACTGGTTCCTTCCTTTCTACTTGAATTTTTCATGTTATTTATCTATTATGTACATTTTACGTTATCTTTTCTTTTTATCTTTACTGTAATGTAATCATGTCCATCCTCCTTTCTTTCCCCTTTTTACTTTTGCTTCTTTCATTGCTCTTTTCTTTCTTTCCTTCCATCCTTGATTGGTCAGTTTTACTCTTTATTCTGTATAACTTGCTTTCTGCCTCTTTTCATCTTTATTTCCCTCCCGTCGTTTCTCCGCGCCCCTCTTCCTTCTACCTTGCCTCGCTCACCCTTCTTATTTAACGCCTCTCCTTTCTTGTGTAATTCTTTATTTGTGTCAGTAGGTGCAACCAACTGGCTTCTCCAGTGAAGAAATTCCCCCCGATCTTTCCTTCCGTTCCTCCCTCTATCCATGTCTAATCACTTACACACACACACACACACACACACACACTCACACACTTTCCAGGACTCTGATGGTTAGATTGGATAAGCGAAGGAAAAACAAGAGTGCGAGGAGGTGGAATATGTGAGCCGTGTTAACTGGCGGCTCTTTAAAGAAAAAAACATTCCTCCTTCCTTCAGGAAAAAGCCGCTTTAAATTGTCTGTTTTACATTCACCATCTGGGTTCGCCCTTTAACCTCTGTTCCCCCGGACTCGCCTTTTAAAGCGTGTCAATAAATCATTAACAAGGTCAGTGACATTACCTTAATTGAGGTAAACAAATAAGCCCGGGCCATGTGCAGCGGGAGTCTTCAGTGACCTCCGTGTTGCGAACGTAGGACCCTTCACGCAGGTCGGATTTGGAAACCTGCCGGATTGATTACGGTGTCAAACAGGAAGACGGTACTCAGCTGGTGGAACAGGAAAGGAAAGTCCGAATTTCAAGACAAAATTCATTATTATCATTATTTTAATAATGATTTTTCCTATGCTTTTACTTGTGTACACTAAATTATAAAATCTGTAACTTTAAACATCTTACGTTTGTGAGAAATCCTACAAGCGTTCTTGCAATTAAATCAGTTTTCAGCCCCACGCTGGGACGTTGAGCTGACAGCGAGGCCGTTAATGCTCTCGGAAATGGCGAAGCTCACAGCGTGTTTGGAGAAAACAGCAACTAAGCAGCCCGTGGAGCGACGGCTAGCCGAATCGGCTCCCGTGCTACCGACAGCCCTCTCGTACAAGTTGAAACCGAGGGTCAGCGAGTGGAAAATCGGCGCCAGATGGAGCAAAAGATCTCCGCCGCCGCCACCGGGGGCATCAGCGAGGAGCCGGCCGAGGAGGATCAAAACAACCCCACTTGAAGGCATCACGGCAGTCTGGTCAACTTAAGTGACATTTGTCACCTGTTAAGTCAAGTTGGAAATTCTGCCTCTTAGTTTTTAATCAGTACAGAATAAAGAAAAGCTGCATTTACTGCACCATAATGCATATTCAAGAGAAAAACTGCAGATTATATAGGTTAACGTAATCTGTGTCTTCATATATATATCTTTGGTAATTGATTTATAAAAACAGTAATATGACGACCAATCAGCAACAATGTTTGAAACTTGATTAAAATAAGAATTTAGATGAACTTTTAGGTATTTAGCTTCGTTCAGCATTGTGTCACTTTCAGCTGTGTGTGTGTGTGTGTGATTATTAAAGATTCAAAGTGAGTGTGTGTGTGTGTCTCTTGCCTTTTACCAGGCATCTTAATGATGCTGCTGCTGAATCAGCAAAACAGTGTACAAAGTGAAGAGGATGAAAAGATGGAGAGTCAGAGAGAGTGGAGGGTGATGGAGGGGGGGGGGG
>CM022475.1:17593228-17612581 GCA_011952105.1 Coreoperca whiteheadi
GTATGTGTTCGTTATATATATACTATGCTAAAAAATAACCAAAAAACAAATACAACGCTGTCTGGGGGGGGTGGTGGGGGGGGGGGGGGGGGTTGACTTTCACATCAGCAGTTTAAAAAAAAGTTGAAAAAGTTTTGGGGGGGAGAGAAAGAGAGTATTTTGGTAAAAACAGAAAGCAGGACACAACGGTAACCAACAGCAACCATCATCAATCAGAGTTTGAAGACATCGCTGCTGGCAAAGACGACAGGAACAGAGAGAGAGAGAGAGAGTGGGTAGCATCAGGATGAAGGGATGCAAATGCTAAATGAGAACGAGTTAAATATATATATATATATATATATAGAGAGAGAGAGAGGGAGACGTTTTTAGCCTCTTTTATTGAAGATGGCAGGAATAGAGCGAGAGAGGAGAGGTGAGAAGAGGAAGAGTGATGATGAGTCAGAGACATAAGAAGAGAAAGAGAGAAACGGGGAGAGAGAGTTGTGTTTTTGGCCTCTTTAGTGGTTTTAAAAGAGGAATTAGGACAATGACTAGTCACCTTGAGACCTGCACTCTCTCACATAATCTCTCTTTTTATGTATCTCTAGCTGCCTCCCTCCCTCTCTACCTCCTTTTTTTTTTCTCTCTTGTTTCATCTCTTAGTGCCCAAAAAGGCCAAAAAGTGGCACAGAACAATTAATTTGCGCACACTTGTGCAAATTTGTGGTTTACAATAGCGACCACCTGCGGGGCTAGCACGGCGACCTACTGTAAGTAGTCCGCTAACCAATAACATGCTAGCGCTAGCCTGCCACACTAGCCAACCAAGCTAGCTGGCTGGCTAACTTAGCTAACCCAACAAAAGGTTAAGGGAGTACATTTCTGGGAATGCACTAATTGGCTTTCTTTCCAAGAGTGAAAAGAGAAGATTAACTTGTTTAGCTTACCTTAGCATAAAGACTGGAAACAGCTAGCGAGGCTTATTTACACCCTGTTATCTTGTTCATTTAACTGAACAGAAATGTAAAACATAAAATGCCTCCGGCTAATAGTACAGGTTGTTAGATGTAGTCACTGAGCACGTGTTTTTTTGTTGTAGTCTCCGCAAACCAAACGTGCAACCTCACGGTGAGCTTGGAAAGCTGCAAACAGTCACGGCTATTGGCTGTTGTTGGCCAAGAAATAGTTCCAGCAGATAAATCTCACACAAATTGCCATACTCTTCTTTTCATTTGCACGTTAAACAAACAAAATACAGCATGTTAGTTAATAATCTTTAGAGGTGTGTTGGAATATTTTCAAGCTTCCAGTCTTGATGCTAATGGTGCGTTCACACCAGACGCGAATGAAGCGATAATTACGAGTGCTCTACATGTTAAGTCAATGCAAAGACGCGAATAGGCATTCTGGCCGCATTAACCAATCAGGAGCTTGCTCGAGCAGTGACGTGATTACGAGCGGAGGCAGAAATCCGAACAACAATGGCGGATAGAATAATTGTGGCTGTGTGTGGATAGCCGGAGCTGTACGATACGTCCTCGTATCATTATAGAGACAGGAATAAAAAGGATCTTGCGTGGACGAAAGTGAGTGAGGAGGTCGGACGATCTGGTGAGTTGTAAAAAACGTTCTTTACTCAATTTGAGAGAGATCTACACATCAAGACTACAAGCTAGCTAAAGCCGGCTCCCATGAGCTTATTCGCTTCATTCGCTGTAAGGCTAACGTACAGACATGAGACTTATAGCGATCTTCCCAACTGAGTTTCGGAGTGAAAGAGAATAAGGGGATTTCACAAAATGTGAGACAATTTCTGTAACAAAGTTTACTCGAGATGTATCTACATTTGCAGATGTATTGCCGACTCCTGTCTCACTACTGCCTGCAAACCATGCCTTTCTTGTGGAGCAGTTTATAGGCCCCTCCAGCACGGCAGGTTGTGTGAAATGAAATGATGCAATACAGGTAGTGATAGCTTCCTCACATTAGGACTCTCTGGCTCTCAGTTGCTTCAAAGATCAGCACAAGCGTGATGTTTTAAAATCGAGTCAGTGGCTCTAAGTGGCGAGTCAAAGTTCATCAAAGTTGGATTCGACACAAAACGCAAAGCAAATTTACTTTGCTTCTGTGAGCGAAGCCACTAATCATGTTAATTCCATTTAAATTTTACTATCACAAATACTGCTGTGCCCTTAATTCTCTCCATCTTCCCTCTTCCTCTTCTATCCTTGTCTTTATCCCTCATTCATTTCTCTCTTCCTCTTCCCCCTCTCTCTCTCTCTGCCCCCCCCATCCTCCTCTAAAGTCTGTTCTTTCTGGATGAGCAGTTTTTATGAGCGGAGTGATAAAGAGAAGGGGGGATGAAGGGCAGAGAGGGAAGGAGAGGTGGAGGACAGAGGGGGACATAGGGTAAAAAAAAACAAAAAAAACAGAAGAAGAGAGAGGGAGAGATGGGGACAGAGAGAAGTGAGAACGGGAATGAGCTCGGTCTTTATTACACCAGACTAGATATTGCCCGAGAACATTTTTTATGTCCTAAAATGTCCGTCCTATTTCTGTCTCAGGGTTCATTTCTGATTTGAGACTTTGGAGCTGATGACAAATGGTCAAAATCGACACTAGGGCGCGCATGAGAAGAACTGGAGAGCAGTCGCTAGCCAGTAAGACCTTGTGAAAACATATATTGGTTTTATCTTAAGCAAATCCTGATTTGAGTACAGTCCCCCTCTGGAATTAGTGTTGTTGCATCGGCGTGATTACATTCTCAGTTACTTTTCCTGAACAATGAACTATCTCGTGATGCATATCGATACTGTGGAGTAAAATTCAAGGTCAGCGTCATGTAGAAGCCAATGCAGAAGTGCCTTTTTACTTTCCTTTTTTTACTTTCAGTCGTTTCCTGTCTTTTCATCTAGGGCCACCATGAGGTTCACATTTGTGGATTTGGGTGAAATGTCTCAACAACAATTGGATGGATGGCCATGAAATGAGGTATGTCCCCCTCAGGACGAGTTGTAATATTTTAACTTCAAGCGCCATCGTCAGGTCAAAATTTCAATTGGTCCAATATCTGCCAAACTAATGACATTATGTACTTTGTTGTTGATTGCTAATTGGCAAATGTTCACATGCTAGCACACTAAACTAAGATACTTGTTAGCATGCTGATGTTAGCATTTAGCTCAAAGCAGCACAGCCTGACCGAGCCGCTAGCAAGGCTGTAGATGCTAAGTGTTATTATTATTGAAGTTTGAGCAAAAACCTTTTGACGAAAACATTGTTTACCACAAGTGGTGAACATGTATCAGAAACAGTCGCCTGAGCAGTGCAGTTATCTGGAAATAATGCACACTCTCTAATCAGTCACAATCTAGCGTTCTCTGTGGCCAGGGTATACTGTACAGCTGAATATTTAACAACTGATCATCACTATCGACAAAACTATTGTCCACCTCATGGGAGTGTAAAACAAGAGGAGATTTGTACTGAATATCTGGCGTGTCCATGGAGTTGCAATTTAGCTGATGATTGTTAAAAAAGAAAAGGAAAGAAAAGCCCCTTGTATTGGAAACGAAGCGTCGCTGTCGCTCTGTCCGGCCCCGAGACGCTCGCTCTGCAGCTTGACACTTAGTAATTGTGTTGTTGAATTAGATTATTAAAGAACACAACTTGGGCCGCCGTCGTCAACATAACCGCTGGAGGTACCGAGGATGATGGGAGAAGACACACACACACACACACACACACACACACGTGTCATCTCAGAATTAGAGTACATCATCACAAACACAAACTTGCTTACGTGCACTCGATGTTATCGGCTGTTCACACACACACACACACACACACACACACACACACACACACAGTAATGAAAGCTTGCGGGCTATTGTGCGTGAGATGGATGGTTTGACTTTAAGCTTGTATAAATAAAAGCTAAATAAATCTTGATGGCCTCTAGTGATGGCTCAGATACAGCGGCAGTGTGTGTGTGTGTGTGTGTGTGTGTGTGTGTTGCTTGTATATAGAACTGAGGTGTTTGTGAATGTGAGACAAGAGTTTGAAGAGACACACACACACTCAGACAGCCCGCGGCTCTTTACTCATTCATGTTTTTGTCCCAAAGTGAAATAAAAAAAGAAAATGATAAAAGGCCAGCAGACCAATGTCACCCAACACTGGAGTCTAAAACACTCTCCCTCTTCCCTCCTCTCTTTCTCTCTTGCCCCTTTTTCATCATTTTTCTTCATTGCAACTCTTTATTTTCTCTTATTATTCCTCCAACCCTTTTCATTCTCTCTCATCCCTTTCCCTCGATCTGCCTTTAGTTTCTTTTTAATCGATTTCTCCATTTTATTTTTATTTACTATTTTCCTTTCCTCGTCTTATCCGTCTATTTCTCGTTTCTTTCCCCCTTTTACCTCCCACTGATCTGGTGATTTGCAGCTGCAAGTCTTGGCCTTTAGTCTGGATGTCCAGGCATCCAGGTTAAATGTGACTGGAAAAGTCCAAGTCTTGTTTAGACATCGAGGTTACAAACAAAAGATGTTTCAACATAATTCAAATGACTATATTTCATTATGAAGCAGATAAACAAAACAAGGTGTTAGCTGTTATCTACAGGGTGACATTGTTTGTTTGTCAGTACCTTTTGAAAATCATTACATGATGACGGTTTAATGTTCTGCTAGCTCTATGGTTAAAGCTTGGTTCATTTTAAATGGGTTAGGGTTCATTCTAAAGCTACTTAGTTAAACCTACAATAACAGTTTTTTTGGCCACTTGGGTGCAGTGGAAACAAGCTGTGAACACAACACTGACATATGATCACCATTTAAGCTGATGTGGCTAACCTATTAGCAAACAGGGGCTTATTTCCACATCCAGCAGTGACAGAACAATTTACCATAGGCGCTTATTTTTTATATTATATCGTTTAATTACGCACTATCCGAAACATCATTAAAAATATCAAAAGAGCTCCACTCTTTGCAAGCAAAGAGCTTCCAACTTTGTTTCTCCCAGTGTTTATGTCGAGGACGGACGCTGAAAGACTCACAATGACTTATGACAGCAATCATTATAATGGGGCTTTAGTTCCCTATGTAGAAGATTATCAACTGACTTATTACAAATCATATGTAATCAGCAAGAAAACAAAGTGCACTGGTTGGTTGACATGGAGAAAATCACGTGTTGAACCACAGCGAGAAACGTTTTAGCTTCCTTTGGAGGATTTCAGGCTGTTCTTTGGTTTAGAAAGTTCTGGTATTTATAGTTCTATCAAAACATGTCAAGAAAACAGTAAATGTGTGGTGGTGAAGCTAAAACAAAACCGTTCCTTAAGTTCGTAAACACCATTGTCAAACTTTACTGTTATCTTCTTTTGTTCAGTTGCATTCCAGGCAACTTTCCTCGAACATACATCAATGTCAAGTGACACTGTACATCCTGCAGCCGCCCAGGGAGTTTCTCTTCACGGAGAAATTACATTATTTCCCCTCCCCGCCGTCACTCGTGTGGTTTTCAGAAGTGAAACAGTGATAAAGAGAGATGATGTTAGGAGGAACACCAAGCTGGATGTTGAAATCTCTGTTTTTGAAACACAAAACAGAGATTTGAACATCATTATGTCCTTTGCTCAGAAACCAACATACTGGACGAACTGAAGGTTTGACCAGATGAAGACACTAGAGGGAAGGTTTAGGAATCTCCCAACGTATTACAGTTCTTCCTGAGGTGAACGTGAGGACCAAAGTTTCATGACAATCCATCAAATAGTTGTTGAGACATTTCACTCAAAACCACAAACGTGGACCTCATGGTGGCGCTACACAAAAAGTCAGGGGATCAGCAGCATCACTGGGATTCTGAATTACATCTGAATCCATCCAGTATTTGTTCAGATATTTCAGTCTGGACCGAAGTGGTGGACCGGCCGACATTTCCATACAGATAGATAACTTTGGCCCATATGCTATTGTAGCAATTACTTCCTGGGCTGCACGCACACACGCAAAGGACATCTAATTGTTTTTAACTTACAACTGAGACAAAGGCAACACAGTGGCAGAGGTACTCTTAGCAGGTCAGAATCAACAAAAAAAAAAGCCCAGGCCCACTGTAGATCAAACCCCTTTTGTCGTCAGGACTCGATCGACCACTCGTCCGAGCTGCACGGCTTCAAACATGGTGATATTGTGCCGCTGATTGGCCCGGGGCAGCGTGACATCACGCGTGGAGGTGACGGCAGGCCTTCTGCTCCCTCGTCTGCCGCAGCTCTGAAAAACTGTACCAGCGCAAACATACGACACGTTGCAGGACGAGTTATTGAATGGGCTCGGGGGGATGTTTGTATAGAACATGGGACTCTCCCTCCGTCTCTCTCTCAGGGGATGAAGAGCATTTTGCGGACAGGTTTTTCCACTTTTTTCCTCTCCCTCTCTTCTCACCTCGTCTTCCCTCTGTTTTCATCTTCCTTTCTGTCCTTCTCTTGCTCTCCTTCGTCTCCTCACACATCCCTTTTAGTCTCATCTTCCTCTCCTCTTTATCTCTCTCTACATCCCGAAGTCCAGCTCCAAGTTCATATCGGTCATTAAAACCCCGCTGAGAGATATTCACCTCCACTAAGACCTCATCTCTCTCTGTCTTTCTCTCGGAGTCCAGCTTCAGTTTGATCATTATTAGTCCTGAGAGACAAATTATTGCTCTCGTGTCTCTGACTCTCTCTCTCTTTGTCTGTCTATTCTTCTTTCCACCTTTTTCTTAATTTGTCTTACCTTTTTATTTCTTCGTCAGTGCTTCACCTCTTCTCCTCGACCCCACATTCCTCCTTCACCCGTGTATTTGTACTTTTTCTCTTAAATATCTTACTTGTATACTCCCCACTTCCTGCTCTCCCTTGTTCCTCTCCAGAGGGGAAATATATTCTTACTACTGGGGAATGACAAATAGTAGACACAGCAGTACTGCATGCACAGTATGTTCTCTTGCTATATATTGTAGCTACACATGATACCAGAAAGAATTGTGCAGATTATAATTTTACATAGAAAAATTGTATTTTGTTGCGAAATTTGCTATTTCGGTTAAACGTATACGCTTAAAGTTTCCAGAGATTTGACTATAACTGATTGCTTCATGAGTTTCTGTCACATCAGCCTTTCTTTCTTTTTTTTTTACATTTAAAAGTGTGCATGTTGCTGTGTTTTTGTGTTAAACAAGCTAAACCTCCATTCAGACATGTGCACCTGAGATCCATTTATACTAAAAAAAAAAAATAAAAAGAAAATGTCAATGACGTTAATTTGAAAATATGAAAATAACACTTTTGTCATGCCAGAAGCTCAGAAGGGATGAGCTGGATGAGTGGAAGGTGTAAATAAAATGTATAAATTAAGCGGTTTTGCTTCAACTGGATGTCTAAGATCCAACAACTTATTGTTGCAAACACAATTAGTGGAGCTAAACCGACCAGAAACATTTGGTTAATTTCATTCTTTCAAATGTTAGGCTATATTATTCCTATTGCAATTACTAAATAGATATTTCTGAGGAACTTCCACAAGGCTGGATTATCGGCAACGCAAATCTGTCCCAGGGGCCCCAAGTTCACTGCGTGTTTGTGTTCATTTGAATAAGATTAGACCGTTTTAAAGTTACAGGTGTGAGGGATCTGGTGCCTTTGTGTGAAGATCCAAACGTAGTTCACTTGGTCTTCGGGCAGAAAAAAAGGGTTCAGCAAGATGTCAGGGCCAGAAGGGGACCAGGCAAGTGTCATAACAAATCAGGCAGGAAGACAGGCTGGACTGCTGAGGCTGAAGCATAATAGACAATCTGGCGAAGCGGGTGAGTGAGTGGGCCGGTATACAGTATATATACTATGGAGCTGATTTGATGATGAAGGGCAAGTGTGTGGGCAGGTGAGGGGTCAGGAGGGGGGGGCGGGGGTGGCTGATGGCCAGGTGAGGAATGACAGGGTGTGAAATGAGAAAAGAGTTAGCACTTGGGAAAAGCATAAAGGATGAAACGTGTAAAAAAACTGAATTAGGTGGACGTGGCGCTTTCCAAAGTTTGTCAAAAACAAAAACAAAAAACCCCAGCAACCCTGATGATGTCATAGTGATGTCATCAGGGTTATGTTGGCTTGGGGTTTGAGACAACAGGAAGCCTGCGTTACCAACTGGACGTGTGGGGTTTGAAAGAAGAGGGAAGTTAGGAGGCAGCGTCTAATGAAAGCCACTGTCGAGGTGCATTATGGGAATTGTAGGATCCAGTGTTATTGGAGCTTGACACATAACAGGGAATAAAAGTCAGGATATCTTGGCCTCTGCTGCTTCTCTTTGACCGTTCTGGTGGGGGAGATTTTTACATGAAGCAAAAGTACATCAGACACGTTTGTGCACTAATGCTAACAACTTAGATTTTTTAAACAGATTTACATTATTTCTTTCTTTTTTTTTTTTTTTTAAATTGTTTTCATTCATCCGTCTCGTCGTCTTTTTCATGCTGTGTGTCTTTCTCGCTTTTTCTCTTTCATTCAGTCAGGGTTCCTCAGTGTAATGAGATTACACGGGATTATAAAACCCTGTCTGTCTGTAATCCACACCACTCAATCCCATTTCACTGTTTAAACACACACACACACACACACCAGTAATGAATTCTCTCTGGTGCTTCATGATGATCTCTTTTCTGGTCTTTTCTCTTTTAATCCCTTTCTTCTTCTTTCGTGATACAACTTATTGCCACGTGCCATTTAATTTATTCTTCCCTCCCTCCTTTCTCCTTTCCTTCTGTCCTCTACTCCCCCATCCTTCCTAACTTCCTTCTCTCATCCATTCCTTTTCTCCTCTGTGTTCTTCTTCTTTTGGTCATGCTCCCTCCTTTCAATCTTTCCTATCCGTCCCTCCCTCTTCTTCTTTTATTTTCTCCCTGTATTTATTTCTTATTCGAAACCAAATCAACGATCCCCTCTTCCCTTCCTTCCTCCTCTCCTCTCTTCTTTAAACCTTTTCCCTGAGTCTCCACCGACAAGTTTGAGGATTTGTTCACTGATCAGCGGTCAGTGTGTGCGCCCGTCTCGCCACCAGAGCTCGCATGTGAGCCTCTACTGGACACACACACACGCACACACAGAGACACGCACGCACGCACGCACGCACTCACGCGCGCGCACACCCCACACCCACCCCCCTCTTCTGCGCACACAAAAAAGAAGAAGAAGAAGAAGAAAAATAAAAACTTCCCGTTAGCGAATCAAGCAGCTCGTGAGAAAGTTTATGAAACAGCAAAGCGAGAGATCACGCCGATACCCTCCGCGCGCGCGCGCACACACACACACACACACACACACACACACCAATGGGGTGGAATAAAGTCCTCCCCCTCTGTCCTCGCCTATCACATCCCCAGTCCTACAAGAAGCCTTCTCTGATTGGCCCAGATGGCTGTTAGTCATGTTCGAAGAAGGCGGGACCAGGACAAGGGCTGACCTGGAGTCTGATCCAGTCGCTTTTACGCACAGACCGGACAGTCTGCGCTTTTCGCGCACGGATAACGAGAGTGAGAGCGTACTGTGGACAGAGAGAGGAGCGAGTGGAAGCAGAGAATAAGGAAGGGCGAAGAAGAGGAAAAAGTGCGAGGAAAACAAGCGGAAAAGACGCAAGGACGCACAAGTGTTTCCCCAACTGGAAGAGAGAAGAAGAAGAAAGTGAGCGAGTGTGTGTGGAAGAGAGAGACAGAAGGAGAGAGTGTGTCTTCCCCACTCTCCACTTCTTACAGCACCACATCCCCCCTCCATGTCGCTCCCCGGCTCCCCCCCGCTCCTCTCGCCGGGCTCGGGCGCCCCAACTCCGGCCGCGCTCTACCGCTCGGCCCCGGAAGCGCTCCTCACCTCCGTCGCCTCCACCGGCACCTCCAGCCCGGCGCACACCAACTCCAACTCCCACTCTCACCCCCACTCCCTGTCCCCGTCCCCGCGGCTCACCAGCAGCATGCTCAGCGCTTTCCTGCCCGGCTTGGGCAACGGCGTCGCCGCCCCCCTTGTGTCCGGAGGCGGTGCCGCTCTGGGTCCCCTCGGCGGGCTCGGCTCGCTGAACGCGGCCGGCCTGACCCCCGGTTCCCCCGGCTTGGCGCAGACCTCGTCCGGCTCGGGTCTTTGCAGCGAGTGCAAGCTGGTGGAGGTGCACGGGGTGAAGGTGGCCAGCTTCAGCGTGGACGGCCAGGAGCTCATCTGCCTGCCGCAGGTGTTCGACCTCTTCCTGAAGCACCTGGTGGGCGGGCTGCACACCGTCTACACCAAGCTGAAGAGGCTGGACATCTCACCGGTGGTGTGCACCGTGGAGCAGGTGCGCGTCCTGCGGGGGCTCGGCGCCATCCAGCCCGGCGTGAACCGCTGCAAGCTCATCTCCAGGAAGGACTTCGAGACGCTGTACCAGGACTGCACCAGCGCCAGGTCGGTGAATACTTTATTGACTTTTACGAATTTTAAGATTTCACCTAAAACGTTAAAGGTTAAAAGCCTCTACAACAGCCCGAAACGCGGACGGCTTCGAGTGGCTCCGCGTCGCTTTAATTTTCACAATAACTTCCCGGTGTGTTCGTAGCGATTCAAGTGATTTTAATGACTTTTATGACTAGTTCTACATCACAGAGGCTGTTAAGAAGGTTTCATTCCCACAGTTGTTCTACAGTATTTGGTGGAGATTTCGGCCACTTGATCTGTGGCTCCACATGCACAGTTCTTAAAATCCCGCTCCTACAGTATTCCCACACTTTGACGAGCTCTGCACGTCTGGAGGCTTCAGGTGTGTTTGGGACACTCAGTCACAACCTACGCTGTCTTTGCTGAGTCTGCTTAGAGGCTCGTGTGTATTTCTTTAGTATCACTTAAAGTGAGGCTGTGGTGCTAAAGAGAGACTTCATAAATAAGGTGTTCCAAAACAACATTTTCTAACATTCATTCTTTTTGGCCATTTATTTGCTTTTAAGTTTGAAGAGCTTCCTCATGACTGAGTCTCAAATAGATTCATCAGTTAACTCCTTTCAAGTGGCCTGCTCATCATTAACAGCATAATATCTCTATAGTATTTCTCCTGGGACTTGCATTGTGTGTTAGTATTTGTGTCATATTATTATATCATTCATTCTGTCTAACAGTCTAATCTCATCACTGTGATATTCCAGCTACATTCCTTTTAGTTTTTTGGAGAGGTTTTAAAATGTATTATAGACTCGCTGACTTGTTTGATGGTTATATTGTTGAAATTGACTGGCTGTGCCGTTATCAGTACTATTCCTTGTTTTGCTTTGGTGTCAAATGATGCTTTTACTGTATCGAGCTTGAAGCTTGAGGTGTGTGTGTGTGTGTGTGTGTGTGTGTGTGTGTGTGTGTGCGCGCGCGTGCTGCCAAATGAGCAGACACATGTTTCAAAAAGTTGGCGTTTTAGTAAAATAAAAACACACTGGCAGCAAACCAATGCAAAACAAACAACCTTCCGTTGACTTTAGTTATGGAAAAGCTTCTCATCATCATAAGCCATTACTTTATATCTCACCACGCTCTGTGTGTGTGTGTGTGTGTGTGTGTGAGTGAGAGAGAACGAGCTTTCCTGTGCCTGTGTGTGAGTGTGTTTGTTGGAGAAATGGAGCTTCAGTGTGTGTGTGTGTGTGTGTGTAAACAGTCACTTTACACACTTTTACAGTGTGTTTTTTTTAAAATTGTTTTTTAATGCCTGTTATGTATAACGGTCGGTTGTGTGTGTGTGTGTGTGCAGAGCTACTGTACCTGTCTGTCTACCTGTCACCTGGTTGTTTGCACCGTTTCCGTTAAACTGACTGCCTCAACGCTTCAAATTAAAACTCTAAAGTGACGTCCTGTGCGTCGGTTTGGCATCTCCGCCATTTTGAAACCAGCCAGCTCGCTCTGAAAGCACAAACCGGGGCTGAAGCCCCTCGCGCGCACTGAAACGTCCTTTTGATGAATCTACATGTTAAAGAGAAAGTAACCTGAGAGGAGCGGTTACAACATCTTACCTGAAGCGGGGAACAGATGTAGGTTCCCTGCAGGCTGCACTTCTTTGTTGTTGTTGTTGTTGTTGTTGTCTGTGCAGCACAAATTAACTCAAATTCACTTTTGTTTAAAAAAAACAAAACAAAAAAAAACCAACAACAAACTTTCGCATCAAAATGCTAAATTGAAACCGGAAACCTCTCAGAGAAAGAAATATCCTTTTTCCAGTTTGGAATCGAATGGCCTCTAATTATCTAATTGTCCAGGATTACGTCTTCGTTTTCCAGACGTGAAGGTGCCGGCACGGAGAGGAGCAAGGTTGTTTGCTCTCACCAGAGAGAGATGAACAGGCGTGTGACGCTCCAAGTGAGTTGCTGAACATGTCGTCGTCTATGGCAAAGTATTTTTGGTAACCGACGAACTTTGTTTCCTTTTTTTGGGGATAACAAGCGGCGCAACGTCCTTATTTTGAAAGTATGGGCGACTCATTTGTTTGAGGGGAAGAACGCCTACAGAAACCCATAACGCACTTTTATGTTTTCACCTCAGCCTGCACGTCGTCACAGCCGGTCAGTCAGTTGTTTCGAGTGTGCAAAGTCTCATTTTGAGAGGAAACCCCGTCGCATGAAGTATACGTTTCGTTTGGTGGAATTTGAGGTCAGGGGAGAGTACACCTGTCCGCGTCGGTCCTGTTGTAGCCTTCGTCATTGTTCTGCTGTAAAGGCAGAACGCGTCTTTTTCCCCAAGTTCTTGGCGTCCCCTTTTGTGATCCTTTCCAACTGTTCTTCATTTGTCACTGAATTCCAGGAGTAACAAGGATTTTAAAAGGGGCTCTTTTCTCAGGCAGGAGAGGTCAGAAAACCAGAGCGATGCACTGATATTTAAAACACACAAAAGTAGAGTTGCTCCTAAAAAGACGGAGGCTTTGTTGGCAGTTTCTTTCTCCTCCTCCTATTTTCTTTTCATAAAAGCTCTTGCTTTTAGTGACGCATGGTTTTGAAGTAAAAGCGAAAGCTTGACGCTGCGCCAAGGCCTCTTTCCCTTTATGGAGTAACTCTAATCTTAGACGTTGGGGAAAAATTGGATAAAAACCTGAAACAAATGAATACAAATGTCACTTTACATCAGAGGTTGTCAAACTGTGAGGGCGAGATGGAGGCAACGGTACTGCGTGGCGTGAAAGACAGGTGCATCACGGTTTCCTAAAAGCAACAAAGAGTTATTGTAGTCTGGCCGCTGATTTGGCTCGCTTGTCACCACGGCCAGCATTTGGAGCAGCTCACGGAGGCTAATAAGGGCCTTTAAAACCCCTCCGCGGCGGATTGCTGCAATCGGCGCCCACACTTGATCTCACTGTCTCAGAGTCGTAACTCAGTCAGATCTCAAAACACAGACACAATGCACTCGTTTTTAGATTCAGCGGGACTTACACTTCCCGAGGATATCGTTATCTCAGATGTCCATCTTGAATAAACATCCAGAAATCCCCTTGGAAGTCGGAGAGGGGAAAAAAGACGCTCCCTATAACTCCAGAACTCGCTTGAGAATCATCACATTTTTAAGTTTTCTCCAATATCAAAGCAATTCAGTGAAGGTTGTCCGTGCATCCACGGGCACATTACAAAAAGGAACTGCTAATAGCTAATTCGGCATTTTTAATAGTGCTAATTTGCAAATATGTAAACCAAGATAGGCTTTTAAAAACCCACAAGGAAACTCACGCAATCCATGGCAACATTATACTTGTTGTTTATATAGTTCCAAAACGTAAAGCATGGGGGTGTTGACGGGTTGTCTCAGTTTTGTCTAAGGGGGGGCCCCACAGTGTCAGACTTTGGAAACCCCTGCTTCACATGACTACACTTGCTGGTTTGACGTCCTCGTTACAGCTTCTGTCCCCGAAAAAAAGATCAGCCAGACCAGGGAGGAGGATGAGAAACGTGTCTAGCTTCAAGTAAGTGCCCTGACTTATTTCTGGAAACTGCTTGAAGAGTCCCGGAATTTCACATCTGCACCACAGTGGGAACGCTGGATGTCGTCTGCACTCGTATGCGCTTTCAGCCCGGTTATTTTTGTGTCGTCGACCGATGAAAGTGATAGATGGGTAGTTTTAAGGTGGCAGTTGTTCAGTATCGGCTAATTATTAACAGTGTGTACTGTGTTGCCGTGGAGTCACTGGATTGTTGGAGAGTGACCTCTGCTTTTTAGCTGACCACACACACACAGTCTGAGTCTATAGTTTATTAAGCTTGAAATGTTCGATCCCTCCTCCTGTTTTTGAACAACAGGGTCATTTCTTTCTCCCTCTTTGTCTTTCGCTATTTTCGACTCTTTTTATCACCAAGTCTCACTTTCTCCCTCTATCTCACCCTCTGTCTCTCACCCTTATCGGTTTGTTTTCTATGAACGCGCACCGTCAGCGGTGTATTTCTGTCGCCGGTTAATTGTCTCTTCTTCGTTATCCCCGTCCTCCACCTCTCTCCTCTGTCTCTTCATCTCAGTCACTCCGTCGTCTCTCACACTGACACACAGCGGTACATGTCGGGGGTAATAATGGATCATGTGACTGCGCATGGAACAACACGGCTGGAGAGCTATTGTTGTTGAACGCACAGCGAACACATACTCCTCTCTCTCTCCAATCATATTGACATTCCTCTAATGCCTCGCTCTCTCGCCCTCTCTCTCTCTCTCGATGTTACTCTGGGAAAAGAAAAGAAAAATTAAATGCTCAAAAAAAAATATATATATATAGAAAGAAAACTCCCGCTGGGCTTCTGCATACTTCGTCTTCTCGGTAACCGTGTAAAAGCAACGACCACTTGTACTTTTGGTCCATGTTATAGTACGTTAACTTGTGCTTTTTTTTTTTTTTTTTTTTTTAAATTAAAGTGCTCTTGGTGTCGTTTTGTACTTCACTTTGAGGAGCTGCTCTTTTAAGAATGATGATAATATGAAAACAACAAGTGAGAAATAACGCGTGCTGTACAAAGTGGAACAGAGTTCCCACCCGTCCTGCTAAAGCTGGCAAATGAAGTATGACTTGTTCGAAGGAGTTTGAAAATACCCCGATGGCGCAGAAGTTCAGATCTCACCACACACGCCAGATCTCTAGAGGTTATTCTCCATGTCTGCATGAGAGCGGGAGGTTTAAGAGCTTCGTCATTTGGTGGAAATCTTTTCAGTTTTGCAGGAGTAAATGAACTCTTTGCACGACCCCGACGGCGTGACCGATCGTCCAAAAGAAAAGAAAATGCTCCTTTTATGTTTAGAGGGCCTCGTCATGAGGTCGGGGGTACATTTCCTCAAACCCAGTTTCACCCACAAAGATGTTTTTAGAAGAGCGTTTCTGTGTTCGCTCAACACTTTCTGAGGCTCGTGACTTTCCAAGCCCAGACGGAAATCTTTAAAAACTTTAAAAGAATCAAAAATTAAAGTCTCAATAATTTCCTGCAGCAGCTGGTCACTGTAGTTTTAAGGAAACGTTACTCAAACAGGAGAAAATAGTGCATTTGTTGGGGACTATTTTCAGCGGAGGATGAATCCACGTTTGGCGCTCTATTGAGCGTTTGGGGCAGCAGGACGGTGTGTGTGGGACTGAGTCAAAACGAACTACAGTGTGTGTGTTCATGGCAAGGAAGGAACACGTCGCCCAGTGCAACAGTGCGGCTCATTGATATGTTTTTAATAGTTTTCGGACAACAATGGCGCTCTATGGCTCGGAGAAAGAAGATACATACGCACGCAATACTCGTTTGTGGGATCAGGCCATTGTTGGTTTTGGTCTTTTCGTTGGGATTTGTACGCAAGAACACAGATTATGTGATTAGACAAAGAGACCTTGTAAAAATCAAAGATCCCTCACCACTTCACATGGTGGAGTGTGGTGGAAGTAGTTGTGTGAAGGGGGGGGGGGGAAACCAAAGAGCTTAAGAGAAGTTCAGACCCCTTGTTTCTCGCCGCCTCACACTCGACCAAGTGCTTGTGATTGGCAAATTTGTTTGTTTTCCGAAAGTCACAAATGAAACGGCTCTCCCCGCTGTCGGACGATTCAATGAGCACCTTATTTTAAGCATACTGAGGCCTTCTATCCAATCCTGCAAGCGTATTTTAAAAGGTGGACAGATTCGGATTAACTTGATTTCCTTGAATGTATAAATTAATATATCTGCGCACAGATGAACCGATTTTACTTAAAAACACAGCAGATTATTTTTATTATCAAACCACAAAGCTTTTTTTTTGGGAGGAGAGTCTTTTCTGCTTCCTTGTCACCTCCTTGGTTGTGTTGGTGTGTGTGAGTGGGGGGGGGGGGATCGATAGTGAGTGACAGGAGGGAGGGTTGCTGATGTCTGAGTGTTATTCTGGGCTCTCCCTTATCACGACAGGCTGTTAGAGCGTGCGCGCACACACACACACACATACCGATGATGGCGGTCGTATTGTTTGTAACGCAGGGGGAGCAAAGTCGTTTGGTTTTTGTGAAGCATTGCGGCTCCACACACACACACACACACTCGCAGAATAATGTCCACACACACTCAGCATGAACTCCTTTCATCAATTTTGTGTTTTTCATTCTTTTGCATGGGGCATTAAGTTCTTTTAATGGAGCACAGTGGTTTGTAAAACCCACACACACACACTTGAACACGGTCAGTTGTTTTGCCTTCTGGCTAAGGTATGTGTCTCTGTGTGTGTGCGCGTGTGTGTGTGTGTGTGTGTGTGAGATTGTCTAGCAAGCACAAACAGAGCTATCAGTTGTCACACTAGGTCAGGTTACATCTGTGTGTGTGTGTGTGTGTGTGTGCAAGTCTGCGGTGGTGTTCATATTCGGCTGCATGCGCCTGTTTTTGTGTGTCTTGCTGATATTTGTGTGTTTGTTTGGCTGGTTTTCGTGTGTGTGTGTGTGTGTGTGTGTGTGTGCGCGTGCGAGTCTGGTTTCAGCTCCGCTTTGTGCTGCTGGTTAATTGATAAAGGTTAAAGCGTTGGCCGGCGGGGAGCTGAGGTCACCTCGCTGCAGTGTGACAGTGTGCGTTAAGAGCCACGCGGTGACGAATCAGACGCCATCCAAACACAATTCATCGGGGATTAAATGATCAGTTTCTGAGTCAGAAACAGAAATTCACGAGATGCTCCCATTGGCTGATTTACATGAAAAATTACAAATTGAGGATTCCAAACAGAGAACCTGTTTATAATCCCACATTTTGTCAACGCCCGCTGTGCGTTCTCCACATTAAGGTGTGTTTACAGGTGTTGAGGAGTACTACTGCATATGTGTGGAGGGGGGGACGGGGGGACAAGTAGAATAAAGCCTTTAGTGTCTCCAGAGGGAGCTGTGCGACGTCTGATAAATGTGGGGCTGAAGACTATGGAAATGGAAAATAATCTGGGAGTGTGGGGTTAGAAAGAAGTGAGCTCACCAGACCTCTGTAGCCAATCTCCGCCTGAACGGTCCCGTGGTCCCGTTGCATTATGGGTAATGTAGGCACCAGGCTTTGACAAGGAGGAAGAATGTGTGGAATAAAAAAGACGATCCCTCTAGTTGTGCTGCATCGATTTGGATCCTTTTTCTTTTCTTTCTGCCCGTTGTTGGTGCTAAATCAGTGGCGCACTCTTTTAAGAGTTTGATCAGAAATGGCTTTATTTCTGTGACGTGATTTGTTGTTTGTGCGTCGTCAAACACACACCTTGGCAGCCTTTGACTTCCTTGCTGGACCTCCAATGTATCTTTCGCTGGGAAATAAGCTGTGTGGCTCACACGAGGCCAAAATCATTTCATATTTTGCTTTGTGGCATAAAGTACACCCGCTCATGTCTCAACCGTGAGTTTGGAAATTTACCAAATTCCTGTTTTTAAAATGTTTAATTGAAAGGGATGCACTGGATTAACCCCCGAGCGGCGCTAAATCACTGGCCTGTTCTCCAAAAAGACAAAATTACCGTAATACAGTCTTGAGGGGTTTTCATGAAGACATTTTTAATTTGATTAATTAGAACTAACTGAATAAGCCAATTTCTTAATCAGCCAGACTCTAATGACCAATTAGATGTTAATCGATCTAATTACATAAGCAGTTAGACGTAACTGTTTACACAACAAGTATAGTTTGACACATACAAAAATGTTTGTTTCATTTTGTGTGTGTGTGTTTGATATTTTAAACAATTTTCTCAATCTCTGAAACTAATTTGAACCATGACCACAGAAAATACTTGATTTTGATTGGCTGGAGGGTGTGCATTATTTTCAGATAACTGTGTGTCTACAGCTGTTACTTGCTACTTCTGCGACTTGTTGTGATAGATAGATGGATGGATAGGTACTTTATTTATGCCCCGGGGGGAAATCTGCATGTCACAGCAGCAGTACAGAAAGGAACCACGCGAATAGTGCAAACCCCCTCCCAAAAAGGTCAAGCACAAATACTAACACTGTAAGCACGTGCATGTATGCATACAAGTGTGCAATACGTTAAAAGATGTATTGCACTGTGCCAGAAGATACAGAATAAAGTCCAGTAAGGGGGGGGGGTATAAAAGTCTGAAGACGCTGCTCCCCCTTCTCAACCAGCACTTCGTGGAGGGCGTTTGCTGTTCAGGATGCTAACAAACTTGGGACAGCATCCTCTTCTCCGTCACCGCCTCCAGGGAGTCCAGCTCAACTCCTCCTCCAATGTCGTAGCATGAGGGTTGACAAGCACAGAGTGGCCGCTTAAAACTTGCGCTTCCCCAAAATATGAATATAGAGTGCGCACATTTAGATTGCTGGCTGTTTTTATACAAGCGAGATAAGGAACTGAGCGTCGGTAACGGCCCTCCATCATCATGGATCGTCGCTAACACGTTTGATGTAAAAGGGGAGTAGGTTCCTCCCATCCTGTGTGCGGATTTAATTTTTATTACGTTTTCTATCCAGCAACTTGGTGTGTGTGTGTGTCTCAGGGGCAGAGGAGGCGGTTTCATGCTTCACTTACCAACCGGCCAGGGAGAGAGATCGAGAGGAAAGACTGTCTCTCTTTGTCTCGGTGTCTGTCTGTTTTCCGGATTAAAAACAAAGAGAGGGAGAGGTGAAGATCAAAGCAAGAAATATGACCCTCTGTCACCACGGTGAAGAACTGATCCTCTTCCCCTGTGTGTGTGTGTGTGTGTGTGTGTGTGTGTGTGCGTGTGTGTGTGCGTGTGTGTGTGCGTGTGTGTGTGCGTGTGTGTGTGCGTGTGTGTGTGTGTGTGTGTGTGTGTGTGTGTGGACCGAACAAAACAGCGAGAGGGGAGAGGCAGGTCAACGTGTGTGTGTGTGTTGGGAAATAGATAATGTTTCACAAAGGCTGTTTCAGTTGCTAACGTTTCATAGA
>CM022475.1:17626081-17646588 GCA_011952105.1 Coreoperca whiteheadi
CCCCCCCCCCAAATTCCACCGCAACAGAAAAGGACATCCATTTAAAAACGGTTTGTGTTGCCAAGTTATGCTACAGTTTGCACGGAAAACGCAAAGAAATTGAGGAAAAATGCTCAATTTTAGTGAGCTGGTGGGTCGTGGCTCTGACCCCCTCACTGCTTTACCATTTTCTCACCATTTACAGCCATTTTTGTTTGTTATTTTTTCTTCGGCTATGTGACATCGCTTATTCCAAACATCTTTTAAAGCCAGATCCAAGGTAAATTATTAGAACCATTAAACACCACACACGATATGATTTTAGTCTTTTCTCCCGACTGTCAACACCGACTGGTTGATTGGAACGGACTCGGCCCAGTCAGTTCCCTAGATTAACCTGCACTTCAGTGTCAACTTCAAGTTTCAAGTCAGCAGAGGGAGAGTGTTTCACGCAGGAGTAACACTTGAAATCCAATAAGATAAGCTGGTTAAAGTATTGACATGACAGTTGAAATAATAAGGGCCTTAATGTGGCCATAATTGAATTATTGGAGTGTAAGTAAACGACTCTGATGGAAACCTTCTGTAAGCTGAACTCAGGGCCGCAGGGGGAAATCAGCTGCTCCGAAGATGAACCAGTGTACCTTTAAGATAAAAACTAAAATAAAAAGTGTTTTTACTTTCTCTTCAGATCATTTAACTTTCAGTCACGAACAGGAATGTGTGTGACTCTCTCGCAACCCGTCTCGTGTTCCTCCTCATTTTTCTCTCTTCCTCTCCGCCTCCTCCCTTCCTCCACCCCCCCCCATCCCTCCATCCTCTCCCTCTCTGTGGTTCGAATTAGACAATGAAAACAATGAATTTGGTGTCTGTTTCTTTCTCTCTGTGTTTCTCCCTCCCCCACTTCTTTCTCCTCATCTTGCTTGCCCTCTCTCTCTCTCTCTCTCTCATGGTGACCCTGTGTCACACTCTCTCGCCCATGCCAGCAACACCCACTTTTATTTATTTCACTTTTGTGTCTCTCGTCTGTCTGTTTTTTAGTTTTTCTCCCTGTACTCAGATATCACCATGCCTCTCTCTCGCTTTCATCCCTTCTTTCTCCATCTGCGTCTCTCTCTCTCTTTCTCTTTCCCCATAGTCTTTCCCCCGTCTCCCATCCGTTTTCTAGCTTTCTCTCTCTCTGTCTCTGTGTCTTTCAATGTGATTTCATGCTCCAGCTGTTCTATTATCAGTCTGTCTGAGGTTATGTTAACATCAACAATACTGCTACACATACACTGATGGACTGATAGATGGACAGCCAGATAGTCAGATAGACAAGGGTGGATCCTTGTTGAAACTGCATTTCTTTCTTTCTTTTTTGTTCTTCGGTTTAGTTCGGTCACCTTATGTGTTGCAGCTACGATGAGTTTCACCTTGAATTTAAACAGAATTTGAAGCTCAACTTGATACAAGACTTCTGAGTTTGAACAGAAACACAGGTTTTTAAGGAGTTTCATGTTGAATTTAACTAGAAAGTTTGAGGTGAAACACAATATATTGCAATTTAAAAGTATCTTTATCAGGAGCCCTGATGAATGCCGGTTTAAACGAGCCACAGTTGTTGTGCATAAAGAGTTTGGTACCCATGAAGCACGCTGAGATCCACAGTCGACTCGTTTATTTTTTATTGTTTTGTATAGTTACAACATGTTTAAAGTTGAGTTAGATATAAGTTTAAGCTCAACGTGACACAGGACTTGTGAGTTTAAGCAGAAACAGAAGTTTAAACAGCTTAAAGGTGATTTTAAACACATATTTTGAGGGGAAACGAATATAAAGCAATTAAGAAGTATCTCAATCAGGATCCCTGAGGAACGCCGGTTGAAACTGAGACGTTGGTTTTATGCTCAACAGTTTATTTATCCAAAGAGTCAACTTTAATGTGTTTTAAGAGGAATTTAAGCTCAACTTGACACCGGACGTCTGACAGGACAGCTTCATGTTGAATTTAACCAGATACCTTGCGGAAAGATGGAATCCATGTCGTTTAATATTTCGTGTAATTCTATACTACAACATGTCTTTTCAACATCCTTTGAACTAAGTTTTTTTCTGGATAAGGGAGGTTTTCCCTTTTGTTCACACTAGTGATTCTCAAACTGTGGCACATGACCGCCATCTATTTTCTGGAGGGTCGTCAAGTGACAGGCCTATTTTCTTCACCCTGGGTCATAGGGTGAGACTAAATGTGTTCAGTCTTAAAACATGAAAAGAATCCTGAAAGTCTCTCCAAATCAAACAGGATTTTTAATTTTTTTTTATTTTGCCAAAAATACTTGTAGAGCTAATTTTTACTTTTACTACTTTTGTCTATGACTTTATTTTTGCTTGTTGCTAAATATCGCCCAGCGCAAACGAGGCGAACATTAGCAGCCGCCTGCAAGCGAAACATCCAGATGTCCAATAAGGAACTCCCGTTGGAAATCCTTTTTTGTTTTTACATGTCACAACTGGCAACCTGATGGAAACGAAATCAAGACAACAGAGTTCAGTTATTTCTACAATCATGCGGAGGGTGTGGCGTTCCTCCAGTTTGGTTTCGTAGTCCCAAACGTTTCTGTCCACAAGTGTAAGATTGTACACAGATACGTGAGAGATGTTCTGCACGACAACGATGATATCGCGACGCCGGTGACCTTTGACCTTTTTGGAAGAGAGCAGGAGAAAGTGGAGAAAGATTTATGGCGGAATCTGCATTCAGTGAGTCCCTTTCTCTCTGCTCTTTCTTTGTATTTGTTGTTTCTTTCTGTCTTCCTTATCCTCCCCGTTTGTCCACAATAGATGGACGGAGGGAATGTCTTCTTCTTCTTCCTCCTCCTCCTCCTCCCTTCATTAATCACTCCTTCTTTCCCTCCGTCCTCTCAGTTGTTTCTCTTGCCTGTCAAACATCTCGGTCGTCTTCTTCGTCTTTTTCTTTTCTTCTTCTTCTCCGCAAGACGATTTGATTCACTCATGAACCCCCTTGTTTTCCTTCTTCCTGCCTCTCATTTTTCATTTCAATCTGCTGCTATATCCCTCCTTTTCTTTGAAACTTTTTGTTTCTTTTTCCTTATCTCCTTCCTCTACTTTCCTTTTTAAATCATGTTTTGCCCTCTATTGATCTATTTTTTCCTCCCCCCTTCCTTCCATCTCTTGTTCCTCTCCCTTGTACCTTCTCACCTTACCTTTCCCATCTTCCTCATCTTTCCTTTTTTTAAACTTCCCTCCTCTTTTCCTTCCTTCATAACTACCTTATTTCCCATTTTCCTTCTCTTTGTTTCTCCGTCCTTGAATCTCCTCATCCATTCTTTCTTCCATCTTTTGTCATTTTTATTTCTCGTGTGTGTGTGAGAGACAAATCTTTCCACTGTTGTTGTTTGGATTCTTTCAGGATTTTGTTAAATCTCAACCATGTTTGTAGTTTTTGGAGGACGGGGGCTTTTTTTCCTAATGTGTCGGTATGTAATGAGAGAAGGAATGTGTGTTGAAGTGTGTGTGTGTGTGTGTGTGTGTGAGAACATCCATAACACAACTTTATGCTCGTGCGTTCATCTAGTTGAAGAGATTCCAGCTTGTATTTGTGTGTTTTTGTGCACATGCAAGCATTCAAACATCTGTAACACTTAAAAAAAAAAAATGTCTATGTGAGCGAGTGTGTGTGTGTGTGCATATAATAGATGAGAAACGTTGTGTGTGAACTGCTCTTTTAACTCAAACACACAGAGCTTAAAAGCAGCATTTCCTGCCTTGGAGGATGAAAGCTGCATGATTATTTGTCCTGTGTGTGTGTGTGTGTGTGTGTGTGTGTGTGTGTGACCCACTTGAGGCCAACAAATACCACAGGCCTTGCTGTTCGTGTGAACTCTTTCTTGATCTTGTCTTGTGTGTAAGTGTGTACATGGGAGGAAAAAGTGAGCGAGAACATATGGGTCTGAATGTGTGCACCTGTGTGTCTGTGTGTGTTTTCCTAATGGGATAATTGTATGTTAGTCGTGAAGGGCTCAGAGTGCTGTACCAGCCTGTTGTGTGTGTGTGTGTGGGGGTTTGTCCCCTTATGCTTTGTTTAGGGTGACCGACAAAAGCCACCGCCCCATCCTTCAACACTCCCTCCCTCTCCTTTTGCTTCACACTTCCAGCCATAATCACTGTTAACTTATGTTAAACCAGATAGTTTTTGTTACGATTCTCGAAGCCCTTTTGACAGAGTAACAATCAGAGATATTGCGGGAGGAAATGGCATCTGACAAAAACAAAAACAAAAAACGCCTGTGGATTGTAATCCACGGCACTGAATGTACCAAAACAGCGTCTTTAATAAATGGCAGTTTAAAAAAAACAATTCAATGCAGAAAATGAAATGATTTCTAACAACGTACGGTACAAGCCAAACCCACTTCCAGTATAATCTGAATACAGATATTTTTGGGACATTTACAGAGACGTAGCTTTGCGTTGCACCCGTACTGTGGGTTCAACAGTCTCACGGCAATTCATGAAATGGTCACAAAACTGATTCTAAAGGATTCATGTACATGGACAGGAATTTGCCTTTTTTTTTCATGACACCCAGCACGACTTTCAAACTATTGTGTTTTAGTTGGAAGTATCTTCTGTGCCTGCACCACGTGTTTCTCTGGTCAGCAATAACAAATATGCAAGACGCGGCCGTCGACCAGGCCAGAGGGGTCCTGTGTTCGAACCATCCATCCCTACGCGGACTTTCTCGCTCTTTGTACTTGTACCTTTATTAGTTTGAAAGTAGTGCTGTACACAAATCTCTAGATTATATTTCTTGACTATTTCACGAAGCGCCGTGACACTGGTTTGGCGGGTTTGTTCCCTATTTCTTACAGCGCAGCCCCGGGAATCTCTTCACAACCGGTATGGTTCAGGTGGAATGATTGCAGCGACCAATACCTCTTTTAAAGTACATACGGCGTTTAAGTACCTTATTAACGTAGGCTCATCCTTTTATTGTAGGTGGAGAAAATTAAATGACCGACAATGATGTTAAACCAACGTTAATCATACGAACATTTTTCCTTTTCAAGAAGTGCAAACGACCAATGCGGGTCACTTTTCTGGCGAGGACAGCCAAAATGGCGCACTCCGTTCCATGAAATGAGGGCACCATAACTTTTGTCTACGGCAGATTTTGCTGCAGTCCAGAACCACAATTTGTTACATGAAATCTCCAGACTTGTCACAAACTGGCTCTGAGGGAGGTGCAGTTGGCGAATGCCTGAAAGTAATCTTTGTACCTTCTTACATGATGAGATATTATCAGAAAGTACCATTCAGCTCAGAGTATGACTGGAACCACAGTTCGCCGCTTACCTCTAAGTGGCCTTAAAGACAGAAACGTCTCAGGCTTGACACCTGCTCACCAACAGCCACATGAGCAGTTCAGGTCCTTCGGCAAGACGCTGTCGGTTTACTTCAGCGCGCGTGAATCATCTGTCTGTGTTTAGCGTCAGTTGGTCCAAAGTCGGCCGTTTTCCTGGAAACTTGAGTCATGCCGATCCGGGGCTGCCATCTAATTTGCAGAGAACCTTTAGCTTTCCTGTGGTGAAATCATCATAATATTCCAGCTCGCACTGTGATGATGATGATCATCATCATCATCAAATGGGCAGCAGGCCTCCATGTTAGTAACACAGCCTTTTTTTGGTCTCTTTTTTTTAGCAAGGCAGTAAACCTCCAAATTCCTGAATAGCTGGTCTCTTTCGTCGTCATCACTACTTGTCCCATTAATTGTTTTACTGCGACATCACTATTGATAAAGTTAATTCATGCTGCGACACTCCCTTTCCCATTGTGAAGTCATTATGTTAGTTTTTCTTAGCCTCTGCAGTGGTGGAAGACATGTTCAGATATTTCCCTTAAATAAATGTAGCAATACAACCAGTGGGGGAAAAAATTCAATAAAAATACTCTATTGCAAGTAAAAGTCCTGCAGTCATAAGTAGAAGTACAGAAGTGTTATCAGCAAAATGGGCAGAAAGTATCAAAAGTTAAAGTATTTGTTATGCAGACAAATGGCTCCTGCGATTGCTGTCTTGTTGTTGTTGTTACTAATGCGTTCATGTGGAAGTAACCTTTCACTGGTCGAGCTGGAGATAATTTTCACCACATTATATGCTGTTGGGTAGTTTTAATGTGTAACAATGTCTCATATTTTCTAAGATGATCATATCATTTGCATTTAAACAAGTAAAATAAATGCAGTGAAGAGTGCAGTATTTCCGAGTATATAGCAGCATATAAGGGAACTAAATGTATTTAGTTGCTTTGTTAATTTCAAAGTATATGTAAAACTTTATTTGTAGCCCATGATGATGTCACAATGGGGAGTTGGTGATAACTCCAAAGCAACCCAAATATCAACACTGCAACAATTACCGCAAGAAATACAGCACTGACGGCTTCATTTGCTTGGCCATTTACTGCACATTGTAAAATGAAAAGAACAAAACAGGAAAATTATCGGTCAGCTATAATTAATAGAAGACTAATGCTGACTCCATTATAGCTCATGGCTGGTTAAGGCTGACTCAGCACAATCCAGAGAGCACACTGGACTCCCTGAAAACAGATTAACTAGGCTACGACAGCATAATGAGGGCAACAACAAGCCGGTTTATTAAAAAAACAAAGTTTGGTTTGTGTGCCTGTGCAATCCAGCCTGGCAGAAGCAGAGTTGCATTTCCACAGGCCGTCTGCTTCCAGGAAAGGGAATGACTGTCGCAGGCACCGAGAGGCGATGTGTCACGCGGGCCCTGATATTTACTGGAAACACCGGTGAACTCATAAGCAGAGGCTTTTTACTATTCGCTGCGGAGTCGGATACAAAGAGGAAAGAGAGGAGTTTATTCATCTATTGATACAGAAAGACAGGACAAAAGACAAGCCGGACAAACTGTAAGATAGACAAGACACACAGACACATCCAGTATTCTTTTGGCCTTTTTGTACGTGGACTACAAAGAGGATTATTGATTGATCATTTGCATTTAATTTGCAAGCAGGACTTCAGAGTCTACAGCCATGCTTGCGCCTCTGTGAGGCTGTACTTAGGCACAGCGGTGCTTTGAGCTAAATGCTAACATGCTCACGATGACAATGTCTCTCGCCGATAAGCCGGGATTGTGTTTACCATCACAATGTTAGGAGTCCTCCAGATGTTCCTCCACTCTAAAACCCTGCACAGGTATCCCGGTTTTTGAGTCATATCCTAGTTTTGCTCGTATTTGGGATGTGACGTCCTGTGCAACTTAGAGAAACCTGCTGTTTATCTCTCTGTATAAATCATTCTCAGGTTTGGCTAGTGAGGGCTTGCTGTATTTTTGCTTTTGTATTATTTCCGGTAAGGAGTTGTGACGTACGTTTCTACTGTGTTTCTGTCTCTCGCAGCCTCAAAGGGAGGCGCAAACAACTTCCGAGTGAAAATTAAGATCAGCGGAGCTTGTCTGTGGTGCGCTGGTGTCCAGATTTTTCACACTTCCTCATTTTATTTCAGTTTGTAGATCGCCATTACGTTGGCTATCCTCGCTTTTGTTTTTGTTTTTACTGAGCTACAGCCCTACTAAGTAACTCGATCAGATCAGAAACCTGGATCGGGGGGTTTACACAGCACAATACGCCGCGTAACAGATTTATCCAGGTGTCTGTAACCAGGACGTGATTATTCTGCAAACACTCCCAACATCTGATCGATAACATCACATTTGTCGCGGCCATTCGAGTACACGCAGCCTGTTTTTAAAACTGACAGTGTTGTATGTAAAGTAGTCAACGCACCTCCTCATTTCCTCCTTTTTTGGAGCTCACGCCGCCATGCTCCAGCACACCTTGTGTCCTTTAATGCAAAATGACAACGCTCCAGGTCTGGAGACCTGCTGAAATCCCCTGATGGCAGAAACGGTGTCATTTTGTATTAAATAGATTGTGTTTTGGAGCATAATGTTCTAGGGTGGCCCCTGAAATGAGGCTCTGCATCACTCTGAGCTAATATATCCACTGCAGCAGGAGCATGAAAATGAGCGGGTTTCATTTGATGCATGTTTGACTCCAAATTAGTGTTTTGTTTTTTTTGTTTTGTCTCTTTACCTTTTATCTCTTCAACAATCAACCAGTAGCTAGATCATGAAAGCAGTCTTTTCTGTTTCCAGGGTCTATAATTGAATCATGATTTCCTAATAATTTCCTTGGTAAGTTTCCTGGAAATAATTATGTACTAAAAATAGAGAATACAGAGTTTTCAGTTGGCTCGGTTTAGTTTATTTGACACAATGAGAGAGAGAGAGAGAGAGAGAGAGAGTACCCCAGGTCACACATCTACAAAATGTCAAGGATATATTGTTTTAGTCAGTGATTCAAAAATATGAACCTATACGGAGAATAAAGCTTCCAATAATTAAATTTAATTCAAATTTTCTTAGGTTTACACGGAGCAATTCTTTCCAAAGAAAAGCCATGTTTTCCTTAATACCGAATTATGTAGTTCTCTTCAGGAAAACGTCTAGGAATTTCTCGAAAAATAAAAAATCTGCGAAAGAGTTAGTTTGTTTTAGTGTTTTTAGATGTCAAATGAGGAGTTGAGAAGGCAGGGAGAGACGTTAAGGCACATCTACTGTGCGAGGTGAAAGGAACCGGTGGCTGCAGGTGTTCGGAAAACGACAGGGAAGTCAGTTATTGTAGTCTGACCCACTTGCCAACGCGGTCAGCTGTTGGCGCCGCAGTGGCTGTGGCGAGCAGCTCGTGGAGGCAATGAAGGCACCGAAGCCTAAGTGAGCGATTGCCGCGATTTGGCGTCAAACCGTTTGACTTCTCGGAGTCTCAACTCACTCAAAAAAGAACACGCGAGCGTGATAAACATGTTTTTAGATTCCGTCTCTTTCTGAGGATGTAATTCTCTACGATGTCCATCTCGAATAAATAACCATAAATCCGCTTAGAAATCATACAAAGAAAGGTGCACCTTGAGGCTCCAGATTCGGCCTGAGACTCGTCGCGTTTTTAAGTTTTCGTCAGTGTCAAAGTAATCCAGTGATAGTTGTCTGTACTTCCATGGGTACTTTTAATGGTGCCACTTTGCCAATATGTGACAAATATAGGCTTAAACTGTCGCCCTCAGTTTAACTCAATGACTCCATCATACTTCTTGTTTACATCTCATTAAGGGAGCTGCACTTCCAAAACTTTTGCAATATATTTTACAGTGTCAAACTTAGCTTTGAAAGACCCTGGTTTAGAGTAAAATAAAGAATGAAGATACAAAGCACTTAGCATGAGCTGACATTTCTGAACAGAAAAAGATTTCCTCCTACGGAAAATCAAATGTCATGAAAAGATTGAGGGAAAATGAAGAAAAAGAGGAAGTCAATGATTTCATGACCGATAAAGACAGACGGATGTAAACAGACGGAGGTGAAGTTGTACTTTGAAATGTTAGCATGACCCAACAAAAACACAGGCAGCTCCCCTTCTCCCTCTTCCCATTGACTGTCTGATAACGGAGTTAACGGCCTTCACAAAGTGATACGGTTTGTGTGTAATCAAATACCACTGACAGCCATATAAAGTCGGACACCATTAACGCTGCAAACTGGGCTGCTCGACTTCCTCTGAAGGGGCTTGTTGGCTCCATGTTTGGATCAGATAGGATTAAAATCAAACCGCTTGTGTGACGCAGCAGTAAAGAACACCGTGAGATGTTTGTGTGTCCAGGAGAAGGTAGAAAGTCATACTTTAACCCCCCCCCACACACACACACAATAGATGAAATGAAGCGATTGAACAATATGACCATAATATGTCTGCTGGAGAACGTTGATCAATAACAGCGGGTCAATAATTGCTTCACCAGCTGCTGTTTGTGGCTTTACTTTCTGTTTTGAAGCAGAACTCCCCCCGCCCCGGCCGCTCACCAACAACAACAAACACAGCTGAATATTTAACCTGCGAGGGATGAAAAGCCCCTTTTCTCGTGCCAAAAAAAGCAAATGACAAAGCAGTTTTTATTGTTCCAGTAGTTAGCACGGTGATGTATTACCTCCTTGGTGGACGGTTCTCCTGGATCTCTGCTCTAATTAGCCAGATTACTTCTTCCTCTGTGGTGCAAATGTGATTGTATTGTTTGTGGCATCTACAGGCCTCCGTAGCCTGACGGGATATTATAGGACTTGTCTGCGCCAGAGACGTGGGGTCCCTATCCGAGGTCGATAAAGGTCACAGCCTGCTAACGGCACTTGATATTTTCTAATAACCTTTTTATCAAATGAGCTTTGGGCTGTTACTCTATTTAGTTAGTAAGTTTCTATGGCGTTTGGTGGATAGATATAATTTGAGAAAACGCTTTAATTTAGAATTGAATTGATAAAAATGTCTCACAGAAATGAACTCTCTGGGAGAATTGCGTAATTGCTGCTTGGACTATGTTCACGGGCAGTGTTTTCTTTAACGAAGTGGTGCTACATTTTCATATTGCATGCAAGTGGTTGGAGGCGGATCGGGTTGAATGCTGACTTCTACAACGCGCAGGACACTGGGGACTGAATGTTTAGGTTTAAGCAACAAAACTGGACTTGGCGTTCTGGGAAAGATTGTAGTTTTTGGTTACTTGCTCATACAGTAAACACGTATTATCTCCTGCTTCAAGTAACTGTTAACTTTTTCAGCATTAAAGCCAGACCACCAACATTCCCTAACCTGAAGAGTGCATCACTGATTTAGCATTACACGCCAAATACCGCTTCAGACTCACGGGGGAGTTTAATAAAAGAAAAAAGGATAAAAATCGATGCAGCAGATATCGTCTTTTGTATTCCAGGCATTCTTTTCTTTTTCAAAACCTGGTGCCTACATTAAAGAAGACGATACAACTGTTTTCAGATGAGTAGTGCTCCACATGACGAGTGACCTGATCATCTTGGGTAAAATTGGTGGCGCGCTTTAAGTTGACTTTTCAAGAATTTTTAAGACTCAAAAACACAGCTCCCCATTTATGCTAAGGAAATTATTAATAGAGACTTTTTCTAATCCGGTGTAAAGCAGGCACAATATCAATGGCACTATATCCAACAACATATTTTTTTTTTGTGATAAATGCATCACACATTACATAGTAATCCGGTATACAGAAAGGATTATGTGTATGTAAATGTGTTTAAGCATAGCATCAGGCAAAACTTCACTCACATCTAACGAATACTTCAATAACTAATAATTTTGTTCCAGAGAAGAAAATGTTCTTCAGGCACCCGGGCAGAGTCAGGAGAAAAGGTATGTTAAAAGGTTGTAGTCGCTCGAGTATAATGGTTAAAAACCCGGACTGGTTTTCAACCTTATTGGTTTTTATAGAAAAGCAATTAAACACTGTATTTGTTGGTCATTAACATAAATGAATAGCTACACACAACAAACAGTTCAAAACAAAGATACAAAAGTGAAATCAACAAGACGGAAACCAGTAAAACGGACATAAGATGACGGGAAATGTTTTCTACGCTGCACATTTTAGACTTTTATACCTAAAAACATGTTTTCTTTCTACAAAACCTCGCAAAACAAAGCCATATTTCTTAACTATTAAATGCTGTTAAATGTTAAAAATCAAGATAACGTACTCGATATTAAAACTGGCAAAATCTGCATTCATGTCAGGAACTTTTTGATCCAAAAAAAATAAGTAAACAAGATTACGAATCTGATCAGACATTTGAAGCCGGCTTTCGTTGCTCTGCTGTTTTATTTGTAATATTCAGCCCTAATCATCGAAATGAGATTCCACTAAAAGTTGACAAGTGATGATATTGAAATATTCCTCAGGCCCACCTTGAAGTAAAAGATGTATTAGGCGTAACCCCTCCTGTACTTTATGATCAAACACTAAGTTTGCGCTTCTAAAGTGAAGCGCTCAACCTGTTTCCTGCGACCGTGGATCTTCTGAAGAACTCTAAATGTTTCAGTTTTGCAGATAAGCCGTCTTCTTTCCGTCATCATGAACGGAAGCTATGACTTTTCTCCTGGCCCGAGTGTTCCTGCTGCTGAGAGACGTCCAGCTCGGAAACCCTCTACTTAAAGTCACTTTGTCACCATAAAGCAGTTTAATGTTTCTGACTTCATATCGGCCGTTATAACGGGGGGGCGGGGGGGGGGCGGAAAAAAGGGGAATTAAAATGGTTTAAATGGGTGTGTTAAAACACAGCCGCAGCCTGAGAACGAGGACAGTCGGCCGTTAATAAAGTTGATATGTTAGTTCATCACTGTAAAACTTTACAACTCTTTGAATGTTTATCATTTTTTATAATAACCAGCTCTCTCTCTCTCTCTCTCTCTCTCTCTGTGTGTGTGTGTGTGTGTGTGTGTGTGTGTGTTTTATTACATTACTGTTATCACTTTTATAATGGTTAGCTCCGTGTGTGTGTGTGTGTTTTTCCTTACATGGCCAAGCCGACCCACCACGAGGGTGTAATAGAATAAAAGCTAATCTGCGTGTGTGTGTGTGTGTGTGTGTGTGTGTGTGTGTAAATCTGCAATAATAATAATATATTCTGGGAGAATCAATGTGTGTGTTTATGAAAGGAAAGAGCTGTGTGTGTGTGTGTGTGTGTGTGTGTGTGTGTGGGCGTTCGTGTGTGTGTCCACTGTGACCCAGTGTAAACTAATATTGATTCAGCTGTTGGTGTTATACACTAGTCATAAAACTGGACTTATTGTAGGATCCAGGCTTACCTTCTGACTCTCTCCGTGTGTGTGTGCGTGCGTGTTGTACTAAGATTGTGTTTTGCGGTAGTGTCTCTGTATGTTTGGCTATTGGGTTGGATTTAGACCATGTGCGATTCAATTTATAAACCCAGTTGACGTGTCAAGCACTAAACGTTTCACGCTGAAATTTAAAAAAACAAACAAAAAAACGGTTAAACTTCTTCCATCTGCTGGCAAAAACAACCAAACGGTGCATTACCGCCCCCATCTGGTGAGAACTGTGGTCGGATGGATGGACTTTTTTGACAAATAAGGTTACTCTGCTCCGTTCTTAGCAGGGTAAAGTTCTGCGAAGTTGACTGTTTCACACCTGCTCCGGTACGGTTCGTGTTCACACTGACGTTTCACAAACGAACCAAGAGGCGTAAACGCGTGAACACATGTACTTAAAGCCGTTTCTACAGATCGCTTATTATAAGATTGCTTCCTTGACAATCAGCAGATGGGTTTATTAGTAGTACTTTTATCTACTGTACCGAATATACTGGTGGCTGCCTGCTTGGCTTTGCTTTCGCACCACATGTGGTCCTCTTCCAAGCGGACTGGGACCCTCGATTTCTCTGTCGGAGCTTTATAGTGAGTTTTATCTCGGATCCGCGACTTTAATTGTTTTTGGTTCACTCTCACCGCTCTCAAAGCGTCGTTTTTGGCCGCAGCAGGCAGCTGTTTTCAGAGGAAAAAGCTCTAAAAGGCCGCTGTACGCTACCTGCTCAGCACCAAGCAGACACAGTTCGAGACGAGCTGGGGAACAAGGCCGGAGCGCTTAGCAGCTAAAGAGCCAGATAGTGGCTCTTTCTATTGGAGCTGGTGGAGACCAAACACAGAGCTAAAAAAGCGAGGGAATGTTGGACTTGCGTTCGTCACACAAACACGTCTCCAAACGAATGGTGAAGTTTGTTCCGTAACAGCTGGATGTGTAAATAAGCAACGGTTTGCTAACAAGTTCGCCATATTAACTTAAAGGGCGTCGACATGTCAGTGTTGCGTTTCCGCAGCCAAAGAATCAGTAATAGCAGGCTTTGATTTAAATTAACTGTAACGTTTCTCTGTGTCAGAGAACACGGTTTATGGAATGAATACACTTCATAATATATATTTGAATATTTTTTTGCTATGTGTTGCATATATTTGCTATATGCATCAATACTGGAAAAATATTCTTACTACTGTAATACATTGATTTCAGCGGTGGTGGAAAAAGTACTCCCTTCTTTCACTTAAATGCACTCAGCATGTAATTTCTGCCACTAGGTGTCTCTCTCATCAAAACAATAACAAAAGAGGTAGTTTGATGCCGTCGAGGAAGTAGCGTGGGATCATGGTTTGGATTCCTCCAGTGTTTGTTGTTCAGGAGGTTTTTACCTGGAGCCGAATTATTCCGCGGAGGTCTTCTCCCCTCCAACACAAACGGACCCGGTGAGTTAAAACCACTGAATAAAGCCGTTTCACGTAAAACAATCTGTGTTTCTCCAACGCTGCTCGGCGGACAGAGGACGTCCCGGAGGGGCTGCGAGCCGAGCCGCCGCTAACACGTGCTTAGCTTGTTTCTCTGATAACTTAAGATCCAGACCTCTGACGACTAAAATCCTTCATCCAGGTTAAAATACATAAAAACGACCAAGCTCTTAGAAAGTCTATCAGAAAAATGTGGCTTTATGATCGCTTCTGGCACACAGCCGCAACGCTGACGCATGCGCAAACACGCCGTTACCTTGAATAAAACGACAGGTTTCTCTGGGTTTGAAAACTGTTGGGAACATTTGGGATAATGTTAGCACGCACCTCACCTAAATATACAGCTCTTGTCGTTTTTAGGCACTTTAATGCGGACAAGTTACATCATATACCTTTTAAGTAAAAGGAGCAATAATACAGTGTAGAAATACTCTGTTACAAGTAAAAGTCCTGCATTCAAAAAAAAAAAAAAAAAGTATTAGCGTCTAAATATACTTAAATACCAAAAGAACTCATGCAGAATGATGTATATTATATTATTGGATTATAATTAACCCTCTATTAATTTGTAAACATCACTAATGTTGCATGTTGTAAAGGTTGGGCTAATTTCAATTACTTTAAATACTGCTGGTAAGGTAATCTATAGTAATCATCAATTATTGGGGTTTTTTTAATTGCTTTTTTCATTAATCTGAATCTGCGAAGTAACTAATGTTGTCAAAAAAATTAAGTGGAGTTATAAGTCCTATATTGGCTTCCAAAGTTTAGCGGAGTAGAAGTATAAAGTAGCATGAAATGGAAATACTCAAGTAAAGTACAAGTACCTCAAAATTGTACTTAAGTACAGAGAGTCGGATTGGTTGTTACATAGATAGAAAACCTGCCGATTTCCGTAAAAGATTAAAATTGTGATTTATCCAAAGTGGAGCGCTTATACCTAAATCTCCTTTTTTGGTTTTTTTTTTTGGTTTTTAGGGTGGAAAGAGAAAGACAGTGAATGGGTTTGTCTTTTGGTGTCCTTGTGTATTTTGTTTGTGCTCAGGAGAAAGATTCTGTGTGTGTGTGTGTGTGTGATGTATGGGGACGGTGAGTAATACTGCATGTGTCATTCTGAGTCCCCAGAGTTTTCTTCTTCTCTTCTTCCTCCCTCTCTCTCCTCATGTCCTTCCTCACTCGCTCGCTCGCTCTCTCCCATCTGTCTTTTCTCTCTCTTTCTTTATTTCTTCATCTCTCTTTTTTTTTTTTTCCCTGTGACATTCCTGTCCAGCGCTGAGGGTGTCATCCTATTTTTCTGCTGACTCGGTGCTTCACAGACACACACACACTCCAGCTGTTGAGAGCGGTGGGCGTTTATTGGATTGTCTGTGTCCTCTATTTGGATAAGGAGAAAGGAAAGAGGGAGCGTGAAGAAAAGAGGAGAAGAAGAAGAAGAAGAAGAAGAAGGAGGGACCAAAGGAGGACAAGGAGTGACAAGAGGGATGGGGGAGGGGGGGGGGAGAAAACAGAGGACAGAGAAGAAGAATCAGAGGACACTGTATAGGAGCAGAAGAAGAAGACCAGGAGGTGGAAGAGAGAAAACAAATCTAAATAATAAGAAAAAACGAGCAGAGAGAAGTGATTATAAGTTGATCAATAACCATAGTACGACTTGATACATTTCTATTTTTTCCAATTATTTCTAAACCAATATATTGATATAGTTAGCAATATTGTGGTTATGTTTAATACTATCACCATAATGTTAGTCATGATTATTCTAAGTACAATTAGGCCATTCTTTTATTTTTTATAATTAAATTACTTTTATTTTGTAATTTAATTGTAAGTAAGTCATTTTTGATTTGTATATATGTTTATTACTTATTTTGGGTATTTTTTAAACATAAAATTATTTAATTATTCATGATCATATCAGTTTAAAAAAAAACAACCTATATAGCTTAATTACAGTACATCTGTTTACACTTAGGATTTATTGTTCATGTCAGACTTGAACAGTGTGAAACAGCAGTAATGCTCATCAGTGCAGGGTTTTTAAAGAAAACCCGTATATACAACCATAACAATGATGAAATATATTTTGTCATTTATGTCTGTAATTAAGTCTCAGGGTTTTTTTTACAGTTTAATGACAGCTGAGGGTGGAAGCCCATGATCGGCCTTCTGACAACACGTACATAGCCGCTCACATTCGTCCAAACGTTTAACTCCGAGCGAGACTCGTTGAAAACGGCGTTATTTTCTTCACGTTATTCACAACAACTACAGCTCCCATGAGGCTCTGAGAGCGCGCCTGTAGCTACTGTATAAGACTCGGCTGTGCTGAATATTAACAAGATAATTGTAAGGCTAAACGATGTGGGTGAAATCAATCTCTCAGTATGAAGGCGGCTCTGTTAATGGATGTTTAAGACTATGTTATGATTGTGATACAGTGTTATGTTAATGAAAGTGATGTTCCTGATATTCATTCATTCATTATTGCACTCACAACACACAACTTTAACTTTTAATTGTAATTTTCTTCGGATCAACAGACTTTTGTAGCACCATAACATGAATTGACAGGAAGCTGATAAACTCCAAAACCTGAATTCTCACCCAGCACTAGATCGTCATTATTCAATCTTTGGTAAAAATGTTCATACTGGCAACATATTTCATTTGTTTTCTCTCTGTACGATGCACTGAACACTTTACAGTTTTGATTAACTCGGCTGCTTTAGCACAGCTATCCTGTTTAATGATTGGATTACTTTCACATCATTGGTATTAGGTTACTATAACCTAATATTCCCGAAGGCAAATTAAAATGACCGGTTTTCTTCTTATTTCCAACTAATTATTTTACTTTGAAAAATCCAATTAACATACTTCCTTGACAGTTAAAGATATCAAAGACACCAATCTCCCTTTATTTTTAAGATGCATCGATCTACAGTTATTCCACTACCATCCCTCTCACGATGCATTCGGACCAACAAATACGCATAAAATCTATCGATCTAAAGTGTTTTTAATAATATTAGAGCCAAACGTGCTTTAGGTTGCCTAAACCTAACCACGCTTAGTACAAGAATGTACGTCTTTCCTTCACAATGTATTTGGCAAAACAAACTAGTAGTGTGTGTGTGTGTGTGTGTGTGTGTATATATAAACCTAATTTCTAGGAGAAACGGGGCTGAAACCTGAGACGTACAGCAAAATAATGGGAGCCCTACCTGGACCTGATTAGACCTTTTTTTAATGTAAAAACAAAAGGTGATTTGAACCTTTTGTGGTGGCCTGTGTTCCTTTAAGCGAGGCTAGCAGGCTAAAGATGGACTGCAGAGACCTGAGACAGCAGAGAGAGAGAGAGAGAGAGGTGGAAAGAAATGAAGAGAGGCTAACACAAGAGGTGGTATAGGTAGGGAGTGAGGGAGAGAGAGAGCAGATGCTCTGAAAGAACAATGGAGGAAGAGAGAGACATAAATGATGGTCGGTGAAAGTGTAAAATGAAGGGAGAGGGAGAGATGAAAGATGACAGGCGTGGGAGGCAGCGGGTGAGTGAGGGAGAGGGACATAGAGAGAGAGAGAGAGACACAGGGGAGAAAGAGAGATAAAAGATGTTACGTGGAGGAAAGAGCAGCCGAGGAGAGAGAGAGCGTGAGGGAGGGGTGTGAAAGAGAGAGAGTGTGTGTGTGAAAAGAGAGAGATGACAGGACGATGAAGAGGAGGAGGAGGAGGAGAAGAGGTGAGCGTCCTTGCACTGTCAGGGGCGATCGATGGCACATCATTTACATTACACTGACTTAACTGCAGAGAGAGAGGGAGATGGAGAGGGGGAGGAAGAGATTGATAGAGAGAGGGAGGGAGGAAAGGACAGGTAAAAGAAGACGGGGGAGGGAGGGAGGGATGGACGGAGGTGAGGGATGGAGAGTCGGAGGGGCAGAAAATTAACTACAGTTGAGAAGAGATGGAGGGGATGAAGGGATGGTTTAAAAAAAGGGGATGAAATTTATCGGCTGCTGGTTGGGGCAAGTCTTTCTTTCTTTCCCTTACTGCCCTCCTTCTTCTTCTTCTTCTCGCCTCCCGCACTCCTTCTCCCCCTCCCTCCCTCGCTTATGTGTCACACGTCTCTCCTCATTACTTTCATCCCCCCTTCCCTGCCGTCTCCCTCTCCATCTTTCTTATGTTTCTCCTCCGAGCAAAGATCAACACAGTGAGCCACTCTGCTGCTTGCTAACCGGTTAGCAGTGCTACTGGCCTGTTTACACTGTAGTAAGACCTGCTAATGCAAATGTTAAGCTGATATTTAACAGGTATAATGTTTATCACTTTCATCTTAATTCAGTGTGTTATCATGCTAACATTTGCCAATTAGCAATGAACGCACAACACAAGTATTAGGCCATAAACCACGGTATCGGCCAAATTGAACGTCTGACCCAGTCAAGGGATCACCATTCCTCCACAAGATGTTCCCTCATTTATATATACATTATTATTTATTTAAACAGGTAATGACACAGAGATCAAGAGAGACCCGAGTACAGCAGATAGAAATAAAAACAAACGCAGCCAGACATAACAAAAGGACATATTATAGCGCCAGAGGCAGTCCCAGACATCACTAAATGGATCTGAAGATGAACGTGGATATCATTTGGCGTTTTGGTGATGGTGGTGGAGAGTCATCCTCACGGAGCTGTTCAGTGAGCCCTGGCGCCCCGACGCATCTGCTTTTCACGTGTTTCGCCCCTCTTTTATTCAGGTTTTTCCTGTCATTTGTCCCCCGTCTGTATATTTGTTTTGCATGCAAAATTGCCATTTTGACACGAGGCACCAGCAGCAAGCCCACCGTGTGTCCAAAATTAGGGTTCTTTGTCAATTTCATGACCATCTGCGGTGGTTGAACTATGGGTAAAGAGTAAATACACTCTCAAGTTCTACTAGAGAAGATTTTTCTCCCAGCATATTTAAAATGCAAAGAGAGGAGTGAGGGAGCAGCGGCTGTATTAGTAGTAGGTGTAGTGTGTGTGAGATGGGTGGGGTCAGGGGACACGGGGGAGACTGACTGACTGACTGACAGGCGCTCAGTGTAGCATGGACAGCGACGGGGGTCTGGTGCAGCTTTGACGGTCGCTAGAAGCCCATTTATGGCCCTTCTGAGAGAGCCACCGTGTGGGTACCTGCGCTGTAGCGGGGCTAGCGGCTGTACGACGAGCGGCCCCCCTGGTGTTGGCGTGTCTGCGGCATACCTCGTTAAGCTCTGAATATAGCACAGTTGTCGGCGTAGTGTTTACCGCCACAGAAGAGAAGGCGTCTCTCCGCTAACCCACAAGCTAATTTTGAGCAGAAAACGTGTTGGCTTTTTTTTTTTTTTTTTCACACAATATGTGTATAGTGTGGAAAAATCCCCTGTATAAACCTAATAGTCCAACAAGAATCTATATGATTATGTACACTGTGCTAAAAAACTAACAAACAATAATTTGTGTGGTGTTTAATTGCTCGTGTCCATGACTATCCACAGCAGATTTCATGGCATCTATCTATCGGTCTGTCTGTCCTCTGTAATCCTCCCTCCCTCCGTTCATTTCTCCCTCCCTCATACCATATGTGACATTCCTTCTCAATGTGGCGCATTGAAAACTTCCTGTTGTTATAGTTTGTTATGGAGCACTTCAAAGAGGAGGAGGAGAGTGGGGGTAGACGGACAGAGAGAGGGAGACAGAACATGGAGTCTGTTATAGTTTTACCTCTTAAACGCTAACATGTGAGAGCCCCGTGTACGCCTGTATGAATTATCCCTGCCGTTCTCTGGGTGTGTATTTGCCCACATGCCTAGGAAGTAAGGTAATGACGCTTAAAGCCATCACACACTGACACGCACTCACGCAGACATGCAGACACACGTTAGCCCATCGACCTGTATAACTTGTCTCGTCAGCGATTGTGTGTCGCTGTGTGTGTGTGTGGTGTTTAATATTTAATAGGTGCTGGTTAAAAATGCAGGAGTGTTTTTGTCTCTTGTCCCGTAGCACACCTGTTCAACTGGAGAGAGAGAGAGAATATAGCTGTAGGATGGATGGATTCATGGAGGGATGGATGGAGGGATTCATGGAGGGAGGGATGGATGGATTCATGGATGGAGGGATTCGTGGAGGGGAGGGATGGATGGATTCATGGGTGGATGGATTCGTGGAGAGGAGGGGTGGATGGATTCATGGGGAGATGGATTCATGGAGGGAGGGATGTATGGATGGATTCATGTGTGGATGGATTCGTGGAGGGAGGGA
>CM022475.1:17648978-17668138 GCA_011952105.1 Coreoperca whiteheadi
AAGAGGGTAAAAATAAAAAAAAAAAAAGAATGAGGGTAGGTAAAAAAAAAAAAAAAAAAAAAAGAGGGGGGGGGGGGGGGCGCGAGTAATCGATAGAGAGGTTGTGACATCATCATTTGACCTCAAGTTTGGGGAGGAGAGAAGATGAAAGAGGAAGACAAGATGGATGGGTAGATTAATGGGGCAATAGATGGAAAAGAGAGGTGTGTTTTTGAAGCGAAACTTAAAATTCTCCTTCGTGTTGATTTTGACTGGTGCACGTATGTACATGGTCAAAGCCGTGCTCGCCAAAATGGAGAGGTTCAAGTTTTATTTAATTTTCTGCACTGATAGATGCCCCTATGTTAGTGGACACGATAAACTAGTTCATAATATCGCTACAGTGCCAACGGCCAGCTTTCAGAGAGTTAACCAGCTTTAAAAGGTTTCCAATACTGGTAAACTCCTCCGCTAACCCAGTGGTAAACAGATCCTCCGCTAACGGAAAAGGAAATGGAACTCCTTTAAATTGCAATACTTTTGAGAAGAGCTCCACACTCGAATGAAAGTTCCGCAGATATTTCGCGAAAACTGAGGATTTAAAAAAAAAAAGAAAAAGAAAATACAAATAGCAATGAAATCCAAATACTAAAAATACATATGAGAAGTTAAAAAATAAATAAAATAAGTTTTCCATCCATCTGTAAATGCAACTGTACTTAAAGTGAAAGATTACAAAAGAAATATGCGTCAGAAAACCAAAGAAAAATAGAAACAAAAATGAAGGTTGCAGTGAATCATGAATGAATGAAAATGAGTAAAAGTCCGATCAAAGAGGAAAATTGAAGATTACATCCAAATTAAATCTTAAGAGTGAAAACTAAACAATTCATTCAATCCGAGATGCAGGCATGCAAATTACTTTCATCTGGACACCGAAAACATACGAAAAACCACAAACACATTTCCGCCTGTGTGTGTGGGGGGGGGTGATAGAAGGAGAGAAAAAGAAACCAAATCTGAGAACAAAGACGAATATGAATCTCAAGATGACGGAGGAGTGAAACGGAGAAATGAGAGAGAGGAGGAAAAACACCCCAAAAGAAAACGGGAAATAGATCAGCCAAGTGACGGAGGGATAAAAGAAAAGAGGGAGAGAAAGATGAAAGATTTTCAGCTAAAGAGGGTTGACCCCTCGCTCTACCCCACATATTGACCGCACCAGGCTTTGATAAACTACACTGTGTGTGTGTGTGTGTGTGTGTGTGTGTGTGTGTGTGTGACCTCTGCACGTTCAGAGCTAAATCAATCTGTCAAACGTGCTAGCGAGTCTGTGCTTATTCACCGCCATGCCTGTTTGTGCGTGTGTGTGTGTGTGTGTGTGTGTGTGTGTGTGTGTGACCGACCCTGACCGGCCATCAGAGCCAATGACGGAGTATTGATCAAGGCTCCGTCGCTATAGAAACGGCCATTTGGGAGGACAGGCGAGGGTGCGTGTGTGTGTGTGTGTGTGTCAAAGTGGGAAGACTTACTTCAAGGTGGCTCATCAGATCATCTGGTGTGTGTGTGTGTGTGTGTGTGTGTGTGTAAAATGTCAGCTTCGTGTTTCCCATTCGTGGCATGTTTTTGTGTTGTCGTCCAATTAAAAGACCATCAAAAAACAAAAATACATCAGCAGCAAACATTTGGAACCTGCTGTTTGTCTCATTTGAATTAACATCAATAAATCATTACCCCTTTAATTATGAGACATTATTATAATTACTGCCAACAAACAGGAGCGGATCGTCTGCCTCTAGCTGCCTCCGCCCTGTATGCTCCCCCCTGATCCACGGAGGCAGACGTCTGCTGGATTGATTTTATGGCAGGAAAAAGGCCGCTGTCCGTACCAGCGTTTATCTTCTCAGCTTGGATGTCGTCCTTTTCAAATGAAAAGTGCCTGAAGTTGAAATCGGACCCTTGCCGTGTGCTCACACTAATGCACGGATGGGGAAAAATCATCCCTGTAGCGGCATCCCTTCAGTCCCTTATTTGCACATTTCAGGCCTTGTTTTTAGCTCTTACTCAAAACCAACACCCGAAAAGAGCAGATTTAATTACAAACTAATTGTGGATTTACACTGCGAGTGACTTTGTGGAGGTGCGTCAACAAGATCACATCGTGTTATGACAACGATCGATAAATCGATATTTCAGCCTGTATTTTATTTTTAAATAAATACATAACCTAAACATTTGGATACCTTAAATGTAGTTATTAAAGAACTGTGGGGGACATTTTACGGTTTAAAAAATGAGCTCTGCGCGACAAACCTCAGTATCTCTTTCTGTACAGCGATTTCTTGTTACTTATCGGCGATACAGAGGTATCTGTGACCAGCTAAAATCAGCAAATACAATCCGCTAAACATCAGCCCTGCCGATGTAGTGGTCGGGCTCCAATTTATTCAAGTTAATGAGTCCAAGCAATTTGTAATGGAAAACTAACAAAATGAGTTATTGACAGAGTTGACGTGAAGTTTTGTATCTTGTACTGACTGAATAACAGTGGGACACAGTTAATTGATATTTTTGGTGTGTGTGTGTGTGTGTGTGTGTGTATATATATATATACACCAAAAAAATGTGTTATTACTGTCTTCATATTGAGTTCAACCACATTGCTAAGCTCTCATTCTGACTGATTGTCTGGACACGTCTCCGTACCCTTATGGTACTCGGACCGTAACTTGCAGTGATACCAGCGGTGCAGTTATCAGCACTCGGGTCGGCTCTGGGCCAGTGTCGGCACCCAGAATCCAGAAGGTCCAGTAGGGCGGGAATCATTTGAAATGCAGATGTGGGGGATTTCCTTGCTGAAACCAAAACAATACTTTTTTTTTTTTTTTTTTGACACCTAATTTTGAGAAATAGTGACGTGTTTTTCCAACAAATAACTAAAACGCGAGCAGCCGAACACGATATTTGCCTGTTTATCTAAGAGTCTAAAGACGCAGAATGTTTAAATCAGGAGCTATGTGATTAAACAATTCAGTAGGTAAACAAGGTTATGATTCTGACCAGACCAGCTTTTGGTACTTGTCAGTTTACGGTCACATGTCGGTCAGTACCAGAAAAGTGTTGACTGCGATGCCCGGTCGTGCAGCCGGGCATTTTCAAACCCGTATTTCGTACGCTCTGGTCTGAATACTTAGAGGAGTTCGCAAACTTTCCCCCTTGCTTTAGTTTCTTTTCACACAGCAAAGAAATGTAGCAGCGCAGTATGCATCGCTGTTATTAACCGTGAAAGGTATTCTACGTGCACATCATTGGTTCCGAGATTTTCTGGTCCAAAAAAGTCGCTGATTCCCGTTACTCATATTTTCTTAACCCTTGAAACTACAACCACATCGAGGAGGAACTAACTAATCCGATCGGCCGATGACAAGAAGTAGACAGAAAACAAAGAAGAAGAGGGAAGCCGGTTGTTTTCTCTGCCTGCCGCGTCTTGTGAGAAATTAAAAGGCATCCAGTGATTGGCTGCTCGGCTTGCTCGCAGTGAGAATGTGGGCAAGTGAGGAGGTCGGGGTAGGGGGGTCAAAGGTCACTGGCTTACCTGTCCTGTGATGGCGTCACATAAGAGTGAAGGGTTTCGGTGAAGAAATGAGAGCCGGAGGAGGACAAATGGAGTTGTTTCTATTTAAGGGTTTGAATGCAGTCAGGGTTTAGGGTTAACACATGAATCTAGGTCAGTGGACTGGAAGTGAGTGTGTGTGTGTGTGTGTGTGTGTTTGTAGCAAAGCCTGTACATCCATACGCAAGTGTGTAACTGTGTGTGTACATGAGTATGTACGTGAGTGTTATGTACTTCAGCTTCTACGTGCATCGTGTGTGTGTGTGTGTGTGTGTGTGCGTGTGTGTGTGACCTGCTCTTTGTTCCTGTGCTCGGTGCAGTAAGGAGAGTGGACCGTTGACGAGGATTAATGCCCAACATATGGCAACCCTACGGGACACACACACACACACACACTGCAGTCATTACTCTGAACAAAGAACTGTAAGGCTAATGAGAAGGCGATATCATGTGTCCTTTGCGCACACACACACGGCATGGATTCACATGGATACACATACACACCATAATGTTGCTTATGCATGGATGGATGCAGGTGAACACACACACACACACACCTGGTACTGTAACATGTATCCATTGTGTGTGTGTGTGTGTGTGTGTGTGTGTGGGAGTTGAAAGGTAGCAGGGGGTTTGTTGATGGAAAGGCTTTAAGGTTTGAATGCAAACACCTGTGTGTGTGTGTTAATGTGTAAGAGCGAGACAGAGAGAGAGGGAGAATAGTGTGTTTATTGCACAGGTGTGCGTTTGTGATCGAGAGAGAGAGAGAGAGAGAGAGAGGGAGAGGTTAAGCAGAGTTCAGAGGAAAAGTGAGGGTTCATGTTTTCATTTCTTCATGCTCCTCTGCCTCTCTCGCTTGTGCTCGCTCAGTGTGTGTGTGTGTGTGTGTGTGTGTCCTTTTCTCACGTACAGAATCACACCCCAAAACATTTTCAGACGTTTTTCTCTCCACATTTTTTTCCCCAACGCGCTTTCTCTTTCTACCACTCCCAGTGGGACCTGACCGATATACTCGCATGTTCCTGAAAAGCCCAAAATCCGCTCCTGTTGTCCTGGTGTCGTTGGATATGAAGTGACCCTTCCTCAGGCCCCGCCCTCCTTAGTTACTGTTGCTACGCCTGCCAAGCTTCCATGCTAGAACTGCACGTTTGTAGTTTACAATGAAACGATGACGGATTTATTGCTCAGAAGTCTCTGTTTGTTTGTTTGGTTTTTTTCTTTTTTAAGACATTGCGTCTATGTGGCTAAAAATGACACAGTACATTGAATCGGCTAATTAAGATTAGCTGCGCGGGTCTGTTGAAGCTCGACTTGTTTGACCCTATTAAGCCCTATTTAAAAAAAAACAGGTCTTAAATATGCACTTGATGGCTACACTTGATATCAGGCTAAAGCTACACGAAAAAGGTCAGCGTCCTCCCCAGAAAATATAGGCTACACGATGCCAAAAATATAGACATAGTTAATGGTGTGATGGGTATAAGAGAAAAGGCTACTTGATGAGTAACACTGGAGCGTAAAGGCCAATAAAGAGCCTAACAAGCCTACAAAATAATGCAGCTTAGCTAGATCGGTTAGAGTTACTGCTGTAGGTCTTAAGCAATCTATTACAGTTTTGCTGTTGTGTTGTTTTGGAAACTTCATTATAGGGTAGTTGTTTTATATTCTTCTGTTTTCTCTTCCATTCTAACCTATATAATCATTTGGGGTTTCTTCTATTCTGTTCTTTTCTATTCTACTCTATCTGCATCCGGTGGCACTGTGTGGTGATGTCTTGTAGAGGTTTGAGTTTTTTGGTCCTCTCTCTCTCTCTCCCTCTCCCTCTCTCTCTCTCTCTCTCTCTCTCTCTCTCTCTAGGTGTAAATGACTTTGGACGGCCATCTGTTACTTAGCCACCCTGCAGAGAGTTGGCCTGCATGCACACCTCCTGTGTGTGTGTGTGTGTGTGTGTGTGTGTGTGTGTGCGCCTTCCTTTATGTTTAGTTGCACGTGTGCAGTTACTGAATTCCTGTGTTTATTTATGCCTACGTGCACATGCATAATACAGTAGGTTGTGTGTGTGTGAGACAGAAATAAAGAGAGAGAGAGAGATGCTTGTGTTGTCGATGTGTATTCAGGCTCACTTGCACATGTAGAGCATGTGTGCCTGTAGAACATGTATTCCCGTGCTTGTGTGAGACACGGTTTTACATCAGTGTTAGCATATTTAGCCCCAGTCAACGCTAATGTTACTTTCAGTCGCTCTCATTTTGTGTTTAAACTGATCCTTTGGCAGCAAAGGCCTAAAAATCTCCAAATATGTTTATATATATATATGTGTGTGTGTGTGTGTATATACAACATAAATAAATATGTGCGTGTATGTATATGTTGTAGTGTTATACAGTTTCCTGCCTACGGCTTCTTCACAGTCTTCCCCGGTGCAAAGACAAGTTTAAAAAACAAGACTGCGCTTTTTATTTTACAAATATGGAGGACATGAGGGGAAGTCCCCCCAAGTATCTTAAACATTTTTAATTATTTAGATTTTTGTAATATTTTATTTGTTGAATTAGCTGTTCAATTATATTTAATGATAATGCCTTATATCTTCTCTATAATTACTTCCAAAGAACTTGATTATTTTCAGGAAACTTTCTAGGAAATTAGGCACACTCGTAAAATACGGTGTTACTGTTTAATTTCCCAACATCAAGGTCTAAATGCTGTTTCAAAGCAGGATTCACACTGACTGGAATAAAATTCCGATTGACAAATAATGACTCATTGATTTATTTGACCTGAAAGTAATCAAATACCTATGTACTAACTAGAAATGCTGGAGTCACCCTAAAAAAATACCAAACATGTGTAAATCTCAAACTGCAGAATGTGAACTCGCCCCAGATTGCTACAACCTTCCAAATTCCCAGAATTTGGCTACGGCCCTGGTTGTTAGAAGGCTTTTATTTGGAAGTAGCTGGATGCTGAATACTAAATAAAAGCTTTGAACAACCAGTTAAGGTTACTCTTGAAAGCATTTAAGTATTCAGAACATTATTATTAGTATCATCTAGTGTCGAATTAAGATCAAAGTTCACTATCACAAAGTCCCAACACATTTATCACAAATCAAATGTTTGTTTCCGTATCTTGCATCAGGATTCTTCCTTTCATGTCAGAGCAGAACAAGCCGATAAAGACTGAGCTCCTCGCGTCTTAAAGTGGGAATATTTTAGGATGTGGCAACTCCTGCTGTTTTCTGCTGGTTGAAGTACTTCGAGGTGTGAAAATGTCACAGAGAAGAGACGATCTGTTCTCGCCACTTCAGTTCCCCCAGAGACGCTGACTGTAAGACCGACCAATCCGGTTCCCCTCCAGGGTTTTTGGATTGTCCTGAAATTAGCCAATCAGCTGTGCGCCTCACCCTTCTCCAGTATGGCGGCCGGTGAAAGCAAGCGCTCTGTTGTCAGTTTGTGATTTGATTACACCCGAGCGACCTGCTGTCTCTGCTGGAGCATCCAGCTGCCAGCCTCCACTGCTGAGGTGATGCTCGAGCACCAGTACGTTTTATAAATATATATTTTTTTAATTAAAAAAGGTTTTATTATGACTGTGGGGAAACATGCTATTGAAAGTGTAAATAATGTAAATAGAAACCATCTGTTGCTTTGAGAGGTAAATTGACAAAGTTAAGCAGTCACAATTCTTTTATTTTTTATTTTTTTGAAACTCAAAATATGATCAAATGTGCATTGTTCACATGTTAAAATGCTTAGATTTGCCCAAATGCATCGTTCTTCTACCAAAATGTAATGAATCGGTCACCAAAATAGTTCTAATTCATTTCAGCCCAAGTGAGTCCTGCAAACGGTAACAATTAAAATATTCATTAACATATAGTTGGTATAATGAATGTGAACATGGACTTAATAGATACATAAAACGTTCCTAAACAAGTATCACATCAAGTCCGAGCTGATTTATTGAATCGTACCAGCTCAGCTTTGAGTCTCAGTGTGTTGATTTGTCACAAGTGTATCTGTAATGTTTTTGCGTGGTTGCGGGCCACGTATCAGATGGTATGAGAGGTATAGATACAGCCAAAGGCGCCAACGCCAACACCAATTACTAACCCTTCGTCTCTTCCCTGTGCCCAACGCTGCGAATCAAGTTCTGCGTCAGAGTAATTAATCTCTCTGTCTCTCCCCCTCCAGCTCTCGTCCGGGCCGTCCTCCGAAGCGTTGTTCTGGTGCAGGGATCCAGGAAAGCCCCAGGCTGCTGCACCCGGGCCTCCCCGGCCTGCTGTCCCCCAACCTGCTGTCACACACCGGTAAGAGAGAGCGAGCGTGTGGCAGGGTCTCCTTTTTAAAACAAAAATCTCTTTTCTGCTATTTCTTTCTCAAGCTCAGTCTTATTCCTTCAACGCCGCCAGTTTACTAAACTGGGGCAATGCAGCTGGACATTGTTACGCGGCATCGCTGTCCTGTGGGGGGGGGGGGGGAAACCATGTATCTCCAAAATGTCATCTTTTAATGACTCAAGAAAAAGAACCCCTTTCTTTAGCTGTGCGACAGAACATTTCTCAGGTAAATCAGTGGGTTTTTTTAAAGGCATGAAACCGTATCAGAACGCTTAATTAATCATTCCGTTCATCTGAAATATAACAAATTGCCACATTTGGAGGTACAAGGTTTTCGCTGCTCCCTTTCAGGGGTCGCCACAGCGAATCATGTGCCTCCATCTAACCCTGTCCTCTGCATAGGTTAAAAAGGAAATACTCGTGTGTGTGTGTGTGTTGTACACGGCCGTGTGTGCGTTTGACACAAGCGTGTTTGTTTCTGCGTATACGCACATGCACATGGATCCATTCGAAAGCACAGCGTCGGTTGAGGCCTGGACTTCGAGGCTTACGTTGAGCTGCTCGGCGAACGTCGGCATGGTAACCTGCTGATGTTTAGTCGTCAGGGTTCCTCCCGTGGGCACAAACGTTCGCGACAATCCGTCCAGCAGTTGTTGAGATTATTTCAGACGAAGCACCTTTTTATAATATCGGTCTGTGGGGGAAACACTTTATGTTTGCAGTACCGCAGTCGTCCACTAGGACGCACTGGCAGCAGAGTCGACTGGCCGCGTCCTTCTCTTTCATCCTTCCTTCTCTTCCTACCTTCCTTCCTTTTGCCCTTTTAATCTCCCTTTCTCTTTTTGTCATCGATTCCCGCTTTTCCTCTCCTTCCTCCTTTCATCTTCCTCTGAATCTCAGACACATCCCCCCATTTCTTCTCCTTTCCTTTCCTTTTTTACCTCTCCATCTCTGCCGCACAACGCCGCCATCTCCCTGTTGCTGCACCCTTTTCCAGTTTCACTTAATTCTTCCATCTCTCCCTCTACATCTTCTCATCCCTCGTTCCCCTCCTCCATTCCCTCCTTCCTTTCTCCCATCCTTCTATCCTCTCTTCCACATTCCTCCGCCTTTCCGTCTCTCTTTCTATCCATCCCTCCGTCCACGCACTTTCTCTCTGATCCCTGCGTGAAAGAAACGGACGAAATGGGGGGATTTTTCTTTTTCTCTTTGGCGCTGAAAGTGAAAATGGATAGAAGAAGTAGAGGGAGAGAGAGAGAGAGGGCAAAAATGGAGAGAAGAAAGGAGGGATGTCGCCAGAGGAGATGATGAAACCTAAAAACGACTGCCAAAGAGAGAGGGAGGGAGAACGGGAGATGCCGAGCAAGAGATGGTGGGGAAGAAAAGAGAGACAGATTGTTTTAGGAGTTGACAGCGAACGAGTGGAAGGAGGGAAGGAAAGAAAGAATGAAACAACAACAGAGGAATTATCTAGAAGTCTGACAGCGATTGAGGGATACGAGAGAATAAATGAATGAATGAAGGGAAAGAAAAAAAGATGTCCTATAGGGAAGAAGAAGAGAGAAAGACCTGCAGAGGGAGAGAGAGGGTGAACGAGTGCAGACTGCATGGTGGTGTGATGAATGACACGTCTCTGGGGTCCCACTCCTCCATCTGTCCATCCCTCCCCTCCTCTTTCCCTCCCTCCCTTCCTTCCCATCTCCCTCTTTTTCTTCCCTCCTTCTTTCTCGACTCATCTCCCTCCCTTCTTTCTGCACTCCGTCGTCCCTGTTCTTCTTTTCCTCACCTCCATACCTCGTGCTCTCCTTTTATTTCCTTCCTTTATTTCAGCCTTCTCCCTCCATCATTTGTCATTCCTACTTCGGTACTTCCTCCCCTTCTTCCTTCTTTTCCTCTTTCTTTCCCCTCTTTCCCTCTCTTTTCTTCCCTCCTTCCTTGACTCAACTTCCTCCCACCTTTCTGCACTCTGTCATTCCTATTTCAGTACTTCCTCCCTTCTTTTTTTCCTTTCCTCCAGCCATCTCCCTCCTTTCTCTCCATTCTTCCTTTCTCCCTTCCATCCCTTTATTTCCTTCTCCATTGTCTCCCGCCTCCCTTGTTTTTCTCTCTGCCTCCTTTCTTTTCCTTCTATCTTTCCTTTCCTACTTCCTTTCTCTGATCATTCCCTCGTTTTCTCCTTTTCCTTCCTCTGCCCTTTTCATCTCTCTTGCCTCCTTTCTTGCCTCCTTCGATCCTCCCTTTTTACTTTTAACCCTCCTTCTAACTTCCTATCATTCATTCTCACCCTTCTTTTCCCTCTTGCCTTCATTCCCTCTCATTTATGTCTAACATCTAAGCCCCTTCTTCCTCCCTCCTTTTATCTCCCTTTCCTTTTTTCTTCTTACCCCCCCCTCCACCCTCTTCCTTGCGTCCTTATCTCCTTCCTTCCTACCCTTTTGTCTCTTCTCCCTCTCCTCTGTTTCCCTTCTTCCCTCTCTTTCACGTCTAACTTCACACCTGCCATCTTGCTCTCTGCTCTTCCACTCCTCCCTCCTTTTCTGTCTCCTCCTGTCCTTCCATCCTTCTTACCCTCATTTCTACCTTCCTTTTCTCCTTCCTGCCCTCTGTTTTTGGCAACTTCTGATCCTTTCATTTCTCACTTGCCATCTCAATCCCTCTTCCAACTTCCTCGCCTCCTTTTGTTTCTCTCCTGGCCTTCTTCATCCCTCCCTTCCTCCTACGCTTCTTCTCACTCCCATCTCCACCTCAACCTTCACGTCTCCCTCTCGACTCCCTCTTCCCTTCAAATCTTTTATAACACTTTTCTTTTTCCTCTCCATCCATCCCTCCATCCATCCCTCCCTCCCTCCGTCCCCTTGACAGTGACTGTTGGCCTTCTTCTCTCTCTCTCTCCAGGATAAATAAAACATGGTTGTGTTTAGTGACATATGGACACAGCTCACTGTGGCATACTAATGACACACACTCGCACACATTACTGACTGCACACACACACACACCTGGTGTGTGTGTGTGTGTGTGTGTGTTTGTAGAACATTAGTGGAACCCAGAGAAAACATTTGCTTACTTATGATCGCTCATTAGCTCACTCTCTGTCTCTCTCACACACACACACTCACATGCGCGCGCACACACACACACACACACACACACACGGCAGTGGTCGGATGTTGCATTCCGCCTCAGTCACACACACGCGCACACACGCAGAGTTGGTCGTCTTAGCGGCCCTGCGTCCATGGAGACGCCACGTTGCTGGGGGAGACGGGCTGTTGTTTACGACCTCGCGGGCGCCACGGCGATGGGGGGCATCGGCCAATCACAGATGGACATTTATCACACTGTTAGAAAACACAGAGTGCGAGAAGGAGAGAGAGAGAGAGAGAGTTTGGGAGAGAAAAAAATAGTGAGAAGAGCGCAAAGGATGAGGAGGGGAAGGATGAACAGATGAGAGGAGAGAGGGAAAGAAGGGGAGGAATGAAATGAGAGAGGAGGAGGCAGATATGACAGGAAGAAGAAGACTACAGGAGGAGGCAAAACTAGGTGGCTGTTGGTAAGAAGGAAGGTGGAAGAAGAGATGAAAAAAGCGAAGGAAGAGGAGCTAGAGGTAAAGCAAGAAAAGAGGGGGGGGGTGAAAGAAGACGGGATGATACAGAAAAAGCAGGAAAAGACACAAGGAAGAACATGGGAGTAAATGAGACTGAAAAAGGATGGAGGAACTTTAGGAAGAAAGGTGGAAAGAAATTTTGAAAGAGAAGGAAGGAAGTAAAAAGACAAAGATGGAAGAAGAACAAACAGATGGAGGAAGTGAGATACAAGGATGGATGGAGGAAGAATTTTGGAAAGACTGAAGAGGAAGGAAACTGCAAAGAAAAGATGGTGGTATGGGAGGATGAAAGATATAAGAAAGAAGAAGTAAAGAGAGGCATTAGATGGTACGGGATTAAAAAAAAAACTAAGATAGAAGCGAAGGAGGTGAAAAGAGAGAAATGGATAAAGGGCGATGGAGCAGGGGAAGGAAGATGGAGAAAGAGAGAAGAAACGGGCAAAAAGTGGGTGAAACCGAGAAAGATGGAGGGAGGAGGCATAAACGACAACAAGAGAGTGATATCAGTTTAATTGGCCTCATCTTCCTTAACAACGAAGCTGTGATGATAAGCGTAGGGTGTGTGTGTGTGTGTGTGTGTGTGTGTGTGTGTGTGTGTGGTAACCTATGCAGGGTGCTGCGGCACTCATTTGACTTGTTAATTCACTTCAAAAACAGCTCAATGGTTTGCCTTGTCTTCTAACACACACACACTCACACACTTCGCTTAAACACACACACACACAGCTACAAACACTTTGAATACAGACAAATAAACAAACACTTAATACACGCACACAAAGACGTTCTTTTTCTTTTTTTGTTTTAAATATACACACATATAAACACACACACCTTACAAAACACAAATACACTTTGCACGGACACACTCACGGTGCATAGACACGTTTCTTTTTTTTTTTTTTGGCACAAACTTGCACAAATACACACACTTTGCGGTGACAAACATAAACATCAACACATCTGGCGCGCGCACACACACACACACGCACACACACACTTTAAAACACACACTCAAGTACTCTGTGTAGGTTACAGATGAAGTGCTTTCAATCTTGTCATGAAAAGAATACACTCATCTGAGGACTCTTATGTGCACCTGCAGAGAGCGGGAGAGAGAGAGGGAGAGCGTGGCAGATCGAGAGGAGAGATGAAGGGGGAGGAGTGGGAAATTGAGAGGAGAGGGAGGGACGGAGGGAGGGAGGAGGGCTGAAGAGGACTAAAGTGACGTTAAGTCTTTTTCATCTCTCCTCCTCATCTTTTTTTTTGTTTTTTTTCACGTTTTTGTATACGAGGACTATAAATAACACACACACCACGATCAGCGATGTGTGGCTGCTAGCGCCCCCCACTGGTGAGGAAACCATCAGTATTTAAATCTGAAAATCTGCTCTAAAATGGGCCTTGAAAGCTTGCTTCTATTCTCTTTTTCTTCCTCTTCTCTAAAACACATTAACCACACAGGGAATGATACGAGAACGTCAAACTATAGCAACAGAAAAGACGTGGAAAAACGCCCCGCGCAGTCTGATTGACAGCTGATCTTTCTGGAATGCAGTACAGAAGCGCCACAACACCGAGCAACAAAGAAGACCGGACTAAATCAACAACATAACTCTTGAAGATTAGAGCTTAATTGAATGATCCCTTGCTCATAAGCAGCTAAAAGCGTGAAGTTCTGCCAGACCGAAATCAATGCGGTTATAAACTATAGTAACCTACAGCGAACGTCACTACAATAAAACATTCTGAACCGCAAAAAACACTCTCTTAACCAGCCAGCAAGTAATTACTGCTAATAAAAGAGGGTTGTTTTGTTTTGTTAAAAGATTGATGTCCACCAAATATACATACAGTGCTACGAAAAAAATAACTCCACTTCGCCTTGAGTTTTCAGATCTTCACTTTTCAAATTCAATATACAGCACTGACTATTGACTTTAACCCGGGAATATAAGTCAGGGGTTATGTGTTACCTAATAAAGTCTATGGTTGGGTGTTCTATTCCCTGATTAAATTCAATCATTAGAGACTATTGACTTTGTTAGACAACAAAACCTCTGACCACTGACATTAAATAGCTAATAGAATCCCACACTATTGACTTTAAACAGGAAATAGAGCCTTGACTTTATTCTGCAATAGACCCCTTGTCCATTGGCTTTATTAGGCAACAGAACATATACCTATTGACTTCATTAGGCGATAGAACCTTTTAACAAGCAATAGAACCGCTAACTATTGACTTTAAACAGGCAATAGTCTCTAATCATTTTAATTTAATCCGGGAATAGAACACCCAACCATTTACTTTGAACAGGCAATATAGCTTTAAACTATTCACTTTATTAGGCAATAGAATTCCAGGCGACTTTTTTTAGGCATTAAAATCCCAAGAATCGACATTTAAAATAACTAATAATTAACATTAACTGGGAACATAATCTGAAATAATTGACTTAATTAGACAATAGAACCCTTTACCAATCAGGCAATATAACCCATAATAATCTTTTACAGGGAATAGAACCCCTTAACATTGAATTTAATTGAACTGAACCTCTATCCATTGACTTTTAACAGGCAATAGATCCACTAACACTGAGTTTTACGGTCTTACTTACTGTACGTCATCGACCTACAAACCTAGTTGCCTGTTCAATTCATATTGAACAACTTGAAAGTTCTAATTGGGTCTGATGACTAAATTCCAAGACTTAAATGTCGACAAAGTCAAAGACCTGCCAAAAATAATTACACAGTGTTTGTGTGTCTATTACAGAAGACACAAAATGGCCGCTGTAAAATGGTTCCAAATGGGCGTCTTGGACTTCCAGTGAAAGCTAAAGATGGGCGACCTAAGTGCCCGAGTGCGGTGCTGAAATCTATTTGACTCAGCACTAGAGCAATCGAAAAAAATAAAAAAAAAAAAAAAAAAAAAAAAAAAAAAAAAAAAAAAAAAAAAAAAAAAGCCAGAACAGTGTGTTTCTATATTCAGAACACAAAGAGCAATTTCTCTGTTTTCCTGTTTGTTTTATTCAAAGTGTCACTCCGTCTCTGAGAGCGCGTTCAGAGCACTTCGTCAGAGATGTAGGTGCAGTGGATTAAATATTTACGACCGCGGCCAAATGGGGTGGGTTTCACGCAAGCCCAGGAAGGGGGGTTCAGGACTCTCGAAGATCAGCCAACAGCCTCCACCAGAAAACTCAGAGCCATTAAAGACCATCCTGGCGCACTGTGCTCTGGAAGGACACTGTCAGAGCTCATTTAGATTTCCGCCTGCCATGCGGTGGATGCTTTTACTGAAAAAGCAGGAGAGCGTACACGTTTTTGTTTTGTTTTTTTAATGATGGGTGGCGTTAATGATGTAGTCTAACGGTTGTACTACGTAGGCCAGAGTCCTGGACGTACAAGGAGGGGATGTCGTGTTGAGAACGCGACGTTGAAAAGCGCTCGTCTGTGTCTCGGTCACCTGATTGCCTAAGACTGAATTTAACCTACCTTCCTGCAGAAAGCTTAATTTTTTGTTTTAATTTCATGCTGTCTTGCTGTCAAGTGTCAGTCTTTCCCAAACGATTACTGAAGTCAAACGTTTGGGTATTTAAACTTTAACTGCCTTCGACATCTTTAGTATATTTTTGGGTGAAATTTTGTATCTTTTTTTTATAGTTTCCTTATTTTTTTCAGACAGTACGCAACAATCGAAGTTGTAATTGACAACAAGGCCTTTTTTATTTTGTCCTTTTTGCTGTGGAGTGTCTGCTCTGTAATTTGTAGATTTGACCTATTAATCGAACAGGGGTGTGGGTGGGAGTGTGATTATTCCTCATTTAAGTAGGTGACGTTCTTTTAATCTTTAAACGTTTGTTAATCAAGAAGTCTCTTTGCCATTTTAGCCAAGCAGGTCTCACGTGTAAGTATGGGGTTTGTAAAATCTTATTTTAAGCCCGTTTAGTGCGATGGTAGTGAGAAAAGCCATTTTTGCCACGTTCAGGGCAGATTTCAGCGACCTAAAAACGCATCATCTTGTCTGTTCTGCACTGTTTCTATCTCCTCTCTAGTTTATTCACACCACAGTCCATTAGGATCATCCTCTGGGAAACGTTAATGTCTTCAAACTTTGTACAAATCCATTTTGTACAGAAGATCTAGAGATATTTGGACTTGTGACATTTCTGACATGTTGGTGCTACTAGAAGAAAAGTCACAGGATCGCCAAAGTAATTGGTCATTATCCTGTGGGTGCCGTGAATGTCTGTCCCAAATTTCAAGGCAATCCTTCCAATATTTGCGGAGATGTTTCAGTCTGAACTAAAGTGGTGGGCGAACCATGCTGCTAGCACGGCTAACAAATACAAAACAGGTGACATAAAAAGGCCAATAATACTAAGAGCATAGAGATTATCCAGCTTAAATAAACATATCACTACTTCAGTCACAGAAACGTCCTGGACTTTTACATGAGGGCCAAAGTGATGAATGTAATAAATTGATGTTCAAAAGTCTTTAAAACCCGACTTTCCTCTCGATTTCTGATGAGTCGATTTCTCATGTTATGCTGACGATTCACTTCTGTTGTGTCCTAATCCTGTTCGTCCTCACTTACTTCCTCTGTTCAGTCCTTCCTCCTGTCGTCTCCTCCCCTCCTTTCCTCCCGATTGTCCTTCGGGAAAGCATTAGGATGCACGTGAAGGAAAAACAAGATGGGTAAACAACGTATGGACAACTCACAGGGGACCGCTGAGACGCACACGCAGGAATATATTTATTCTCACACACACACACACACACACACACACGCTGGTTCTATGTGATGCGTGTGTCTTTGAAGCAGTCTGTCAATCAATCACACACTAATTCCCAAGGTTCTGTGGTCGCCATTAGCGACAGGGTCGATGCTCGGTTACCGTGGACACAGCGGACAGCCATCGATCTGAGCGAGAGAGAGAGAGAGAGTGTGTGTGTGTGTGTGTGTGTGTGTGTGTGTTTGATAGTCACGATGGAGAACAGTATTGTGGCTCTGCCCTCACTATTGATTGTCTTCTGGTTGCATCGAGGCGAAGCGGACGTTCTGACTCTGTGTCCGAGTGTGCGTGCGTCTGTAATCCACGTTTTGTGTGCGTGTGTGTGTGTATTAGTGTGTATGTCCACGGTTTCCTGTATCTGTACATGCATATCTGTGTGTATGTTATGTGTGTGTGTGTCAAGGTGTTTGTCGGTGATCAATGTGTGAATGCAGTCCTGACCCCACAGATGGACTCCATTTTCCACTTCTATTCCCGCCCTCTTTTCTCTCATGTTTTTTTATTTTTTATTTTTTCCCTCCTGTTACCAAGGCTGTGTCCAAGATCGCAAACTAACGTACTGCCTGCTACATACTCAGTGTGTAGTATGTACTGCATACTGCCTACCAAATGAACGATGACGTATGCCACTACCAGCAGACTGTTCACGCTGAATTATACTCAAGCACGCATCACATGATCACCATTGCAATGCATTGTGGGGCGGTTGAGTATGTCCAGTAGGCATAGTCAGAAATTCTTGCTAATCTAGTAAACACAAAATCTACATACTATGCAGCTGGAACGAATTGGACGTCGTACTTCGTATGAATAGTACGTTAGTTTGCGATTCCGAAACGCAGCCCACGTGTTCATTCTTAAATTTGAAAAACTTTGTTTTTACCGGCATGCAATAAATGAATTTATGTTTGGTCCAGACTTAAATATCTCAACATCTACTAGACGTATTGGCACAAACTTTGGTACCAGCATTCATGTATCCTAATGACTTCGGTGATCTAGCGCCACCACGAGGCTCACATTTGTGGAGTGAAACGTCTTGGATGGATGGCCTTCCATTTTGGTACAGACATTCATGTTCCCCTCAGGATGAATTGTGGGGACTTTGGTGATCCCTAAACTTTTCATCCAGCACCATCATCAGGTCAGAGTTTTAATCTGTCCAAAACTGGGGTTTATGAACAAATACCTGCAGAACGTATGACCCATCAGCTTCAGCTGTACTTCATGTTTAGTGCTAATGAGCAAATCTAGCATGCCAATACTAAGACAGTGAACATGCTAAACATTATACCTGCTAAACGTCAGCATGCCACGGTCACTGGGAATATATTAGCATGCTGATGTTAGCATTTAGCCCAAAACGTCAGTGTGCCTGACTTCAGCCTCACAGAGCTGCGAGCGTAACTGTAGGTTATTTTTAAATGTGGCGTCCTCATTTGACTGTTATGAACACATTTTGCAGGCAGCCATTCATTTAAATTAAATAAGTCAGGTTTTCCTGCTAATTTTGGAGGTAAAGTTTAAATATCAGTTTTGCTTTACATCCTGAATATAAATAGTTTTTACTTGTTTTAGAGCTGAAAAATGTGTCAATTAATTGATTAGTGGATGGACAGAAAATTAATTGGTAACTTTTTTTGATAATCAATTATCCGTTTGTCTTGTTTTGAGCATAGCCGCCGAACATTTTCTGGTTCCAGCTTCTCCACTGTTGAGATTTGCTGCTTTTCTCTGTTTTTAATATCATTTTTTACCTGAATATCTTTAGGTTTTGGACTGTTGGTTGGACAAAACAAGACTTTAAAGTTTGGGTATTGGGGAAACTGTGATGGGAATTCTCCCATTTAGACCATTAGTTTAATCGATTAATCAAGAAAATAATTTTTAAATTAATGGACACACGCTTTTAGTTGCATTGCTTACAGATTACCACAGTTCTTACTGTATTTGTCTTTTACACACAACACAAATTCTACGATATTAAAAAAATACTTTAATAGACATATTTTAAATCTGCAGTTTGACATTTTACCACCCACTGTTGGCCGTAAGGATGCTAGCACGCTGCAGAGCACACTATGATAAATTACAGGAATATAAACACGAAATAGACTGTATGTATCAGTAGATCCGACTCAGTCAGGTACAACAGACACTTTAAAAAGCTGGTGTCTCCCTACCTTGAAAGCAGTGTGGCAGTCGAACAACGTAATAAATCCTTAAAAACCTTATGTCCAAATTAACCAGAAGAGTCTGACAATCAAAACTAGTTTTGGATTTTTTTTGTTTGTTGTTGTTATAGTTTAGAAGGACGTAGTTCGAGGTGTAGAGTAGTTCCAAAGCAAGAAATCTTCAGGCCAATCTTAAGTAGAAGAATGTCATAATGCATTACAGCCCATTATGAGAGTTTAGAAACCCATTCAAATATGCATGACTTGGAAAAAATTCACTTTTCATTTAACATAACTTTCTCTCCATCTATTCTTGCCCTCTCACTTTTTCATTCCTTCTTGTTTTCCGATACAACAGCGCCCGACATTATTCCTCCATGTTTGTTTTTTCTTATCTATCTGACCTCATTTACCTTCATCCATCCCCATCTTCATGTCACTCATTCTTCTTTCTGACTGTTTTTCCATTTGCAGACCTCTCTCTTGCTCCCTCTCTTGCCTTTCCGTCTTTATATCCTCTCGACTCCATCTTTTTCCTCTTTCACATCAATCCTACTTCTTTCCTTCCCTTTTTATCTCCGTCATTTTTTCGCCTTTCAGTCTTCCTCATCCTCCCTCAGCCTCCTTGTTCCCCCCCCCC
>CM022475.1:17684323-17698064 GCA_011952105.1 Coreoperca whiteheadi
CGCCAATTGATCACCGCTCTCTGAGCTATCAATCACAGGAATGAGCGAGGGAGGCTAAGTGAAGGAGGCATGGCTAAAAGGGGTCAGGAGGTCACACACTAAAAGCATGTGGGGCCTCTCTTCCCTCAATCACACTCTCTTTTCCCTCTCTCTTTTTTCCATTCTTATAACACGTTCTGATTTCATCGAATTCCTCACCCCCCCCCCCCCCCCTTCATGCTCCTGAAGCTCGACTTAGGCAGGAGCGGCAGAAGGCACGCTTGCTTTTTAAAATCTGTTGCTGCTTCTCCAAGGAGCATGGATCTGAAAGAAATGCAGCTTCAAATGCCACTGTCAGGTTGGGAAGTGGCGGCTTGCACTGCAGCTAAATGCGCCTGTTAAGTGTGCAAAGTGTGCCTATGAAGGAACATTTAGACAAATGTGTACATTTCAGTACTGCTACTTTGAAATCTACAGATTCTGTTTGAGAGTTTTTAGACACACGATCAACATATGCCAGACATGTGTTCTAAGTACTCTGCTGCAGTATTTTGTGTTTTACCGCCGAGTTGTGTGCGTTGGCATCCGCTGCTCGTGCATTTTAGCAAATGTTTGACCTGTTTTGCAAAGTAACCTAAGCGCTGAGGACTAAAAGAAATCGAGAGGCTTTCTTCTAAAGCAGTTTTAGCAACGTCGGCCGCTTGCGTTTACTGAAGCCAGCGATCACAACCGGAAGTTCCGAGTAAAATAAATGGCAAAAGTTGGACCCGGACCTGAGACCTGTTTTTGGGTTAAGCAGGTTTTCAGGGGTTGAGATTTCTTGAAGACCGTTGACATCGTTACAAATGACAGTGAAAACTGATTTATGCACAACAAAGTACAACAGATGACGAGTATTAGTGCGTCATGTTGGGCTCGTATGTCATACCAAGACTTTTTAAGTAATCAAAGAGGTCTGAACAGTTGTGGACTGCTCGTTAAAAACAAAAGACAGAGAAATGTTTACTGCCCATCTCAGGGGACAATAACAGACAACAAAATGCTCTCCGTGGACTCCCTCCATCTGGACGGTATATTGGAGCAATTACTGTAGCAGAATGACATAACGAACTAAACCTGTGTTTGTGACAGAAAATGACCTTCCTGTGCGTCAGGTCCTTGGTCGGTTTTGGTGTTTTCTATAAGCAACCGCCCGTCTCCAGATCGTGTCGCATGTTGTGTTGAACAGCCCGTTGGTGCTGAAAGCACGCTTTTGACTAATTCACATTTGTGACCAGCGGGAGCATCCAAAGGTAATCAAATATTGAGGTTCACGTTTTGTTGATTGGCATGAATTCCATTCGGAAAGTCAATGTTTTTTTTCAATACTGTAACTGACTCGTAAAAAATTGATTAATGAGCATAACTTGTCACAAACACAAGCTGCTGCCTGTTTGTTTCAGCACAAACATGTGGAAGTTACCTTGTAACTCGGTAAATAAGCTGCGCGTGCTTTTCCCCCTCTGCTCCTTTTTCAAAATAAAAGCACTTGATTGAGCTACAATTAAACATTACTTTGACACCAAAACCAGTCTTTCCTCCATTCCTTATTCTTCTTTTCATCCTTCTCCATTTTTATTGTGTCCCAGTTTTTCCTCCCCTCTCTACCATGTCATCGTCCATCACTTGTCCTTTCACCTTTCATCGCCCTTACCCCCCGCTGCTCTTTCGTTCTCTTAACACTTCTTTTTTTGGGGGGGGGCGGGGCCCAAGTTGACATTTCATCTACACAATGAGATGAAATGCCTGATAAGCTGTGTCAACACGTACAGAGAAAGCGAAAGGGACGGAGGTTGAAGGAGTAGGGAGTGGAAGAAAGAGCAAAGGAACAGGAAGTAAAATCACGGTGGAAAGATAAAAGAACAGACAGACGTTAAAGCTTAGGAAGACGGCCTTTGAGGCAAATTTGGGATTTTTGGCTATAAAATGGACTTGACATTTTTAGGAAAATTAGGGAATTAATTATGGGAAATTAGAGAAAGACGAAGGTTGGAAAGACGATAGGACAAGTGTGGAAGTGGAGAAAAGGTGATGAATAAAGTTATGATATAGAGAGGAAAGGTAGAGTGTAAACGGGTGTTTGGATGAAGTGGCAGATAGGGGATAGAGATGGTGTGTGTGTGTGTGTGAGCTAGAGTGCATCTTAATCAGCGTTAATTTCACAGCAGAGTTAACTCAGTTGTCAGTGTGTTAGGCATTAAGGGCTGAGCAGACACTGTGACGCACTCGCAATGAACGCGCACACACACAAATCAAGGATGTCTTTAATCCTTGCCAATTAGTACCACACATGATTGTCTGAATACTAACGACCTCTCCGTGTGTGTGTGTGTGTGTGTGTGTGTGTGTGTGTGTGTGTTTGGTGTAATTGATTTCTCTGATGCTGCTTCGTTGCCTTTTATACCTTAGTAAGCATCAACATTTCATAAACTTCCCTTGAAGCGCGTGACAACGTATCGCTGAGGGAAACCTGCCGTCTCAAAAACATTTCTTTTTTACTAACTTTAAAAAAAAAAAAAGAAAAAAAGAAACAGTCGTATTTTGTGGAATTTAACACTGAGGCTTTTTAAAGTAGCAGACTGACTATTAAAGGAACAGTTAGCATGCAAGAGAACAAGTGTATTTCCCAGTTTGTCTGAGAGTTAGATGAGAAGACTGATACCGATCTCGTCTGTTCGTTAACTGTGGCGCTGCAGCCGGGAGATGGTCGGCGTAGCTTAGCATAAAGACTGGAAACAGCTAATTGGGTGAATTTTATGCAAAGCTAACTTTTGATGCAGATAGATACCTGCAGCTGAATTTTTTTTAAACTTTGAAGGCAGGTTTTGAGTTCATAGACCCCTCCTCTGTTAGTAATAATAAGTAATATGTACTATTTCTACAGCACTTTTCATACGACCACGTGACAAAATGTCTCCCACAAGGCAACATAAAAAAAAAAGTTAATAAATACACTAGCATCAAGATAAAGCAATATGTTGTCGTAAAGATTTCTCGTTAAAACTGAATAATTAGCGGTGTCAATAACAAGAAAATGTCATAATATAAAACCTCTTGTGTTCTCCTTACAAAGACAATATGAGCTTTTTTTTTTTAACGGCAGATTTAAAAAATAAAAACCAAACAATGTGAACCAATAATCAGAAAAACAACAAAAAAAACCTCAAGTCAAATCAGATTTTAAAAAGAAGAGGCAGAGGGCTTTAACGGTGTATCTTTTGTTAATTATTCCTCACAGAAGAGTCTTCGCTGGGACAAGCCCTTCCCCCTGGCTTCCCTGCTCCGTTCCTATTCGCTGACGGCCTGTCGTCAGTGGAGACCCTGCTCACCAACATACAGGTATGTTTTTATTGTCTCCGTTTCTAAAAAACTGTTAAGTGTCGTCCGGGAAGAGTGCAACATCATCAATAAGGATTACAATACAACAATATTATATTACATTCTTTATTGCGATCACGTTGGTGATATGAGCAGTACATACGTGTTGGTTAATTACAGGTTCTTCCCCTCTCTCGTATTAAGGCATTTAGACAAAATATATATGGCAAAAATAATGATCCCTGTTGGAAACTTGTGACTAGCAGCATTAAAGATAACACAACTGATATGTTTACGGATGTTTCATGAAAATCTAAGCAAAAGATCAATAGGCACAGTACAACATGAAAGGTTATGGGAAATGTAAGATTTGATAAACATGGAGAATAACGAACAAGTTGATTATTCATATTATACTCCTTACATTTAATGTCATACACATTACTCTGTTGAAACCCTACAGTTATAAAATAAGCAATTTAGAAGAATTACTAAATGGGAATCTATAACCCCAAGAAATCGAGTGGACAGAAACAAACCGCGACCTGTGCAGGTGTTTCCAGTAAATCTCATACATGATTAGTTTAATCGTGGTATGAAAATCATCACTGACTGCAGCCACAACCTCCACGCGAGCTCTTTAGCTTCAGTGCAGGCAATATGGCTCGTCTCATCAACACCTGCATATTTGTCAAACACGTTGGAACAGTTTCTACAGTCTCTATAACCGGGGCTTGTACCGACCGTCTCGCCGCAGGGCCTGTTGAAGGTGGCCGTGGAGAACGCCCGGGTGCAGGACAAACAGATCCAGGCGGAGAAGAGAGAGCTGAAGATGGAGCTCTACAGAGAACGGGAGATGAGAGAGAGTCTGGAACGACAGCTCACCTCCGAACTACAGAGCAGAGGTCTGAATAACGGATAAACATCCATTTTACAAGCTTATTGAACAACGATACCGGAGCAAATCAACAGTTTTACAACCGCAGGAGCTGAAAACAACAACAGAACATTAAATCACCAATAGAAAAGGTTTGAACTTGAGAAAAAGGATGATTTTTCTTGAGTAGAAACTTGATCTTGTTTTGCTCTAACTGGGCCTGCTTTGGGTATCTCCACCGCTATGTGGGATGGCTTAGAAGCTGCACTCTGGGAAATGTAGGAGCTCTAACCGAGCTAAAAGTCCTTGAGGCAGGTTCGCATCACGCAGAAGGAGACCCTTTCCTTCATATTTCCTCCTCACCTTTCTCCCTCAGCCTCCATCCAGAAGCGTCTGAAGAAGGAGAAGAAGGCCAAGAGGAAGCTGCAGGAGGCGCTGGAGTTTGAGTCGAAGAGGAGGGAGCGAGTGGAGGACGCCCTGAAACACTCGTCCTCGTCCTCCCCTGAGCCGCTGCACGCCGCCAACAACAACACCAAGAACGGTACGACGGCCCGTTTGCTGGTTTACTTCAGGGTTTGTTTGTTTTTGTCCGCCCTTCAGTTTTCTTAAAATCTTTTTTTATTGCTCGCTTGGTTTTCCTAACTTTTTCCCTGCATTTCATCTTCCCCTGTTTTTATTCTTTCAGCTTGGATTCCTCGTTACATTTTTGCTCATTTCCGACCTTTTATCATTCAGTTTTAATTTCTTACTCTTCTGTCAAAGACCTTCGGTTCTTTGCTTGATTAGGTTTCTTCGCTTTATTTTTTCTCGATCTTTGAATTAAACGGTGTGGTTGGGATAGTTTTCTTCCTCTGTCTTTCTCATTGGCTTCTGTCTCTTCGTGGCTTGACTAGCACTCGTTGTAAATAAGCCGTTGTTGACTGAAGCTGCTATTTTTCCGTCGACTTTCCCTAAAATCCAGTGTAATCACCAGCAGCAGTAAATATGTCTGTGTAGCTTCCCTGCAAACTAAAATAACCAGTACAGTGTTGTACTTCCATATTTGTGCCATTTTTATAGACTAAACAATTAATTGGCAGATTAAGTAATAATGAACATAATCATTAGTTGCAGCTCTACAAAAATACAAATATTTTAAACCTGAGGATGATGTTACATGAAAATATTTTGGGTGCAGTATCACTGGAAGAAATCGTATTAATATCTATTTGTAACTTATAGGAATTGCAGCAATAGTAACAGACCTTTTTATATTTTCCAAAACACCTCTCTAGCACAGTAATGAGTTTAATGTGAGGAAGCAGCCAAGTGGTTTTTTCCTAATATCAAAACAGTGTTTTAACAGAGCAGTTGAAGTGCTTTGACAATTATCGAGAGAGGAAAAAAGTAAACAATATAACATCCAGAAATATAATCCTCTGGACAAATGGCCGTGGCTCGGCTTTCTTTGTAAACCAAGTGTGTTTTTGACCTGCACACAGTTACGAGGTGCTGTTTCTTTCTTTTTTTTTTTTTTTTTATTGGCCGACCCACTGAGACGCTGTCTTGTCTTTGTGTTTCATACCAGACGCTGCTGTAGCCGAGGATAAAGCTGAACTTAATGGAAACCAGCAAGACAATGGCGCTGTACAAGGTGCCTGAACACACAAACACACGTCCAAACAATAAAAAAAAAAAAATCATAAAAACGCAGATACACTCATGCATGCGGATACACACACGCCACACATTAACAGATGTGACACTGTACACAAGTGTGTTCAAAGGCAGACTTAAAGGTTTTTAGACACACACGCACATGGTCGGCGTGTGTGTGTGTGTGTGTGTGTGGTTGGGGCCCAGGTTAGTGGAGACATTAAGCAGACACTGTGGCCTCCCTTTGATGTGCACCTTATCAGGCACACATGTGGGGAAATATACCGTTGAGCTTATATGTCAGCGTGTATAAGTGGGCATTATTTGTGCGTCAACATATCATTTTTTTTAAGGTTGTGCTACGGAGGACAATTTTTGGAGAATGGTTAAGTTGTTTTGGAAAGTGACATTTTAGAGAATCGGTACATATTGGACAGTTCAGTTCTGCAAAGTAGGGACATGTTTCGCAAGTGGGAACTTTGTTGGGAAGTGAAGACATTTTGACAATGAGGACACTTTGTTCTAGAAAGTAAGGACAGTTTATGGAATCATAGTAACAAAGGGGGGCATTTTGAATAGCGAAGACAGTTTGAAAACCAACAGAATATCTGGAAATTTAGTTTATTTTTGCAGTGTTGGACACTTTGGCAAGTGAAGACGTGTCTGCTCTTAACTTCCTTAAAAGATCGTTTGAGGGTTAAGAATTTGCTCTAGGTTAGGGTTATGGACTTGGGAGTGCATTATGCCAATGAGGGTCCTCACAAGTACAGTACTGTTGTGTAGGTGTGCGCATGTGTGTTAGTATTCATGTGTCGTTGTCTTTCCACCAGCTGTGCTCAGTCCTCCCTGACATTGAAAACCTTCACTTGAATCTCTGTGCGTGTATAAATGAACACACACACACAGGGAGTGTGTGTGTGTGTGTGTGTACGCTGTACCTGTGGTTGTGCATTAGTGTGTGTGTTTGATCCACACTCTGGTGAGACAGGGAACTCTAATTAGCTCTCTCTCCTCTTTAGACCCCTTTTAGATCCCTCTCTTCTGCAAGCCAAGCAGTCCGACAAAAAAAAAAACACACACACACACACCTGATTTCATTAATGTTGATTGGCCCAGTAGGACCCCTTTGCCGCCATCCTCACACACTCACATCTCACCAACAAACACACCCTCCTGCCATAAAAGCATTTTCAAAAGCATGGTTTACACCAACATTTACACACACACACACACACACACACACACACCTCCCCTGCCTCTCTCACCTTCCACACTCTTAATTAACGAGTGAAGAGAAAACTGCTGAATACAAAGAAAGACATCGCATTACAAAGAAAGACATCGCATTACAATCAGAAAGAGAAGGAGAGCAGGGGAAAAAAAACCAAGGAGCAGGGGAAGAAGTGAGAGACAGGGTTAAAAAGAAAAGGAGTAAGATCATTTAAAGCTAACCAAACTAATTGGCACTACAAAATATAGAAGGGGGGGGGGGGTAAAGAAAGAAGAGAGGGCAAAGGAGACAATAAGGTAATGATAAAAGAGGAGGGGGGAAAAGGAGCATGAGGACAGGAAAAGGGAAAGTGAGGGGTTAGGTGGGGAAAGGGAAAGGAGGAATGAAACAGAAGAGGGGAGGGGGGGGACAAGAAAAGAACAGTGGTGAAGAAAGGAAAAGGGAAACAGAAAGGACAAGTATAACTGGAGGGGGGGGGCAGAAGTGAAGATGAGGGGAAAGGAGGAGAAGAAAGGGGGTGGGGAGAGTTAAAAAGGGAAAGAGGATGGATAGTAAGGGAAAGGATGTAAGTAGGGGAGGGAAGAACGAAGACGAAAGTGGAGAAATGAAGAGGATCTGTGGAAAGTGAGGAGGATCAACAAGACAAGGCGGGTTTATTTGTGACGCACGTTTCAACAACAAGGAAAGTGCTTTACATACAAGGAACGCAGAGATTTCAATACACTAACAGAAAATACCAACAAGGTAACACAGGAGAGCAAAAGTTACAGTGCGGCGTGAGAAATTAATCAGTATTTGATGCAAATGAAAAAGAAAATAAAAGGGTGGGGGGGGGGGGGCAGATAGAGGAAAAGGAAAGGGATGTGCTCAAATGAAAGCATGACGAGGAACCGCGGACAAAGAAAGTGTCAGAATGAGGAAGAAAAAACAAAATAGAGGAGAGGAGAAAAGAACAGCAGTGGAAAAAAAGGTGAGAAAAGGGGAAAGAAAGATCTGTGTCCAAGGGATGTGTGGGATGGGAGGAGAGGAAAAGGAGGACAGGAGAAAGAGGGAGGGGGAGGAGTGTTTAGATTCCTCAGGAGGTAGTTTGAAAAATGTGACCTTGTTCCGAGACCTGGTGACATTTCCTCCACCCAGCTGATAGAGTTTTAACAAGGCAGGTCGGCGTCATTTTTAACCAGGACAGGCAACACACACACACACACACAGAGAGAGAGAGGCCGGAGGTGTATTTTATAGTGACAGATAGAGGTGAGAAGGGAAACAGGGTTGCCAGGTCAAAACAGGAAAGAGGAGCAGGAAGAATAAAAAAAATGCATAAATGTCTCTCATCCAAACTCCCCGCTAATATTCTAACGTTACTGTTGGTCTGTAGTGCATTCACACTAAAAATAAAGAGATATGGTGCTTGCTTTTTAAGTGTGGCGCTGATGGAAACTACTGTGCCACAATGCAATGCACATGAAGGAAATGAGGAAAGGAAGTAACTCACAGAGCTCGTGGACGGTGGCGAGAGAGGCTCCAGGAACACCTCGGGAAAGCTGGAAAACAAGAACGAAAATATTTACCGTTTGGAAACGGGCGACGAGTCCGTGGAATCATGTTGTGGTGTGATCTGTTGTCGTTTTCTGAAATTAAAAACTGAGAAAGTGAGCTGAAGCTTCACACGTGTTTTTTGTGACGTGATGCATAACCTCAAGCGTTTTATTCTTAGATGCGATTTTGCCAAATACAGCTTTTTAAAATGTCCTGATCTTGATTCACACTGCCTATTTGGAAATACTGTACGTGTCCAGTAGCTTTGGGAAGCTGCTGCCACTGTCAAATGTTTAAAGTTCACACAAAGTAAAGTACATTAATGACCGCCTCTTTGGCCATATTGGCCACGTTCAGTGTAGTTTATTTTGAAATGGAGGCCGACTGATACTGGATTTCTTTAGGCCGATAAGGATATCCATAATCGGGAGTTATTAAAAAGAATCTTTTCTAACAGAAACAATCAAAGTCGTTTTAGAGTTGAAAACTCAACTTGCTCTCTGGTGGACAAACTACGTGACAACGTTTCTGAATCCCCTCAAACCTAGTTTGGCATTTTTGTTCGGCAATTTCCTGTCACTTTATTGGCCGACACGCGTGCGCCCATGCTGCAATAAGCCAACAGGCTGATATATCGGGCTCGCTCTATTCTGAAAACACGTCACTGCTACATTTTGGTTCTTTGGAGAGTAACTCAGCATCCAGCAGACCTCACTGAGCATGCTCGGGGACACGTCTCTGTGTTTACACTTCTGACAGGCACGTATTTGAAAGGAGAGCTGCAACGATTGGTCGATTAATTGATAAGTCGATTCAGTTTTTGCCTAAAATAATTAACTTAATGGATTCTGAAATTAGGTTGCAGCGTCTCCAGTGTGAGGATTTGCTGCTTTCCCCTGATTTCTAGTACATATTTGTAAACTTAATATCTTTGGGATTTGGACCAAAACAAGACAACTGAAGAAGTCAACTTAGGAATTGGCATTTTTCACTATTTACAGTACGCATTTTATCATTTGGTTAATGAAAACAATCATTAGAAGCAGCTGAAGCTGAACGAAATGAACAACAATTTTGATGATCAACTGTTTGTCATTTTTTTAAAAATAAGCAAAAATGCCAAATATTCTCTGGTTCCAGCTTCTCATATGTGAATATTTGCTGTTTTTATATTGTTGTAAATTGAATATATTTTGGTTTTGGACTGCTGGACGGAGCAAGACATTTAATGTTGATTTGGGCTGTGGGAAACTGTAATGGATATTGGTCACAATTTAACAGATTTATCAATAATGGAAATAATAGTTAGTTGCAGCCCTAATTGTCGGGCAGAAAGGTAGCGTGCCAGAACAATAAGACTGAAACAAATCCAGCCACAGAAAATGTACGAACCTTAACCTCTAACAACATTCGAACCATGGCGACATGAAACTGTTATGGTACAGATTTAAGTTTTAAAGGACAGCACTGTGGGGATCAAAGCTGCGACTTTTTAAGTTGCAGGACAGTTTCTAAAGCACCAGGCCAAACCTGCTGCCTAAAGGAGAAAAAGAAAGGACAGGAGAGGACAGAGAGAAGAATGGGCCGGGATAAAAATAATATGAGAGTAACAGATAGAGGACAGGAGGGAGCAGAGGGGAGGTGAGGAGGAGGAGGAGGGGATGCATGTAGAATAGAGGGATGAAAGAGGAGGAGAGGAGGGGGTCTGAGTGGATCGTGAAGTGATAAAAATAGGGAAGGGCAGGAGATGAGAGGGATGAAAAGGAGGGAAGGCAGGGAATATGAAGGAGGAAACGAGGGGCGAGCGCAAGATGAAAGAGAATTTAAGAAATTTTTTTTTTTTTTTATTTCAACAAGGAGACCTCGAACCTGTTTCATATCTAAAAAACAAAGAATGATGAATAGAGGACAAAATGAGAGGGTAAGATGATGACAAAGAGCAGGGGAAGATAAGTAAAACAAAATAAAAAGGAAAGAAAAGTAGTGGAGGGCAAGAGACACGGACGCGGAGGACGGAAAGAGGAGAAGGAGAAAGAGAGGGAGGGAGGGAGGGCAGGTTTATGGTTGCTGTTATGCAGAAATGTAAACACTTTGCAACGTTCGCAGAAAACAATGACACCGCGGGGAGAGGGAGGTGTGCGTGCGAGTGTGTTTCTGTTGCGTGTGCGTGCGTGCGGGCGCGCACGTGCTCCTGTGTGGGTGGGCGCAGCAACAGCACTACGGGGAGCGGAAGGAGAACGACGGAGGTGAAATGAGAGAGGGAGGGAGAGGGAGAGCCGACCCTGGCAAAATTGGAGATATGAGATTTCTATCATAAAGGGACGCTGCATAAAGAGAGAACAAGATGCAACACTTTCAGCTTAAAAAAAAACAACAACATGTCCTGATTTAATAATGATGATCAGAGTATGAAGGTGCAGTGCAAATGTGGCTTATTAGACTTGCACCTTCCTGAATACACTTGAAGCGGCGCCAGCTGGGTTTGCGGGTTGGTAGCAACAAGAGGTCATTTCTTACAGTGTGGAATCCTGTGGGTCACGGGATTCCCGCGGGATGGGAGTCAATTTCACGATATTCATCACGGGACTGGGTCGGGACAGGGAAAAAAAAGTCAATGGAAGTGGGTGGGACTGGGAGTCATAGGTCTATTTTTATATTTAAATATAATATGAAAACGCCATTATCTGATTTAAAAAACAAACAAACAAACAACCCCAATTAAAATCTTCTGGGATTGGGACGGGACTAGGCCCGCACGATAAATCGTTATAAAATCGCGATCTCGATTCACCCTCAGCCAATGACAAAGCACCTTTTAGTCACGTGTTGGACTCGTCGAGCGCTGTAGTTTGGAAATAAACAAAATGGATATTAGTGGTGTAACGGATCACAAAACTCACGGTTCGGGTCACGGATCATTTTTCGGGTCAGAAAAAAAAAGCGGGCGGAGACCATGTTTCCATTTGCATTTCCATTTATTACATGACAACTTACAGCCAGGAGCTTTTGGTGTCTACATACCGTTACAGTTTTGTCCCCTGCCCTTCTTCCGTCATCATTATATTTTACGGGGAAGGTGAAAGGCTCCCATACGTGCGATTTAAAAGATGCGGGAGGCTTTTCAAGCTCCGCCGCGAGCCATCGTTGACTCATTAACTTGTGAACACATGCCTGTTGTGTGTAGTTTCACTGAAACTCAGCATCCAGTTTCAAATAACGCAATTACTTAAAAAGCAACATCAGCAGAAAAACTCTTTCAGTCTCCGATCGCTAAACAATTTAGATGAATCCGCTAGTTAAAAAAAAAAACCAAAACACGCAATTAATCCGCGTGTCACGTGCGTGACAAACTGTGGGTCGTGATCAACTGCGATCCGTTACAGCCCTAATAGAAAATTGCACATCGCCACAAGCCTACAGGTTTTCATCAATATCCATGTGCCAAAACAAATATTTTTGGTGCTGCCAGTTTGTTTTGTCGTGGTTCATGTGTGTAATAAACATCACGCTTCACGAGGAAACAATCGTTGCCGAGAATCGTGAGATCAATTCTAAGCTAAGAAATCGTGATTCATATTTTTCCCTGAATCGTGCAGGCCTAGACGGGACAGGAGTATTTTTGGGGATGTGGGACGGGACAGGAGTGAAAATCCACTCCCGTGTCACCCTCTAACTGGCGTGGATGGGGCGATGGTACAGAATCTACAAAGCGGTTAGTTTGAGGCCTCTAGTGTCATGGCGGTAACCAGACTGAAAAGGTGGGGCTAATTTAAAATAATGGGTTGTCCCTGTACCAGCATGTCAGCGACTGACGACCCCCACTGACAAACCGCCCGTCTCCAGAAAAACACACTTTCATAATCTTAAAAATGAGGACAACGAAGCGTTCCTATAATTGGTTTAGTGACTTTACAGTAGCGCTGAAACGATTAGTTGATCGACAGAAAGCAATTAAATTAAATATCTTCGGGTTTTGGACTGTAAAATATGTCAACTTGGACTTTGGACGATTGCGTTGGGAATTATTGACTATTCTTTGACATTTCATAGACCAAATGATTGATCCACTGCTCGAGAAAATGTTCGCTTCAGCCCTAGTTAGAGGATGTCAACTGTCTTTTATCTTTGTATATCTACTGATTCCCTTGTGTGTGTTTATTTTTACCCAGAATCCCGGGCGTTTCTGAAGACCCCCATGATGTTCTAGAAAGACTCCGCCTCCAGAAAAGCCCCGCCCCTTCCCACCTGTACCCCTCCCCCTCCTGCACAGAAGAACTCCACCAGCCCGTTTCCACAGCAACCACGGCTTCCACGGTAGCCTGGATCACCGCGGCGACGACCTCCCCCGGCGGGATTCCATCTTTGCCACACGGAAACTTTTGGATGTTGCTATGAGACAATGAGACTGCCGGGAGGCACACGCCCTGATCTGGACTCGCTGGAGGGTCGCCGCTCTACTTCGTTCTTCTTTTTAGACAAACTTCACTCCATTCATTCCTCTTTTTCTCTCCCTGTACCGCGACTGCTCTCACCCCTCGTTTGTTTTCGAAAACTGAAAATTAAAACTCATCCCTGAGCGAAGGCAAGGTGGGGTGGGGGGGGGGTGGAGGAGGTCACCACTAAGCAAACGGACCGGACTGACATCAGAGCGCGCTCAGATTTGGACAGGCGTCATCACGAAATCAACTTGGTTGGACGTCGTTTGGGAAAATAACTCCAGGGTTCAATCCAAAATTCTAGACTTTTTAAATGGATTCAATGACACAAGTGTTTCTGATTGGTGCCGACAAGACAAGAATGGTCTGATGAAAAGACTAAATGTTTTTATTTACGTTCCCCTAAAGAAAACAGAAAAAACGAGAAAAGGTTTCAACCCCCCCTGTGGATTTGACGTTAACTTCAGTCAACCTCATTGGCTGGCTGTCGCTGTCAACACCCTCTGATTGGACGGTAATCAGCTAGCCTAACTGGAGGAGCTCAGGACAGGAGGAGGAGAGGCTTGGAAAAAAAAAAAAAAAAAAAGAAGTGGAAAACATTTTGGGCTGACACATATAAACAAACAGAAAACTATAAGAAACAAAAAAAAAAAAAAAAACACCTTCTACTTAAAAAAAAAAAATAACAAA
>CM022475.1:17704214-17721696 GCA_011952105.1 Coreoperca whiteheadi
ATGTGTTGTTGCATGCATATGCGTGTGTGTGTGTGTGTGTGTGGGGGGGTGGTGGTGGGGCGGGGGGGGGGGGGGGGGCCAAACCAGTAAGGGCATGCTACATTCCTCAAAGTAAAATAAACGAACCTAACTTTGTTAGTCAAATCGTTGCACAGCACTGCAGCTGCCTTCTTACAGGTGACACATTTACAAGCGTAGGTAAGGTGTATTGATGAAAAAACATCAGCAATAATGCTGATGCTAATTTTTAAAAACCCCAATACCCCACTAACCCCTCGAAAGGTCGAATATTCGGCCTAAACGGGAGGACGAAGAAGAAATTTAGTAACGAATTATTTTGAATGCAGAAGTTCATTGCGATATTGCAATTTTTACTTCAATAAATGAGCTGAATACATCTTCTATTACTGCTGGAAAGTTCACAGCTTGCGCTCTCGTGGGGGGCGGCAGGTGTACATTCGCAGAGGTTACAATGGATCCCAATGGCAGCCACTTAAAAACTGTGCCAAAAAACACAGACTGCAGGGAACTTCTCAAACCACGCCTGCATTATCTTATTATAAGCCTTTGATCTGTACGTTCAGCATGTTCAACACAAAAAAAAATAAAAAATCACTAAATATGCTCTTTCAGGTGGAGCTATGAGGAAGCCGTGTTTTGCAGCATCTCTGACTGTTCGGGACATACAGGACATACGGTCAGACCTCGCTGCTCTCAGGGGACTCAGAGCTTCGCAATCCTGCTGCCTGCTGGACCGTATGTTGTCCACTTAGCTGAGGAGGACTCACACTGATGATCTGCTCACGTAAAACCAGCCGATCCAGTAGCGACACAGCCTGCCTTTCGGACGGACTGGACTGACTGGGTTTGGGTCCTCACAAACTTGGTAAAAAGGACAAAGCCTCCACAAAGACCTTCATCCCTGGATTTTTCACACGAGAACCTGAACTTGACATCGCAGCTGGGGTAGAAACGATTTACCTTAACACAACCTCCACCCCCTAAAATAAAGACTGAAAAAAGGGGATGTTGGACCGAGCGGGCAAGATAGACCGCGTCTGTCGGTGCGTAAAGTGTGTGTGTGTACATGCGTTTGTCTTACAGTGTGTTCTTGAGTGCAAATATCATGTGCACTTGTTTGTGTCACCGTGAATATACGTGTGTGTGTGTGTGTGTGTGTGTGTGTGTGTCCTGCTGCGGACAGCTTCTCATTATACACCGACAGCTGGAGGAGGTCATCACTACCCCTGTCTCACACACACACACACACACACACACACACACACACTATAGTTGTGAGGACCCTCATTGACATAATGCAATCTCTAGCCCCATAACCTAACCCTAACTTTCACCTAAACCTAATCCAATGCTTTCCAAAAATGTCTTAACATCACCAAATGTTGTCACTTTTTTCAAAGCACTCCTCCCTCTCTCACAAGTTATCTTGCAAAAAAAAAAAAGGCCTCACTTTCACTTTTTCACACATGTCCACCAATGAAAAGATGTCCTCACTTAGAATTTAATGGCCACACTTTCAAAAAAAAGTCCTTACTTGAAGATAAAATGTCCTCGCTTTCGAAAAATGCCTTCAGCTTCCCCCGAAATATAAAAAAAATAAAAAAAGATATCCCTACATTCCCCAAATATCCTCACTTTCCAAAATCTCACATCAAGGTGCAATGGCGTCCTCAAATGTCTCGTTTTGTCCGACTAACACTCTAAACCCCAAAGATATTCAGTCGACAAAATCATAGAAGACTGAGAAAAGCAGCAAATATTCACATCTGAGAACCTGGGCATTTTTTTTTAAATCATCAATTCCATTATCAAAATTGTTGCCAATTTTATTTATTACATTTTTTTTTTTTTTTAATACGGTCCAAAATTCAATAATTTGATTAGCTAAGGTCACAGCAACAATGGAGGCTGGAGGTTTTGAGGGGAATCTGCTGCTTTTTCTGACACGATCTTAACATTAATGACAGGAGTAACCTCCCCCAGTGTTTCCAAGTTAAGGTTTTCTCAGAGCAGATATTCTGGTGTCTGCCGGCTAGTGGATCTACTATTTATTGCTCCAGGTACAGCTGGTAAAAAGCAAGCACACCATGCGTAACTAGGATTGAGTGGTTGAGTTGGTCATCTTGGAAATATTTACTTTGCATGCTCACTGAGCGGGATAATAAGTGTGTGTGTGTGTGTGTGTGTGTGTGTCCGCCTACTGAACTGGTAAAACAATAAACACCACCCTATTCTCCCTTTTCCATCTCTCACACACTCATTTGCTTTGTCCTTCTCTCTCTTTCAACTTCACCCACACACCCACGTACAGACAAAGGTACATACACACAAACGCACGTATACCTTCATCTCTTCATCTCACACACACAATAAACACTTGTCATTGGTCGGCATCAGTCGTTTATTGTTGCCGGAGCGAGGGATTTGTTTTTGTTCTTCCTGTCATTCGCCCATTTGACTTGATGGATGGTGGGTGGTGACGCAAAACACCTGCCACACACACACACACACACACACACACTAAAACATAGCATACAATAATTGATGTTTTTGCATATGTGCAAATACTTCATTTGAAAACAGCGAACAAATACACAACACTTAAGGTCATACACGCAAATGTATTTACATTTGCACACACACACACACACAAGACTACAATTAGCAATATCCATTCCTTAACGCTAACCCTAATCCTCCACTAATTTCTTGGAAAAATTAAAAGTAGCAAAATCTGCTAATCTTTGAGGTTTTCCTTTTTTCTATTCTTGTGAGGACCAAATAAAGAAATACACACACACACGGTCCACACCATCAGAGTGCACAGACAGATTCCTCTTGCCATGGTTGACTTCCTATGTGACCAGCAGTGTAAACAACAGTTTATCTCCATAGAGGACAAATGGACAGCAGCAGCACAGAGAACATGAGGGGCAGAGGAGGATATGACCTTACGAGGCTGCGGTTCAAATCCCACTAAGAGCGGGGAAATGTGAGTGCCGTTATTCCCCTAAAACTACCAACCAAGAAACCCCTCGAGCAAGTAAATATCTACCAGCTAATGAGCAAGACATTTCCCCTCAGGAGGTGGTGGAGGCCAGACCAGAGCTTCAAAAAGGAGAGAGCATATTGGACATTCACGACCCCAAATGAACAATAATATTGTTGTGTGTCCGCTGGATGACTGAGACGTAACAACTTTATCAACCAAGATACGGTGATGGATGTGCAATTACCAGCTCGTTTAGATATTTCTGTCTCACACGAGGCATCCACGGCTGCGACTCGGAGGCTGGACTAATGTCAGCGCGCTAACATGCTCACAATAACAATGCTAACATGCTGACGTTTAGCGGGTATATGGTATGTCCACCATCTTAGTTTAGTGTGTTAGCATTTGCTAATTAGCACTAAACACAAAGTACGGCTGAGGCTGATGGGAATGTCATAAGTTTTCTAGGAATGGGACCAATTTCAGTTTTGACCTGAAGATGGCGCTAGAGAAAAAGTCAGGCATCACTAACGAAGTCACCACAAATCGTCCTCTGGTGACCATGAATGTCAGGCCAAACGCAATAGTTGCTGAGATACTTCAGTCTAGTATAGGGCTGCAATTACCAATCAATAAAATCAATTATTAAAAGAGTTGGCAACGCATTTCACTATCGATTCGTTGTGTCGCTCGATTATTACGCCGCTCAATAAGACGTGGGGATACATTTACTCCGTTACATTTACTTGAGAAACCTTTAGAAAAATATGTACTTCTAAAAATAGTTTTACTGCACGGTACTTTTTACTTGTTCTTGTGTAGGTTTGTGAAGAAGAAACGCTGCGCCCACTCCGCTACGTTGGGCTTCACTCGACCCGTTAATTTAATTTTTTTTTTTTAACATTTATTCTACGCTTTATTTTTGCCAGAGAGACGCCGTCAGCGCATCTACCACGTGACTTCGTTTCACCAATCAGATGTAGCAACAATTATCACGTAACTCTGTTCCACCAATCAGACGCAGCGATGCAGTCACATGACCACACACAAGCTGTGGCGGCACAGCCTCACAAAAAAGCAGCTCAGGTCCCTTTACACAAAAATATACATCTTTTTGTGCACTTTATTTAAAAAAAGCCCTGTATGTCTGGCAGATGTGAAGCAGACGTGTGTATGTGTTGTGTTTTTTTATTACTTTAGCAGCTCAGGGATGCTCAAGGAGCAACCTGTTTGTGCACATTCTGAAGATTTTTTGCACTGTCAGTTCTGTTTTTGAATAAAAGGGTTGGAAATGAATGCTTTTATAAAATCCGATGAATCGAAAACAGAATCGATTATTAAAATAATGGTTGGTTGCAGCCCTAGTCTAGAACAAAGCGGTGGACGGACCGATGCTGCCGTCCCTAGAGCCACAATTCTAGCGTGGATAAAAATTCTACACGATCTATCATCAGTACTGTTGCTGATTCATTTACTGTCAGTAAACTAATCAATTAATTGACCATAATAATTTAGGAATCCGTGCCACTTACCCTCTGCAGTGACAGCACTTTCTCCACTGTTGGTTGAGAGCGAACATGAATTAAAATCAGTGATCAGAAAATAAAAAAAGGGGCTTGACATTATTTCAAATCGTGTAAATAAATCATATTAAAAATAAAAGGCGTCCTATAACATGTATAGTACCACTCACGTGCCAAAGGGTGGCATTTCTGAGACACCTGGCGCATCCTGAAAATAACATATGGCGTGTTGTGACTCTGCCACACGTCGGCCGATGAAAGGGAGTGAGCGCTGAGCAAAAACGACCGGGGATTCAAAGTGGTAGCACGGCTACATCAAGGCCGCTTTCTGTCAGTTCAAAGTGGTTCTCGTGCAATTTAACAATTTTGGCGACGAACAGGACACATCGTGATAAGTAACCGTGATGCCAAAAACTAACGAAGCAGATCATTTGAGACTTAAGCCATCGCAGAGAGAGAGAGGCCGATAAACACTGACACTGATGTAAACACGGACAACAGGATGTGAAGATCATCAGCCAAAATGTCGGGAAACGACTATTTCTGTCAGTGGCGATTCTGGGGGTGGGAACGTGCGTGTGTGTGTGTGTGTGTGTGTGGCCCATATGGTATTATGGGAATAAAATGAGAAAGCCACACACACACACACACGGTAATGACAAAACTGGATTTTTCAGATTGATACCAAATTAGAAACAGTTTTTTTGCCCCCACCCCCCCACCCCAAAGGGAGCTTGGCAGGCGGGACGAACACTTGAGGAGAGCGAGAGGTAGAGGCAAAGAGATAGAGACGAGGGAGGCGGGGGTAGCGAGAGGTGGAGAGAGAGAGGGAGAGGTGGAGAGAGAGAACGTGAGAAAGAAAAAGGAAAGGATGGATGGAGGAATTATAAGAACTGTAAAAATGGCATGAGGGCGGGTGAGGTGGAAATGGATCCATGGGGACTCAGTGTGTGTGTGTGCGTGTGCGTGTGTGTGTGTTGTTTTAGCTGGGCGGCCTTGGATTCCTTGTTGACCTTTACAAAGATAGCAGCTGGCCATCTCTTACAGTTTTAAAGTTTGGTTTGCGTTCTGGTTTCGACCACAACGATCGGAAAAGCAGATGGAGAGAGAAGGAGAGAGAGAGAGCGGGGACGGAAAAATAAATTCCTCTGTCGTTCATCGACCTCTCTGGACGGAAAGGAACTGAGAGGGGGACTGAAATGGCACAGCTGAAGCGAGAGAAATGAATTTGGCAAATATTTATTTTTTGTTCTTTGTTAGCCTTTCATCCAAATAAAGCCTTCACTTCGACTGAGGAAGAAAGAGAAAAGTAAACTGGGAGTTTGGCTGAGCCCCGTCCTTTTAACTTCCATGCCAAGAAAAAAACACTTTGAATTTTAGTTGAAAGGAAGAGTTTTTCACAGAAACTTAGAGCTGGTCGACTTTGGACAAAAAAAAACTTCTCGTCTAATTATTTAGGGCAGATCTAATCAAGTGGCTACCGTCATGGGCACAAGCCGAAGCCTTAAAGAGCAACCTAACAACCCATTTTAGCTTAAACACGCCCACGCCACGTTTTTTCCCCCCCCAACAATCCATAGGTCCCATGCCAGATGTAATAATAATAATACTAAAGCGAATTTGCAAATGGAGAGAAAAAAACTAAATTGTGCACCAATTTAATAAATCGGCTCTCGAATTCATAATAAATGCACGCGATTGACTGATTTGTGCTCTCGATTTAATGTCATATTAGCCCGTACAGCTTGCCTACGCCCCTCCTGTAGAAGGCAGCCGATGCCTTTGGTGCAGCGCGTTCAGCCAGCGGGAAGAGTGAAGACGACGATGAAGAGCCACTCCTTCACGCAAAATATACAGTAGTAATACTAATACATTATGAAATGACCTGTAATTGTATTTTGTTGATTTCCATCTAAGATGTCTAATTTATGTTACTTTTCGCTGAGGGAATGAATTATATGGCTACAACTAATGGTATTGTTTCCATAGTCCATCCATCTGTGGATTATATTTTCAATCAACTCACTGCTGAGCCAATCAAATGTCAATAAATTGTAAAAAAAATAAATAAATGCTTATTTTTAGGGCTGCGGCTATCGATTATTTTAGTAAGCGAGTATTCTACCATTTTTTCAAATCAGCACATTAATGATTTATCTCTCATCCGCCCGCACGTTTTGGAATGTTAGGCTGCTTTTATTACTTTACCCACCTGACACGCGGAAATAACTCGCATTCTCAGAGTCCTTACCCAAAAATCAATCAACTAATCGTTTCAGCACTAATTAATTACTTTTGTTTCCTCTGCTAGAAAGTGGTCTCGTTTTCATAACTGAGGTTAAAAAGAAAAGTTAAAGGCTCTTGCTTTCTCATGATCAAACTGTACAACAGAACAATGATGCAAAAATAGCAAATGAGACCAATGTCTCCACAGGGAAGGGATGATGGATGGCTGGATGGATGATGGAGGGATGATTCAAAGAGAAAGAGAGAGCGAGAGAGAGCAAGACATGGAGGGATGAAGCGATGAGACATGAAGGGAAGTGCGATATGCCATCCTCAGGTCTGCTTTACTATCATTTCACAGCCTAAACGTGCAAAGGTCAGCTGTTATTAATGGCAGGCCCTGAGGAGTGTGTGAGCGTGTGTCTTGTGAATGCAAATGTGCGCGAGACCGACGGACAGCAAGTGTGAAGGCTCGCATGTCACACCTTTCTGCTCTAAATGCCACGTAGCCTGCCATTAGTGTCGTTGCTGTATCAGCCCCGCGGGGCACGAGGCTCAGGGTGCGTCTGGAAATTTGACCTGACGCTCCCTTTGCTGCTTCCGTGTACAACAGGAGCGGTTTTACTTTGTCTGTCGTGAGCTTTTATAAAAATCTGCTCCGCTTTCCACCTGAAGCGCCGAGATTTTGCTTCTCAACAAATTGTAAGGGTTTAAAACAAATAGCAGAAGAAAGAGAGAGAAAAACAGAAAAAAAACTATCAATATTTTATATTTGTCATATATTTTTAACACTACTAAATAAAAGTGTTCTGTTTGTGACCTGGCAGTTCAACAATGTCGTTAAAGGGTTAGGGTGTTTTTCTGTAAAGCCATTGTGTGTATATTTTTTGCGTAGTCGTATAATCTTTCAAAATACTCTGATGGTATGTTCTTCTCCCTGGTGCAGTACATGTCTAACTAGCCATATGTCCACTCAATACCAGCACACACTGTCAGCACTGCCCTCTAGTGGAAAAGCCTCAAAACCCCCCAAAACTCAAGCGTTTGGCCAGTGCTGCAGGGCTAGACAATAAGGATTCCCCGATTGCCCCGGGGCAAGTTAAATGCCACATCGGGCAAGTAAATCAGGCAATTCACTTGCCCGTAAAAAGGAATGTTTCCAGAGTTGACGATGGAAGTAGCTAGAGCTGCACAAACCAATCGAGCACTCACAAGTGGGGATGGGTACCTGGTATTTTACGGGCCCTGCCTGGGGTTAAATCTTTAAAGGCCGTAGTATTATCACGTACGCTGCAGCCTCTCCTGCTGTCTGCGTCGGGCTGAGCTCCTCCACAGTCAGAGGATCAGACGGGCCGCGGGGGGCATTACTTACTTATAAGTAAGTGCAATTAATTAGCATTGTTAGCGGTGCTATTCCCCAATAAAAAACAAAACAAAAACAAAAACAAAAACAGGTCTAAGGACATATTCGGCACTATAGAGAGAATGGATAGAGGAGAAACTGCCACAGTTAGCTGTTAGATGAAGAACTGCAGACGACACGGGGCTCCTGTTGCGAACCAGCACACCTCCAACAGGTCACCTCCGTCACGTCAAGGCAAACAATTCATTTTACCTTGCCATGCTGTACAATGGAAAACCATTCACAGCATACCGGCACAGCTTAAATGGCCACGGTTCATAGCTCGGCAGCAGAATGCTTAGCCCTACTGAAAAATGGCATTAGGTAAATTTATAGGTACTGACTTTGGAAGTCCAGAACGAACAAAGCATTCAAACTACCCAGCACTATGTGAAGTCAAGGAATTTACTGTTCCTTGCTTACCCTTTAAAAACACTGTTAACACTGCCCCCCCCCCCAAAAAACAGCCTTGGTAATTGGCCAAATTGGATGGGGATGAATCTGTCTGTCCAGAAAATGTTCAGGATAAACTTTCAGTAGAAATGGTAGGAAACCTGAAGGAGGAGGGTGGGTCATGAGCTCTGCCACACGTGGACAGACAATGACTCAGTATGATTCTCCAAAACTTGAAAGCAACTAAATGTCACCCTGTTCCGGTCTTTTTGCTTCTTCCAAAAAAAAAAAAAAAAAAAAAAGGGACAAATGCGGCGTAAATGCAGAACGAATGCGGTGTAAATGCACGCAGTGCTCCAGCTGATGTATTTTTGGCTGCGGCTGTGTCCCAGTTGTGTGCGGCTCCTTGGTGTCGGGAGGCAGGTGAAGGGTGTCTGGTGACAAAATGCCTAGTGTGTGTAGCCTATTTTCCGGGTTTTGACCTTCCCTGAATACACCGCTGTGAGGAGAACGAAGATGAATTGGGGGAGCCGAGGTTGTCCACTCGGAGAAGAAAAAAAAAAAAAAAAAAAAAAGACTAACTGATGGATACGAAAGTGTTTGTCTCATTTTCTCTATTTGCCTGCTTTTCGGTTTTATTTTTCTCTCCATCTCTTCCTCTCGGTTTCTTGTCGGGATCAGAGTAATGGAGGGTCTGAGGTCAACCCGAGGACCACGGTGAGGTTTTGGGAAAACAGCAGTACAGATTGTCTGTTGTTTAACCTGCGCGGCATGGAAACCCAAGCCACACAAAATAGAGGAAAATGGATTACGGCTAACGCGGAAGCAGAGAAAGATAGAATCTTAACCTCTACAGCTCCACACCTGATGGTGTTTGTTTTTCCAGGTCATCAAGGGTTAGAACTCTCCTCTTCTTCCTCCACACACACACACACACACACACACACACACACACACACTTCTTCCTTAGTGTCTCGTGCAGGTCGTATGAGAAGACGCTGGGGGGCATTTTGTTGCTTCAAGGCGTTGATGTGAATAACTTCGATAAGTAGCTGGTAAGTCAGCATGTAAGATAATGGTTACGACAGAGCTTTTGTTAAAATAGAGTACTACATGAAGCTAAGAATATTACGTTTTTAGATTGGATTGAGTTTGCTTGTTGACTGGTTGCTGTGTTTATCAGCTGTCCTAAATAAAAGTGTTCCTAAAAATGTACATTAACTGTAATCATTGGCACCTTTCACAGGGCGATAAAAAGGGATGCAATTGCAAAAATATCTACAGATTTCCACATTATTGGGTGGGGTTTTGTAACTTTCTGATACAAAATTGGACCCAATAGCAACATTTAAAAAGCACTTGTCTCCCTATGCAAAGTCAGTAACAATTAAACAGTTAGCTGAGGCCATGTCTATTTCTCCTTTTAACAAATGTGTGATTTGGAATTTTTTGCTGAGCAGGTTTTGCAGCAAGTCCCTCTAATTTTCACTACATTAATAATTAACCTAAATGAAATATATATTATTTTAATATTACATTTTCCTGTAATTGGCTGCGAAATTCCTCTAGGCATGCCATATTTGTAATAACTCTTGACAATACATGAACAAAACTGCCAGAGGTCCTGCAGGAATTTAAATAACCAGACCCAATTCTACAATACGCCGTATGCATTTTGTGTATTTTGATGCAGATTTAAAAATGTTAAACTTTTTCTGTTAATAAAATTGCACATTTTGAAGATTGTGCAGCCTTACCGCAGACTGTTAATATTAGGTTGTTAAACCTGGGGCTCGGCCTGTTGGATGTTATGATGCCTATAGGCCCGGGGCGTATACTGGATTTTAATGGTGTATTGGCGCAGCTAATTATGGTTTTGTTTGTTTAAGCCGTTGCAATTTGTTGCTTTCTGAATATTTTTCAATGTAGCGGCTCTCAAGAGAACCTGAACTGTCAATGTTTACGCAGACTGGTTCACACCCTCTCCGTTCAATGCACTTCTCTATGTGGAGAGATACTAGGTCCGTAGCATTTTCTACATGTGTACATATAGTCGATGTATTAATTCATGTGCGATAAAGCAGATGACCATATGGTCATATTCGAGTTTTCAGTGTTTTTCCCTGGCCGCCCAGGTTGCAGTGTAACAGTTACTGAAAGGCTGCGTGTTGTTTGCCTAGCACAGGAAAGAAATAAAAAGTCCCTGTTTAATATTACTACGGCATCTTCTACTCTTTTGACTTTAGCCTGATTCAAAGCTGCTAACTAGCTAGCTGTTCACAGTCTGGACCAACTCTGCCGTGAAGAGTACAAGACGCCGCCGTAGTAACGTTACACAAACTGGGACTTTTTAATTGTTTTCCGGGGCAGCAAAAACAACACACAGCCGTCCAGAAACTATTATACTGCAACCTGAGCTCAGCTACACACTTTATGGCTGACTGAAGTAACATAAGGAAAAGGCTCACTTTCACAACGCCACCGCTGGCTGTCCACAAGGCCACCTTCCTTAAAAAGGTCCGGTGTGTAACATTTAGGAGGAGCTATTGGCAGAAATAGAATAGGATATTCATAAGTATGTTAGTGTATAATCGCCTGAAAATAAGAATAGTTCATTACCTTAGAATAAGTCATTTTTATCTACAGAGGGAGCAGGTCCCCTTCCAAGGAGGTTGCCATGTTTCTACAGTTTAATCTACAGCAATGGATCATATTCTTTAAGATCATCAAATGTTTACGCTGTTGGAGCATTTACCGTATGTTAGTTTAGAGAAAATGTGTATATCGAGATATACATGACATGGCGGCATAGCCTAAAAATAGAGATATTATTTATATCACCCAGCCCTAGTTGTGTATAGACACACACACACACACACACACACACAGCTGCTCTAAAGTCACCTGTTATATTGATGGTTTTCATCTTTCTTTCAATAATGGCTATATAATTATAAACCAAATGTATTACTTACATTTAAAAGAGCTGTAGATTAATTAAATGATTAAAACTTCCATTTGACAGGGGAGAATATTGTTGTTCCCCCTAAATACTCTTCAATTTTGAATTTGTTTTCCAGTCCAGAGAAGTGTAAGATCATTTCTATACCATAACGGTGCTCGCAATTGGGTTCCAAATATTTTGGGAACCCATTTTTATTCCTCTCAGCCATGTGCACGTACCGAAACCAAGCTTTTGTAGCAGGCGACGCCAAACTTCTTTTCTTTAAAAAACAAAAAAACAAAACAAGGATTTTGCCTTTATTCTGTTAGAGACAGCTGTAGAGAGACAGGATATGTGGGGGAGAGAGAGGGGGGGTGACCTACAGCAAAGTGCCGCAGGCTGGATTCGAACCCAGGCTGCTGCGGCGGCGAGGACTCAGCCTGACTACATGAGCCCGACGCTCTACCAGGTGAGCTGTCCGCGCCCCGACTCCAAACTTTTGAGCGCTAATGTATACACAACTCACTAGTTGCTGCGTACTGTCCATGGGACGGAAAATCATTTCAGACCGAGTGTGAGCGATAGAAAGAAAGGGGAGCTTGTACATTACACACACTCACGCAGCAGTGGGACAAATAATACCAGATGAAGAATCAATATGTCCATTCAAACGTCCGTTTCATTTTCTCCAGATTAGAGGACACTGTTTCTCTCTGTTCGATCACCCACCGACCACAACACTGTCGCTGTGTGCGCATGAGAACCCAGTGTCCTCATAGGGATGGGAAAAAGATGAAGATATGCAACATGTGAGGCCACTGAGGGGTCTCCGTAGGTAACATAAATGTGTGTACGTGTGTGTGTGTGTGTGTGTGCGCTTGTCCACATTTGGTACATTCCATTTCCACAGTGTCCAAATAAACGGTCAACCCTGGAACGGCTGATAAAGAGTGTGTGTGAGTGTGTGTGTGCGTCACAATATTTGTCCTGTGTTATTGGAGCTCGTGGGCCACAGAGTCCTCTATAAACACCCAGCTGTGAATTATTCAACAAATAAACACGTCTAGCATCTCACACACACACACACACACAAGCACACACACACACACACATTTGTGCTCATACACACATGCAACATGCATACACACAATATATATTTTAAAAAGAGGATATTCAATTCTCTACATGAACAGAGACACAGGGCTGCACAATACTGTTAAAAAAAATAAATAATCACATTGCGATTATTTTGATATGTATTAAGACTGCGATATGACTCGCGATTAGTGGGGATGATGATTTATGCATCACAATTTTCATTTTCTCTAAAAAAAATAATAAAAAACATTATTAAGAATTAGAATTCTAATTCTTAAATCATGATGATGTGACATGTTTTTCGGGGCTGTACCAAAGAAACATGTTTCCTTACATCTGGAGAGCGGATGGATAAATGCACTTTGCGATTTGCGATAATATTTCGATTCATTGTGCAGCCCTAACACACACACACACACACACACAGGCCATTTCATTCTGTCTCAGCTTAAGTGGATTTGGCTGTTCGTCAGTTCAGTGGAAGGTGAAACTAAACCTGCTGTTACCTTCGATGATGGGGTGACACCTACTGTTTGATATGAGGTACTGCGTGGAACTACCTGTCTGCCATAGTGTGTGTGACTCAAGCGGAGGTGGAAATGGTAATTCACGCATTTTATCTCGTCCCGTCTCGGCTATTGCAACTCCCTCTTCTTCACCTGCCTTGGTAAAACATCCCTGGATCGTTTACAAGCGGCCACAAAATGCTGCTGCTTTGACCGGGCCCTCCGAAAAGGTCTCATGTGATATACTATATTCAAATTCAAGGTTCTTGTGAGCCCTTATTTATAGAGGTTTGCAGGGTCAGGCGCCTGCCTACATCAGAGATCTACTGCAGCCTTGAAACACCAGCAGGTCTCTAAGGTCCTCCGATCAGGGTTTGTTTGCTGTTTCTCGAGCCAGGCTTAAAACTAAAAGGAGACTGTGACTTTGAACTTGTGCTCTTATTTTAATCGATTTCTATTTTATGGTGGGGTTTTTTATTCTTTGTAAGTCTGTATTTAGGTCAAAGGCACGTTGTGACACTCTGCTCTTGAAAGGTGCTATATAAATAAAGTTCCTTACATCTCCACCATCAAAGACCTTTTTTTCCCCTTCCTGTTAATTCATGCACTCAAGTTATTATTCAAAGGGTACAAATTAAGGAATTTGAAGGTGCACATTACTCACTCATGCTCATGAATCATCAGATATTCTATTATATTACCCCTATAATAGAAGTCTTTCATGGCAGAGACCTGGATATTAAAAGAAAAAAAGGCCTGTAACTAGTGATTATTTTCACTGCGGATTAATGTGTTGATTTGTTTTTAATTTAGAATTTAAGAAACCAAACTACAATACTAGAAAATACATTTATAACACTGTTACTCTAACTCAAACAACATATAGGCCTAATACCCCCAAAGGCAGGACAGAACATCATTAAGGAGAATTCATAAATGTATGAATTCAACTAAACTGGATGAATTTTCATATATTATTCCAAACGCTGGGGGACCAACACAGTGACTTTATTACAGCGAGTTTCTAAGTAGGAACTTAAGCTTCCAGGGTTCATCGAATCCATTATCAAAGTCTTGGAGGATTGATGCTGCCCTCTCCATTGTCAGTGTCTCCAAGAAGCCCTTCAAACGTCGATCTACTAGAATATGAAGTGGCAGGAAATGGTAAACAACAGTCAGACTAACAGTCTGAAACACAAAGCTATTCAATTTACTTACAGTGATTAGGGCTGGACCAGAGTATTCGTTCAGTAGGTTGGTATTCGATTTTCAATTTTGGGATTAGAATATTTGTTTTAAAAAAAAAAAAAATCTAAAATTTTATATTTAAATCTTGCGAAATACCGGTTTTAATAGGATGGGTCAGTTGCAGGAAGGTAACATCGTTATACTTAATAAATATATTTGCTGGAGTATGTTCTCTGTGTAGAGTCACACCTGCATGTGCTTTAATGGACAGAAGCGTCTGCGCTTGGATTTCGGGTTCAGCTGCATTGCTTTCACATTGTGGAAGATAGAATAATAGAAACAAAATGTATAAGTCTTTCTACCCGTTGTTATAAATCTAAATGAACCTACTGCACAATATAGTAGCTTGTTAAAACTCAAAAGTGAGATTCTCGTGTCCCAGTAAACTCGCCCAGACGTCAACATCATGCGCGCGTGTCCTGATTCAGTTCATCTGGAGAAGACAAGATGCCGAAGACCCCAGCTGTGTGGGAGCACTTTAGGTCGAGATAGGACAAGACAAAAGCAGTGTGCAAAAATTGCCTGAGTTACATTAGTAATAAACGTTATATAGCCTCGCATATTGTTGGCATGTACATTCGCCATGTTAATCAGTCATTTTACAGGTGATAAAAATGTGCACTTAATTTGCTTGGAAAATACTTGACCTGTGTGTTGTTTTTGTGTCTGTTATATAAGCCCTGCCCGCTGCTCATTAGTTTATTAAGTTTTTTATTTCATTTATTAATATTCGATCTTGATTGCTACCGAAGCGTCGAAGATAAAAAAAAATGGTATTCGGACCAGCCCTAACAGTGATATTAAAAAATAAATAAATAAATAAATAAAAAAACAAGAACCAGCAAATCCTCACAGTTGAGAAGCTGAAACAAGAAAATGTTTGGTATTTGTCCTTGATAAACAATTTAAGTGATTAACATAATATAATTTGCCTGTTTTCAGCAAAATATATCCTGATACTGACACAACAGCAGCAGCATTAAACAACTCAGAGATACACGGGAACCAAAAAAATAAATAAATCTTAAGCCTACCAGAAACAAAGGACCCCCAAGAGGGTCCCTAAAGAATATAGATATAGTATGATGTTTGAATACAATACATCTAAAACCACCAGAGATTAAACGGTATGAAAAATGTCACATCACAATTATAGCAACCAAAATGATCACGTTAACAGTATTATAATTGTTAAAATGTGCTGAAAATGTGCAACAAGTAGGCTACTGATACGCACACTGAAATTATTATTATTGGTGTCGTTACATTAGTATTATTATTCTCTCACTCACTCACACACACTATCTTCTGTGTTGCATTTGGAGTATGTGTAATGACCCCATGCACAATTTACATAAATACAAATGAGTCTTAAGAAGGCAGTGATAGTAACTGCGATGAGTCCAACAACTGACATGAATACAGAGGAGTCTACAGTGTTTCTCCTGTCAGAACACTTTTACTACCCATTCGACGACTGCTGGATTTTAAATGAGCATAATACATCGGTTGGGTCCTGTGCAATGGGCGACTAGAGTCTGCAGAAACACGCCGCAGCCAGCAGCAGAACAACGTGCGTGGGGAACGCTGAAAGCTTCAGGTTACATTATTGACAAGCTATAAGCAAGTTTGACAGACAAACCATGTCGTCTTCCCCCCCAATTCCGACGTCCCCACATCACAAAACCTCTGGAGCGCTGTCACGGCCTTCTGCCACGTTTTCACTCACTCAAAACAAACCCACGTTGCATGCTGCGCCTGCGCTTGTGAGACCGTTCCTGACTTTGTTAGATGCTGGACGAAGCGCGGTGATCAAATACGGTTTTAATGATAATTCAAATTTGAAACGGTAATACTAACCGCCTGGGGAATTTTAGCACGGTTCATCGTGAAACTGGTGACCGTTTCATCCCTAAAAACTACGCTGCTAACCTAACTGACAAATGTTTGAGGTGACACACTATTCTACACAGAATCAAACACTGAAACAGGGTTATCCCAGTGGGCTTTCCAAAAAAAAAGTAAAAACATAAATTAGACATTCTCTCAAAGGATCACTGAGATCCTTTTATAAAACGTGGCGTCCTCCTGATGGCCTTAGGGAATGGGGGGGGGGGGTTATTATTTAATTTATTAATATTTGATCTTGATTGCTACTTTTTCCAATGCAACCGCAGGGGGGCACAAGCCAGTGTCTTCATGTGCCAGTCCCAAGTCTGGATAAATGCAGAGGGTTGTGTCAGGAAGGGCATCCGACGTAAAACACATGCCAAACTAAAAATGCGAATCATGACAATGACTTCCATACCGGATCGGTCGGGGCCCGGGTTAACAACGACCGCCACCGGTTCTGTTGACCTACAGGGTACCGGTGGAAATTGGACTACTGTTGACAGTAGGGACTTTGAACATTGGAACTATGACAGGGAAGGCTAGAGAGTTGATTGACATGATGCAGAGAAGGAAGGTGGACATACTGTGTGTCCAGGAGACCAGGTGGAAAGGTAGCAAGGCTAGAAGCTGAATGTGATGGGCAGGTTTGGTCTTCAGGACAGGAACGCAGAAGGACAGATGGTGGTAGACTTTGCAAAGAGGATGGAAATGGCTGTAGTGAACACTTTCTTCCAGAAGAGGCAGGAACATAGGGTGACCTATAAGAGCGGAGGGAGAAGCACTCAGGTGGACTACATCTTGTGTAGACGCTGTAATCTGAAAGAGACCAGTGACTGTAAAGTAGTGGTAGGGGAGAGTGTAGCCAGACAACACAGTGTGTAAAATGACTCTGGTGGTGAGGAAGATGAAGAGGACAAAGGCAGAGCAGAGGACGAAGTGGTGGAAGTTGAAAAAGGAAGAATGTCGTTTAGTTTTCAGGGAGGAGCTGAGACAGACTCTGGGAGGTCAGGAAGTGCTCCCAGATGACTGGACCACTACAGCTAATGTGATCAGGGAGACAGGTAGGAGGGTACTCGGTGTGTCATCTGGAAAGAGGAAAGTGGACAAGGAGACTTGGTGGTGGAACCAGGAAGTTCAGGAGTGTATACAGAGAAAGAGGTTAACAAAGAAGAAGTGGGACACTGAGAGGACTGAAGAGAGTAGACAGGAATACAGGGAGATGCAGCGTAAGGTGAA
>CM022475.1:17727284-17742897 GCA_011952105.1 Coreoperca whiteheadi
GGGGGGGGGGGGTTTCAAATTTGTGGTCTCACCTCTGTCCTGTCCTTTGAGAACGTGTTTCTCACACAAATAAGTGGTCAGGTCCTCCTCCTGACTGCCTTTGTACCACTCCTCAATCACATCCTCATACTGCTCCACCAACACATCACACTGACACACACACACACACACACACACACACACACACACGTTAGTACCAGTGTCAACGAACATGACATTTGAGCACAACAAGGGTTGGTCAGGCTTTTGCGATTCTGTTTTCTGCTTGCAGGATTCACACCCTAAAAACCACACTTTTAATTTAGATTAAGCTGAGATTTGTGTTTTTAGGTTCCAAGATCTTGTTTGGATATAGTTTTTTTGGGTGAGGTCCAGACTCCAGCAACAGTATCACTAGTATATAGAACAACTCTTAATGTTAGACCTACGTGTTTCGGCTTGTGGCCTTTCATCAGGGTCAGCACGGGACACGTTACAAACAACGTTTGAATACGGTAGGGTATCAAGCCGAAAAACAAAAACAATTCAAAAGGGTACAAAAGAAAGTATGAAAGACAAACCAATCGCATACATCCACACACCCATATCAGCCAATGGGGCACCTAGAAAGGTGGGTTGGGTTTATGGTCATGAGGCTACAAGCCAACTGTAGTTCCAGACTGCCAGGGAGGCACGGGGAGCGTCTAACAAGGCACATGGACGACACAATAACAGGTGGATAAAATGGAGCGGTGCAATTGCCTATTTGATGAAAACACGTTAATTTATTCAACTTTTTATAGCGTACTATACATCATAAACATGAGAAAACCACATAAAATCACTATAAAAGCTCATTCATACCGCCTGGAAATAAACGTTTGAAGTTAAAAAAAAATCCAAAATGCTTCTCTTGTTTTCCTAAGAACATTGACATTACCACCTCTTTGGCTGGGCTTAATCACCACTATGCCTATAAAAAATAAATAAATAAATGTTTTTGTTTTACAGGTTATAAAGTCCTTAATGTTACTGGTCTTTCCATTGGTAGACTGGTCAAAGGACAAGCCGAAAAGCGTCGGTCTAACATTAAACTTGTCCTATAAACTACAAGTGCTGCTGGTTTCTGGACCTCCTGAGAGTTCCTCCCATCTCCGTGCACGTTGTGCCAAAAACCCCTACTCTGCTTCTACATGATGCGTTTGGTTTTCATTGTAACTGTGTGTTTTCCGAAGTACACGTTAACAGTGGTGATTTTCTACTTCAATAGATGACAAAGAAGGCATGCAAAACTCTCAGGACCAAATCAGTTTGATTTAAAAAATCTAAAGACGGGGGATTTTCTGTCATTTCAGTGAACGTGAGAGCACCTGTTTCTTAAGGTCGGCCACTTCTGCCGAAGTCTCGTTCCACAGCTCGTAGGGAATGTCCATCACCACGTTCACGCCTTTATTCACCAAACCATGAAGGGTGGAGAAGGTCTCGGACATGCCCTGCAGACAGACGGAGAGCAGTAACGGCGCTGGCAAACAGGACACAAAGCTTCCAAACGCTTACGCCATGAGACGTTTCATTTACAGGGGATGTATTTCGCTGCAGAGGCGAATCACCTCACTGCACGTGGAGATCACGACAGAGAGACAGGTCTGCGTCAAAAACGCTGCAAACAAAATGCAGCAAAAATGTGCCACTAGAGCTACGAGCGGGTTTACTGCCCCACGGGACACGGTGGGTTTCCAGGCGTCATGTTTTTGGAGACATTACTCTGCATGATCCCCTCCTGAATCTAAACGTAGAAGTCTAACTACTTTTTTTTTTTTTTCGTCAGTCTGAAAATCCTGAATTACACACCAAATAAAGCTCAACAAAACACAGAGCTGATGAGCGCTGGGAGAGGAACCACACCAATGAGCTGCAGAGTTGGGGGGGGATGGGAGGGGATCATCCTCTGGGGGGGTTCGTCACCAAGAGCGACCCCCTCCCACGTCACAGGAAGCCGTCTCACCCAATTGCTAATATAAAGATAATAACAGCAGCTTTAACGTTGTAGGATCACGTGAGACATGAGGGTTCTCAAGTCATCCGTTGGATTCACTGTGTTTGATGGAACCACACAGAAACCTAAATCAGTTTAAAATGAACGCTGTTGAAATAACATCAAACTGCTGCTCCACAACGTGTAAGTCAAATAACAGCAATAAATCTCTCGAGTAAACACACACACACACACTGACCTTGGCAAAGCGGTTACTACCAGTCCTCTCTTTGTGCAGATTGTACTCCAACAGCCTCTGACACACATTTTCCACCACCTCGATGAATCTGAGGTCTCTGTAGGGGGGGAGAGAGAGAGCGAACTCAAGGTCTCTGCAGGTTTCAGATCCAAAACTTCGGTCGGACCTTGTTTGACTGCAACACATTTGGATATTTCATGTTTTGTCTGGGGGACAGAATTCCAATCAGGTGCGTTTCTGTTGGACTTTTTGTGATATTCACGAAACTCAGTCCTTTTATTTCGGAGCTGCTTCTGCTGTACTTTGAGTCGACCAACAGGTTATCACCCCCACTCCCACCCCCACCCCCACGCCTTCTGCCCCTCGCTGCTTCGACCGTGTCAGGGATGACAACACTTTGGGGCTGTGGACGTCATGGGCGACCTTGTGGACGCCGAGTCGCTTCTCAGCTTTTGTTCTAGTGAAAGTGTTTTGGTTGCGTGACGCCCACGCCGCAAGCAGGTCTCATCACAGCGAGAGCCGGAACACGTGTGTGGTCTCACCACCACACCTGTAAAACACTCAATGTCACACGGTTTCTTCTGGTTTGGGAGTAATTGCACAGGAAAAATTAGCAGAACGTGCCGAAGGACGCCAGGAGTTAACGGTGTTGGGTAAAGCACATCAGACTCCTGCAGGGTAAAAAAATAAATGTGTCTACCTGTAACTGAACTTGAGATCATTTAGTTATTTTAAAAGCCCTGAATTTGGACGTCTTTGTCAGGCTCAAAGACAGCACTTTCAACTCCTCCCGGCTGATCTCGGTTATCACACATCCACCACCAACAGCAGCTCCGCAGCTTCCCCCGTTCTATAATAAGTTTCTGCACAGGAACTGAGACCTGACCAAGTTCCTGTCCCCTGCTGCCTCTGTGTGTGTGTGTGTGTGTGTGTGTGTGTGTGTGAGAGAGAAAGATCCAGAATCATCTCAGCAAACTCTGTCCTTCCACAGACAGCAGGGTGGGAGCTTTGGTTTCTACTGTGTAACATGTAAAATCGCCACAAAATGAAAAGACTTAACACATAACACCACACACACACACACACACACACACACACACACACTTACGACTTGACATATTTGATCGGCGGCGCCCCCTTGCTGTCTATGAAGCGGTAGTTTCTGCCGATGACTTCCTTGGTCTTCCCCGTCTCGTCGAACGCCGACTTCATCTCGATGCTGACAAACTTGCACACTGGAGAGGCAGACAGAGAGAGAGAGAGAGAGAGAGAGAGAGGCAGACAGAGAGAGAGAGAGAGAGAGAGAGAGTGTCTGATCCAGAAACAGTTCCCCTGTCCTGGACGGAAAGATTTCCTTCCTTCATGAGAACACCTGGCGACAGCCCGTGACCCGGCAGGTTCCTGCTAAAGTGTTTTAGCCTGCGGTCATGAAATTTAAAGCCATCAGCTGATTTGAGCTTACTACAGGTGTATTGGCATACAAGCAAATGTCTTCAATGACCACATGTAAAGGGATCCTCATCACAAACGGGTGTTTAAGTTAAGCATTAATAAATAAAAAAAACTACATATGGCTGACATACCTTCTGATTACCACTACCATTTATATTGCAAGTTACTTTCATTATGTTTGTCCAATCTGCATTCATCACACATCATCATCTTGACACTTCACACTTCAAATTAATGATTTATCAAAAGAGCAAATAACAGTGTTTAAAACTCTATAGTTTTAACACATTGTAATATAACGTAACGTCGTATAAACACATGTAGAGCTTTAAGCATGATTCCTTTACTCCTGTTCTTGGCTTGTTGAACAATATAAGCAACTCTGACGAGACATGGTAACGGTTACATCAGTCGCTTTGGGCATTTTCCTGAGCGAATCAACAGGTGTGAACAGCTGATCGCCCTCGGGAACAACACATATCACAATAATAACATTTGGTCTTAAGCTCTTCGGAGTCAGCTGGTGGTTAACAGCCAAGTGAGGCTGCATCCCAACAACCCTCAGGCCTTTCCTCACTGTGAGCCACCAGGCCATGGAGTTGCTGTGCCATTTATCCATTTCTCATGGTGCTGTGGACCTCTAGAGGCCCTCGGGCCCTGTTTTGGGAACCAAACGCGGCTAACAGACAGTTACCTTCACATTTGTTAGGGAGGTGAACCCACTCGTCGTCCCCTCCGTTCTTGGCTGCTCTCACCGACGAAACTATCAAGACAAACGGCACGCACGCCGCTAAAATCATACCGTCGGCTGTGTCTGGCTCTTTATCTACACATTAAACGCGGCTTTTCGCCTTTAAAACGCCCACAAAGCGCCGTTTTCTCGCCGTTCCCACATCCTTCTGCGGCTCATCGCAGCTGGAAAAATCTGACAGCGAGCTCTTCCGCGACGCACGCTGCGCTCCGGGCCAATCGGAGGGCAGCAGCTGGACCAATGAGAGGCAGGGGGAGGGCGGGGCGAGAGCTGGGAAGAGACAGGAGGTGTCACTCTGCGCCTATTTTATGATCGCAGGAAGTGAACCTCCCGTTCATGTTAGACCGTCCTTAGGTAAAATAAACGTTGACATGAGCCAACCGGCCACCAGCTAAATCATTAGACTTCAACAGAACATAAAAAAACGAGTTATTACGAGAGAATTTACACACTGTGATACTATATTAGCAATTAGCATATAGGAACTGTACTAAAATGAAGCGGAAAGGTGACAGGGTTATGTTTTTTTTTTTATATTTTTGCTGAGAGGAGGGTAATACATTTTTTTTGAGGAGGGTCTTTCAACTTCTTCTCATCCCAGATTAATATATAAATTCAGCCTTCCTTTGGGCTTGCTTTTTTTTTTTAATGGTTTAGTCCCCCACCCCAGTTATTTTCAGTCAATTAGGTATTTGTAGTTGTCTTTGTTGCATTCATCAGGGCCAGCACACATGCAGTTAACATCAATGTAACGTCAATCTGTCCGATTTAGCCACCAGTCTCATTTTCATCCTTCAGTTCCTGGTTCACAGCCTGAAACTTACAGCAGACCAGAAGGTGCCAAGCCCCTCGCTAATGAGCGGCTCCTCTTTTCTGTAGACTTTGGCTTCGGTGGTACCAGTTGTTTTGCCATTTTCTCTTTCCTCCAACAGAGGGAGCCATGCACACACCTCAAGGACAGTAAGTTATCACTGGTTATGCAACATTGAACTGAAAGCAAACCCTGTGTGTGTGTGTGTGTGTGTGTGTGTGTGTGTGTTTGTGTCAGCATTACCATCCGCTCAGAAGAGGCACGTACAGTTATCAGAGTTCTGACATGTCAAGGCCGGGTTGTATCTGCTGGCATTTGATGGGTTTGGGGTCGTTGGACATGGTTAGGCTACTTAGCCAATAGCCTTCAACCAGCTGCACGCAAATAAGTGTGTGGCTAAGTGTTTATAGGCTATCTGTGGAAAGACCACATAGATTGTATAAAATACAAGAGAGATGTTACATTCAGCAATGACAATTAGTCACCTAGAGTACACACTCCATGCAGCACTGTATGCTAAAGCCATATGGCTTTTTTTTGTCTGCCTGGATCTTGCCATCTTGACAAAGTTAATTCCACAACATAAAAGGAATGTGGGCAAGGGACTTAAAGTGGGGGGCCAATGACAACTTACCCCCATCCTACCCTACTTCCGGAACCCTAGTTCGAACCACACCCATCTTCAAACTCGGACTTTATTTTCATCACTACAAAGTATTTGAGAATTATTTACAGTTTCTTGTCAATCACAGATGACCGCAGTATGTTCCCTGAGGAACTCCTTCACACACAGTTCGTTAACTCTTCAACTCATCGGGACTTTTACAGACTATTCTCTGTAGATGAGTAACATATGTGTGTGTATGCACATACATACATCCTAGAATATATTGTAATTCTCTGTGATTGAATGTATTTGACTGCATTGATGTGTGTGTGTGTGTGTGTGTGTGTGTGTGTGTGTGTGTGTGTGAGGGGAAAAAAAGCAATATGTTTCACTCAGTAAGGTAAGAGTGTTTCTCAGTAGTTCAATAATAGTCCGGTTTTTCTGAGAGGTGCTTCAGTATACTGCTGCCTGCCAAAAGGGCCACAAACACACACACATACACATCCACACCGATCACTGTGTGTCTCATAGCAGAACTTGACACTGAGTTGGTGGAGGGGAGGTTGATGTAGAGAGAGAGAGAGAGAGAGAGAGAGAGAGAGAGAGAGAGATGAAAGCAGGTTTTTATTCAGCAGTGCAGCCCACACAATGGGCAAGCGAGGGCTTTGTTAAACAACTCTCATCTCTCCATCTCTCCCTCCCTTGCTTTCCTTTTCAGCTGTTCCTTGAATAAAATAATAATACATTCAGATTGTGTAGCAGGCTGTTGAAAAGCTCTTTCGCTCTCGACAAAAACAGTCTAAAAAGTGGCAGCTTTTAACAGTTTCAACTAATACGCGCTCAAACACATGTACACGAACACTAAACTGAAACAGCGATGCCAACCTGATCCCTAAAAGCATCCCAGACAAGGGACATAATAGAGGGAACTGGGATTAGAGGCTTTGTGTTTAAACCAAAAAAAATGTTTTCATTAAAAACTTGCATTGAAAGTCTGTATGCTCCTCTTGCACTGCTGGGGGTTTTCACATGTCCTAAAAGAAAGTCTGCAACAGTCTCGTCATCAATCACTTGCTGCACATTTTCTTATATTTACATAAAATAAAAGTCTTGGTTTCGGGAAAATGGGGAAATTGACCGATTGCTATAAGCCCCACCCCCCCTTAGTAACCGCTGCTACGCCTGTCAAGCTTTCCATTCTAGCACTGCACCGGTGCAGCTTTTAATGGCCAAGTTTCCCGCCGAATGTAGTGCAAATTTGAACAGAATTTCCAGAAAATTGGCAAAAGAAAGTGTGTTGTGGAAAAGTTTTGTCAGATTTCTGTGGTTTCCACTCACGTTTTATTTAAATTCGCAAATAGGTTTTTTTTAATTATTTTTTTTTTACAGGTGAAATAGAGCGTGACCAAAGAAAAACAAAGACATAAACATAAACATAATAGACATAATGGATAGACGCATAGACAATAACAAAGCTGCTACAATGATGAATGTGATGATATGATGAGAGGGAGTAAGTAGAGACTAGGTTAGATTAAATTGGGTCTGCGTTGGTAATGTGTGTGTGTGTGTGTGTTTGTGTGTGTGTGTGTGTGCATGTTTGGATGTTTGCATGAGAGGCAGTGTATCTGTGTTTAATGATCCTGGACGGGTTAGTGTGTAGGGAAAAAGAAGAGGTACATGGTGTTAATGTCATAGTGATAAACAAATTATGATGTAACAACAGTGTCATTATTATAGTATTATGCTAAAACATGTTAATAATATAATATTATAGTAGTCACCATATACAGAGCAGTGTGGTGTAATTAATAATCATTATTATAATTACAATAATACAGCAATGATTAATGCGCAAATTGTAAATGTGTGTCAACACAGTTGGACTGAAACACACTTTTAGATATCGGAGGCAGATTGAAATTCATAGTCATTTTTGAAGCAATGGCTCTTCCATTTCACACAGAAGTAAACAAAATCAGGCTTCTTATCTATAGCTGATCACTGGCAGTTTTGTTGGCTTAAATGACTATTTTATCAGGCCAACACTATTGTCTAAAATATCATTGTATGATGCAGCATTTCCATTAAATGGAACCAAGGGGGCCTTTCCTGAACAATAACAAGCGGCCCCGGATGTGGCTGTCCACAAACTATTGGCCATAAAGTGTAATATTATTAAATACACTAAATCCTATTAATAAATAGAAATCAGTTTCACAGCACAGTACAGCAAAGTAAACCTCCACTAAAAAAACTCCCACTGCTTACATAAGGAAATTCAGGGCATCTGACCTGATTTACTTGGATCTGGTCTATATTCGGCATTAGAAACCACTTCCTCACAGTTTAGCGGTGAGCTGGTTTCTTACAAGTCGTCGCGCTTGCTCTGTCAGAGGAGACAGTCAGCCATCTCAGAGAGAGTCCTCGTCTCAAAATGTGTCTAAAAATAGCCCGAGCAGCAGAGCTGGAGCAGACAAAGCAAGTGTTCCTGTTAAAAGGGACTTTTGTCAACGGCAAATTGCATTTATAGCTTCGCAGACGTTCGCAGCAGATGCTTGCTGGGGCACCGCTATGGGCAGCGACTCACCTCTGAAGGGCTAATTTCTCCTCTCTAATGAGAAAATGTGACTTCATGTTAACTGTACAGTATGTACAGCGTTTTTTAAAAGAACAGGAGCGATGTAACCAAATTAACACACCACGACTTCTCCCCAAACTCTCCATTAACCTCTGCATAATCAGTTCTTACAAATGTTAAGGTTTGATGATAAACTGCTGGGGAAGTAAAGAGAGGCATTCATACTCGTCTACCAGTGCCATGAAGGCAATCTAACTGATGCAAATTAATTTTAGTAATCAAAACTGTATGTCTTAATGAAGTTGATGTTACTATACATGTAGCCACTAAGACACTTCTGTAACAGACGTCACATTCTAACTGACGACAGGAAAATGTGTTAATTAAATCACGATATAATCGATGACCTTGGTACACCCCCCTCCTATTTGGAGAACCTTATATTTCTAAGGTTTGTGCAAATCCTGTGCCAACACTGGAGCGTGTAGAGATGAGACGACATCTGAAGTTGTTCACAGCGGCTACCAGCTTCGTTTTTAAGGTTCGAGAACTAAAACCACAAATTCCTGCCTGCAATTTGTGGTGGTCAAAGTTCAGTTTCCCCCCCTGAAACAATGTGAAACCTGTTGCTGTTGGAACATCTCTCTGCATGTGATGTTTTAAAACAAAAGACGGGCCAGCGGGCGAAAGTCACCGATCACACGACCTTCTTATACCGGAGACAAGAAAGGATGGAAGTCAAATAAACAGTCTGGCCATAGGGCAGTTTTCTAAGGATGCCTTTATTAAAGAGTCAACAACGTGCGCTAGCCGTCCGCTTCTAGAAAAATAACACAGTCATACATTCATCCATGTGGAAATCCAAAAAACTAAGAAAAACAAGGACATGTTTTTATTCTTAAAGCTCAAAATCCCTTTAGAAGGTGAGAGGGGAACCTGAATGATGCCATATGCTGTATATCTATATGTGTGCGCGTCACTGTGTGTGCATGTGTGAATGTGTGTGTGTGTGTGTGTGATGAGTAGCCGCGCCAAAATTCTTTTTCAAATCAGATTTTTACAACTACATGACCATGACATATGTGCTGGGATGCGATCATCGATCGACACCAATAACGGAAACATTGCTCCGCCAGCTGTGCTGAAACCGACTGCCTAACCTGAGCTGAGTGCGTGAATTAGGGCTCAACGCAAACACGCCTACGGCCCGATTAGACGCGACACTGCCACCTTTACATCCATGTGTGAACGAGGTGAGCGCTAATCCCACTGCGACACACTTGAAAAACACATTTTAACCTGATTTAATCTACGGTGTCTAATTTTAATGAATGTCACGTCTTAGCTCCCCCTGCCCCCAAACTCTATTTAGTGTCCTTAAACTTTTGCTACACAAGGGCTTGAAATGGTTTTCGAATCTGAGTGCGTCTCTCCTCCGACGTCGTCACTGTTTCTCTCTGACTGATGGAAAGCAAGAGCACCGTCAGTTAGTCTTCAGTGTTGTTCTTGTATTAGAACTGCATTTTAAAGCAAACCTTTATGTGTTATTAATGGACAGAACATTTGTGTTGTGTATGTTTTAGGTGTGTGTGCACCTCTACAGGCGGTCTATTTCAGCCTGTTCTGATGGATTCAGCTTCGTGTGATGCAACGACACTCCCTCCCCTCACACACACACAGACACACTTCTATAATGCTGAACAAGGCTGCTATCCTTGGTTGCCGTGGAAGCAGAGTGAAGCCACACAGGACTATTAGCTCTGTGTGTGTGTGTGTGTGTGTGTGTGCGTGCGATTCACATTACAGAGATCACACAGGGTTATCAAAGTGGACTGGAGGCTGCAGCCACCTCAAACCATTTAGAAGTCAAACCTGCAGCTGGTCAGTGGTTATATGTCTGTCGCTGTGTGTGTGTGTGTGTGTGTGAATAATGCCTATTGCTATCATAGTGTATACTCTATGTATGTGTGTTGTCCCATCCGCCCCTTTTAGAAGTTGCTCAATTTGTTCCTCTATTGCATAGTTCCTCTATTGCACACTTTTCCACCTCCTTCATTCCTTTCACTCAACCCTCCTTCCTTTTTTCTTTTTCCAAAACACTATCATCGCCTCAGATATAACTACCTTAATGTTAATCTTTTAATACACACACACACAAACATATTGTGCCGTGTACAAGTCTCCTACATATCAATCAAGGGCTCAACTAGGTTAATTATGGATCAATAATCCCTGTGCGACACACGCACACGCACACACACACACACACCCCCTGCAGCAGGTTAAACAGGCCCAGGATCAGACAGGCATTATCGATACTGATCCATCAGAGTGAGTGATTATCAGTCCCATGTGTGTTTCTCTGCGCCTGTGCTGCCTGTGTGACTGTGTGTGTGAGTGTGTGTGTGTGTTTGGTGATAATAACAGACCCGTTACACACAAGGCTGCAGTATCAATAAAACGGTCCTTTCAGTTGATCAATACTCTTCAGTCTGCACCCCTTTATTCCTTTCCTCTATTTCAAAGTTGAACAATAAAAACGCCGTCGTTTTAATTTTGGGTGGACGCCTCTCAAACATCCCATAGAGTCTGCGCACTGTTGTCATGGCAATTGATGAAGCGTGATTGATTATCATACCCTCTGGCTCTATGCATGTGCGGCGTTGCGCGGCCCTGATAATGGGGTGGTGACACGCGGGCTGGTTGCCGTGGCAACCAAGAAAATCCCGGCCCTGCTCTCTGGTTTATCTGCAGTTACAGTCTCCTTGTGTCTCGTTGAGGTGAAGTGGATACTGGCTCTGCTGGGGCACAGGCGCATTGCTTCCATCTTGACAAACGTGTGAGATTTCGTTGTTTTAATGGACAACAGCTTAGCAAAGTGGACTTTTGTCAACCAAGAGAGGTGCACTGTTAATGCTAAGATGAGCACAAATATAAAAAGGCATTAAATTGTGAGGCTTTAACATCATACTGACATATTTTTATTGTATTTCGCTCCACGTTCTGTAAAAAAGAAAAAAGAAAAAAAAAGCTATTTAAAAAAAATCTTATTTTTGGTTCCATTCTTATTAATGAGACGTTATGCCCCAAAGTTCTGATTAAAACACTTTGGGAACCGACGCTGCTGCAGCAGGACGGGTCACTTCTGCTGTTAAACTGCGCTGTGTTGACTTTGGAGCGAAACACATCCACCCCTCCACCTGGGCGCTCTCCTTCCTTTCCTCATTCGCCTTCTCGGTCAGACACGATCACTTTCCTGACACAGCGGCTCGTTCCTTCTGTGGCTCTCGACCTTTGCTGTCCTGAAACATTAGTTGTTTAATCGTGGTCCAAAATCCAAAGCTCGCTTGTTGAGCTTTAATTCCTTCACTTAGAATTAGTCAGTGATGCTGATTACATGTGATTTCTCTTCAAGAAGCGGTTTTCAGGAATCAATACACTCCCAAAACCCCACTTGCTCTATGTGAGACTGAGCGAGCAGATGAAACGTTGATTTATTAACTGTGTGGAGCGGAGGATCACAAGATAATTCAAATCTGAATCTACATTTTGTAAATATCCCAATGCATTAAAACTGGATTAATACCTTTTTTTTGGGCCACTTGGGGACAGTGCAACGAGCTGAAAACACAACACATTACCACATTGTCGTGCGGAAACGTTGGCAAACAGTTGCCTATTTACACGGCCAGCAGACACAGGGCAACTTTTGAACTGATTTTGAATTTTGTCCACTTGATAAATTTAAGTCCAATATTTTCCCTTTAAGCCTCTATTTTGGTCAGCTAGTCGCTAGCTTTGTCTGTGTGGCGTTTGGTGCTGGGCAGGCAGTGCCTTTTTTTCCTCAGATGAAGACAAACCAGGTAGACGAGCGTGGAGCAAACTCTAAACTCTGGATACCATCATTCACACTAAGAAGCTAGTTGACAAAATACTTTTTCAGGGTCTTTAATATAAAAAATATTGATTAGAGTAGCTTTAAAACTTGCTAAAATTGCGTACAGACCAAAACCAAACATCTATTATGCATTTGTGTCGTCTGCCTTTCTTTGGGGTCTGTAAAACGGAGCCTAAAACAGCAGGTGTAGTTGACAAAAATGCTGTTAATTAATGTGACAACGGCGTGAACTGGACACTCACATGTGAGGGCGCAGGTTAGCTGGTCCTTACATTTAGGTGGGTAGAACACCGTTGGCTAGCAGCAGGTGAGCTGCCACCTGTAGGGTTAAGGTTTGGTCTGGTTAGGCACAAAACGTGGTTAGTGTCTCGTGGTTAAGGTAAGGGTTAAAGCTAGATGTTATTCCGCTTTTACGCATTTGTCTCGCTGTGTTGTCGGTGGGATGTAAAATGACATAAAATTGATTGCTTTTAAAAGATGACACGGGTGTCATCACAACCCACTTAGCTGCCCCACCCCCCCCCACGCTGCCAGCGCCAGGATGGCCGGCAGCGTCTGACTCCGCCGCGCCGGGCTTTCTGGCTCTGGACGTGACATTATGATTACAGGATGTTGAGCGGGTAATCGGGTCTCCATGGTTACACCGTGACATTTTGGGACGTTGATTCATCGACAGGTTGAGGCTTTCTGCTGCCTTTCGCTGCCAAGACAGCTGGTGGTGAGGTCACAGCGTCTGCCAGAGGGGCGGGCGTGTGTGTGTGTGTGTGTTGTGTGTTGTCTGGTGGAGGTTCGGAAAAGAAAGACCGGTAAGGAGAAACCAAACTGGGGAAGACAATCAAGAGAAAGGGAGGGAGAATGGGAAAGAAAGGATGTATAATAAGGACAGACAGCTGACGTCGTCCTGGTGAAGAGGGAGACAGTGGAGGACTCTGGAGAGATCTCATAAAGGCCAAAACATTTGGCCAGGAGCTACTCATCACACTAGCTGATATTTAGAGTGTGCGCGTGTGTGTGTGTGTGTGTGTTGCAGGTAATGGTGTTTTTTTTGATCAAACATGCATAATTTCTCTACTTCATCGCTGACAGTTGTATATTAACCAGAGTAAAATTCAACAGCCTCTGCTCATGCCAACCTGTTGGAGTCGCCGCTCAGTGCGACTCCAAGAAAAACAAAAAAATCATGATGAAATTCTGGTGAAATTTCCCTTTAAAATAGATTTCCAAGATTCAAACTCGCTTTTTCCATCTGTTCATAAATCTCCATTCCTCATCTTTTCTTCCCCCCTCCGTACCCTTTTTTCCTACCTTAAGTCCTTTCTCCCTCACCTCCTTTGCTTTCCTCCCTTTATTCCTTCCTCCTTGCCTCCTCCGTTGCTTCCTTTCATCTCCTTCCTTTTCCATCCCGAAAACGTTCTGCGATTCACTCCCGTTCGCCTTTCCCCCCCTCTCCTTCCCTTCCTCCTTTCCACCCATTCATCCATCCATCATCCCTCCTCCTCACAATGAATATCACCATCTATTTGTATTCATCAGGTTAAAGTGTACGTATTAAGGAAGAGCTGAACGAGAAGCCAGGATATCATAGGCAACTCAAATAGAAGCAAAGACATTCTTTAGAAACCAGAATAGTCCTCATTACTACTAGAAGTCTCTTATTATTATTATTATTATCGCTATTATTATTACTAGTATAACTGTTATTAGGATAAAATAAAGTTCCTTGGCCCTTGTTGATGCAGAGAGAGAGGGGGGGGGCAGGCTATCGACAGCAGAGCAATGGTTCCATGCCGTTCCCTTTCATCCACGTGATCCGGTCAGAGTTAAATCCATCAGATTCCAGAGTTAAAGGGGAGGTTATTCCATTTGTCCCGTCAAAGTTTTGCAAATTTATATTAGTCACATTTCATTTGGAAGTGGGACTCCTTCCATTTGGCCGAGTTTCACGGTATTTCCATTCAAATTCCAGTGGTTTTTAACAGGATTTAGTTCCATTTTGAATCCGTTGCAGAATTGAAGTTCGGTTAAAGGGAAGGACAGCGTCACGTGTTGAAAACCAGACAGGGACTTTTAACAAGATTTCCCCTTCTGAAAAGTCACTTTGGCTTCTTGTAAATTCCATGACAGTAACGCGTGTTTGAATCTCCCAGAGGAAGGAAGAGAAACCTTTGTACTCTCCTTTAAATGCTCCTCCTTTCTTCTCCTGTGGCATGCGTGGGAAATGGCAGACGTTTATGAGGACGGTTTGGTGTCATTTTGTTCACGCCGCGAAAAAGGTGCCCGTTGACCTCGACCTGACCGTGAACATGACGTGCTGAGGGAGCGGCATGGAAACGGCAGAGCGAGTCAGACTTGCTGCAGACTTGTCCCAGTTGTTCACTGCAATACGACAACAACAAAATAAATCCGTCAGCAGCTCCAGAGCGTTTTCCCCATAGACCACGATTCCATTTGAAACTGCTGACAAGTCACTTATTACTCTTTGTGTTATGAACTTTTAAACTATGAGGGTTCAACAAGTGTAAAACATTCCCAGAGACTAGAAAAGCTATTTCCATGTGTGATGTGATGTTATCGCCATGTAAAGTCTAAAGGCTCAGGGAAAGAGACAGTAATGAGCATATGCGGTGGGCGGCACACCGTGGAAAGAAAATGGTCTTAAATCCAATTTTTTCCAGTCAGATACATCCATGCAGTTTAGGGACGTCATGAAGCTCACATTCTTGGCGAAAAGAAAGACAGTCTGAGTGGCTTCAAAACCGCTCTTACGTTACATCGCTTGCTAGTTAGCTCACCAGCGGCTTATTTCGGTAGCTCCCTCGCTCTCCAGCGAGTCGGCCCACTCGGTGGCAGGTTAGCTTGGCACCTCGTTCGCTAGGTATTTAGCTCGCTGGCTAACTTGTGTGGGGCCTGGCGTTCCTATTGAATTGACAAGAGTGGACAATGACGTGTCTGCGCCATATTCCCTGGGGAATCCCAGCCGACCAGATACCCAAATGATGTCAAACTGTCTTTGTGAACATCTGCCATGTCATGCCATTTCAGGGCCGCCACCCAACTGCTCTGTTCTTGGAAATGTACTGTAGGATTCCGGGATCCATCCCGCTGAGTCCCAGAACAGATTCCGTTGGGTTCCCGTCCCCCCTCCTCTCTCTCGGTCTCTCTCCCTCTGAATGCGTTCAGCCATTTGCAAACAAAGAAAAACAGTTTGGTTGTCCCGCTCCCCTATAGCTGTGTGGTGACAGAGTCCTCTATGACCTCACAGCTGTCCTCTATGACATCATCGCACGGTCCCACCCACCC
>CM022475.1:17742922-17772695 GCA_011952105.1 Coreoperca whiteheadi
CCCATCATCATCACCCCTCCTCCTCCCCCTCCTCCATCCACGCCGCTCTGGCCCGCTCCTCCCACGCCTCCGCCCTGGAAAACGTCCTCGCTGGAGTCCAGGAGGCGCGAGCTGGACTCGGACATGTTGGAAGCACAGTGCAGGGATTGGCAGGGGCACGGGGGCGGGAGGGGCAGCGTCAGGAGCGAGTCCCGCCCGTTCGATCTCCGCGGGGAGAACGAGGGGTTATTGATGTCGACTGAGCGGCCCACCTCGTTCAGGTGAGTCTCGCTTCTGGTCACGTCGCTGAGTCCGAAGTCGGAGTGACTGTGGCTCCCCAGGGGGCGGAGCAACCCGTCGGAGATGGTGTACGAGGGCGGGGACTGGAGGGGGAGAGGCATGGGTGGGGCTTTGCGTTTGGAGCGTGAGAACAGGTAGGAGAGGCGCTTGAAAGAGTCTGTCTTTGCGCTCGGAGCTGAGAGGCGCTGCAGGCGGCTCCTCGTACGATTTAATGACGTGGAGAACGATGAGGAGAATGACGAAGACGGGGAGGGCAGGACGGTGGTGGAGGATGGAGGGATGACAGTTGTCTTCAGCCCGTTACTCTTTGGTTTCCCCTCCTCGTCCTCCTCCTCTTCCCCCCATCCAATGCCCTCCTCCGGCTCCCCCTCCTCACCCTCTACCCCTCTTTCTAGCTGGGGCATGCCAGAAATGGAGCGCACCAAGGCGGACACGCCAAGCGTCGGTGTCGACCCCACGTCGTCCTCCAGCGGGGTCATGAAGGTCACGCCCTTTGACCTCTGGCCCCCACCTCCACAGCCATCACCCGATTCGCTGTCATCCTCCGAGGCCATGGCGCCATCGTCTCTCGCTGTCTCGCTGGAGGACGAGTAATGTCGCCGGGGAGGACGCCGGTTGCCGAGGAGATCCAAGACCTCGTAGCGGAAACTGGAGATGTCTTGCTTTAACTCCTAGAAAAGGAAGAGAGAGAGAGAACTGCTGTGAATTTAATGTAATCATGTAATTATTGGTAATATTTAAAATGAGTTTGCGTGAGCGCTGTTGTTTTAGTGAAGAGACAATACATCTCTCGGTCGTTTAAAAGTATTTTAAAGCACAAGAATAAAAGAGAAATAAAAGTATTAAGGCTGAGGAGAAGAAAATAAACTATAAAAAGAACGCTTTAACTCTAACTACAAGTCAAATTTACCTTTGTCATGATGAGCCAAGAAATGTCATTAAAGATAGGCTGAAACAATTCCTTCTAAAGCTTTAAATGGAATAAATATCTGATATTCAGGCGAGAAAAAACAGCAGAAGAAGAAGGGGGAGAGGAAGGGAGGTGAAACATCAATTTGTGCAGTCAGAGGGTGAAGAGGAGGGTAAGGACTCAGGAGGATGGTGGTGAAGAGAGGGAGATCGAGGTCAAGAGACAAGCAAACGAGAGAAAGAGAGAGAGAGAAAGTGAGAGAAATGTGTGACTGAAGAGAGAGGGGTCGGTTCGAGGGAAAAGACTCACTTTATAACTAAATTAATTGCTTAATTCACTTAAACCTAATTTGTTTTAAAGTCTTCACGCAGATCCCAGCTACCCCCCTGAAGAAAGGTAGGATATAAACAGTAGTGCTGTGCTTTTTCAATGACAGTCCACTCTGAAACTAACCACGTGCAGCGTTTAATTAGCACATAACTTGCAGGGACATCATCATGACTGAATGTTATTTCACACTCACTGTCTTCATTTACAGTAATTGTCTTATTAGTGCTGAAACAATTAGCCTATTCATTGGTTAGTCCTTTCAGTCATTCCTCAACTAGAAATGCTAAACATTAGCGAACGTGGGGATTTGCCGCTGTACGGCCTGAGCATGTCAAACCGTCTGCTGTAACTCTTTGCTTCTTTCTCTCTCGTCTGCGAGAGAAGCAAGGAGCTGTGAGCCTGAGTCGAACAAACGCAGTAAACCTGAATCCTTTCGTTATTTAAAATACGACCGCAGCTACTGCATCTCTTTTCTTTTTCACGCGCCATGTGGGATCCAAATGCTGCACACGTGGCTTTATTCCTCGGAGGCTAAAACACTGATTTACTGCAACATGCACCCGATGTTACTTACATGTTTTAAAACACACACTCACACAAACACACTCGGGGTGTGAAAGTGATTCAGCTCGATGTGCACCTGATGTTGTTTTTGCATTGAAAAAGCCCAAAGGAATTTTCCACTTCAAAGCCCAGGCTGGGCTCCAGAGGCATCATGGGAAACAGACTCGGGAGCTAAAACAGCTCAGAATAAATCACGGCTCAGAAGATTTGGAAGAAGCAAAGAAGAAGCCCTCCTCCCAGGATTATCGACTGAACTGTTGGTATTGATCAGAGCTGTAGACACTGGGCAGCACACGAGGAGAAGAATGGCTCGTGACGGGTTGCAGTTATTAAAAATCTTTTAATCTTTCAATTAAACCTTGCAGCGATGAAGCGCAGCTCTGCCTTTACTATCAATAAAACCTGCAGTTTTTATCGCTACGTAAACACAAATAAACAGTCCCCGTTAGGGTCGGTTACCGAACTTGGTACTTTTAAGGGTCCCGACTGAATTATATCCTGATGACCGATTCACGTTAAATCAATCGGTGAAAACTGTCGGTACCTGCGAGAGTGAGACCGCGTCCCCCCTGAGGCTTGTTCAAGTCACAGCGAGTCAGGGCAATGGCGAGCCGGAAGTGGTCGCAAGTGTCTTCTCAGAACCCGACGCAGACAACACTCGCTGTAATGCAGCATGCAAAGCTGTGCAGGGCAACGCGTCCAACTTGAGGAAACACCTGGTCGAAAACACAACGGATATCTAAAAGCTGTAGAGTGCACCGTGTTTCACAGACTAAAAGCGCCCGGCAGCAGCCGTGTTAGCATCCCTGCCGCTCTCCAACTGCGGTAGTCTGGGAAGTTTGGTCTAATTTTCTACAACTGACATCGCATTTTACTACAGAGAGAGTAAAGTACGGAATAAAGGTACCCGTCGGGTATCGGTACCGAATTCCAGGTTCCGTATCGGTTCAAATGTGAATGGTACCCAACCCTGGTCACTGGGCACCTAATGTTTCAGCAGACTGAGCTTTGAAGGGCACCCAGCTACAGACTAATGCACTTACATTGTACTTACCGTTTAAACTCGCTAGTGTTTGGGCAGAGGCAGCCAGGCAGCCTTACACCAAAACAAGATTCAGACACTTTCTGTCTCTTTTTTTCCTTTTGTCCTCATCTTGTCTTTGGATCCCCATAAGCCCTCACCGTGGCAACAGCTGCTTGTCCCCGTTTCCACCATAAAGCAGGCCACCCACCTTAAAGTTCTCCTCCGTCAGTCCCTCGTCCGTCTTGGCGCTGCGTATCATGGCCGCCACGTACCGCTTCACCAGGCTCCGGATCACTTCCTGTTGGAGACAGTCGCCATGGTTACTCAACATACTCAACATTCAACATATTTGCTTGACTTTCATTCACGCCCCTCCCTTTATTTAACCCCTGATCTACAGTAATAGTTTGTAACGTTAACTCCGTTAGAAATAAGATTTTATTCATTTTAAAGGAAAAATATTTTGAAATGTCTTGTCAAAGCCAAAATTAAGGACATATATGTAAACATATATCTGGGCCTGAATCACAGGTTACATCTTGCTTTTCTAGAAGCCAAAGATCTTTGGTTGCACAGTTGAGAACTGGTATCCTTCCCTGGACATTGAAGTTGGTAAAATAAAAACCTTTCAGGTGGAAAGTGAATATTGTACATACTGTGATGATTTCAGAGTGTCGATTTTCCATAAAATGGCTCGACAAAACCCTGAAATATTCCGGTGTACAGATAATAGAAAATCAGAATGGTTGTTTATTTTCAGTTTGTTCAAGTTTAACAAACTTTGTTTCAAAGGCTTGTAAAAGAAGGCTACAGTACTCTGACTGGAGCATTTATTCTGAGTCCTCCAGTGTTACACTGTAATATTCAGTTTGTATTTTGTTGTTTGAAACTCTGATCAGGAAAATTATTCAAATTGCTTTATTGTTTGGGACTTTTGATGCCATTGTTTGAAACATCCAAGTGTTCTGGATCCGGCTTATGTGGATTTGTGGTGTCGTTTAATCCCATGCAGGTTGGACAAGGTAAAAACTTAATTCATTCGTTCAGTTGTTTCCCCCAAGAAACCTTTACAGAAATTCAAGGAAAATTACGGGCCAAGGAACAATTTACCTTCATGGTTGTCAGTGTTTTTTAATGGTGATGAATGAAACCATTACTGTGTGATCATTTTAAACTTGTTCACTTGCTTGTTCGTCGCAAAATGCAGATGAATTCAACGTAACTGATGAATTTGAATGTTATTGTCTCATTAAGTAATCAGCCAATGAGGCGGGTGACCCTTATTGATTAAAAAGACCAAAGACAAATTTCACCAGCATTTGGTGCTCAGTGGGTGGTAATTCAAACCCTGACACCCTGCTACAGTATGCACGCACACACACACACACACACACACACAAACTAACACGCTGCATCCTCCCACAGTCAACACCTGTGACTGCCAAACGGGATGGTCTGGCATGCTGTCACTCTCCGCCTCTGCCAAAACACACCACACACGCTGTTAAAGTGAAGGGCAGGTTCCTACAACAATCCTTAAAAACATGGACGGTGCTCAAAGTAACAATCGGCGCTGCCAAATACAAAAGCACTGGCGTTCCTGCGTCTGTAGTCGCTGCCAGTGCTGAGGTGTCAAAATGCCAGAGCTCCGTCTCGCTTGATTTGCTGTACAAATTCTTATCCCCAAAAACTGGACATCAGAATTACTGTCGTGGCTGCCAAAGACAATAAACTGAAGAGTTTTAAAAAAGGTGCTCAATCTCTGTTTAATTTATATTAGAGGATACGTTTTTGGAAAAACTCTAAAAATACAAATGTGTGGATTCACAGTCATCAGACCTGATATCAAACGCTGTTAGGATCGGAATCAGCTTTATTGCCAAGTAGGTTTACACATACGAGGAATATGCTTTGGTATTTTTGGTGCTAAACAATAAACATAGTAGTATAAAGAAGTGCAAAGAAACAAAGCAAGTAGTGCTGAGTAGATAAAACACGTGGAGTTTTATGAAGCCGTTTCCGATGAGACTCAGAGACAGACTGAAAAGATGCTTAATCAGAGCAGTGGTGGCACCCTGCCAAAGTGCCCTTGACCAAGACACTGGCCCATTTCACCGTCAACGCCAAAGACTGAACCACACATTCCTGTGGCCAGGAGAGTGCGAGACTCATGTTTCAGGTAGGTTGACAAAAGTGTGTGCTTGCTGCTCACGTTTGGTAGAGCTCAGATGTACCCTGTAGAGCTTTGGACCGCTGGTAGGGCTACGGAGGCACGCCTTTGGTTAGTTTGTATCCTGCACGAGGACGCACTTCCACAGGCACGAGCATGCAATCGATGTAACGCATGTGAAAAGGCGTAGCGATGTGCAGTGAAGAGGAAGACTGCGAACTAGAAAATACGGACGTAAATAAAACAAGATTCATAGAGTAACTTAAAGGAGTTTTTGACCTCTATTGGCACTTTTTGGCCATTTTTTCCCCCCGAGTGGGTCCCCCGTCTTGTTTGTATTGCGCATGTGGACGCAAGTGTGGAATGTAGGACTGTACTTAAGTACAAATTTTAGGTATGTGTACTTTGCTTGAGGTTTTCCTTTCCTTCTTTTCTTTTTACTTCTTTCTTTCTACTTTTCAGAGGGAAATATTGTACTTTTTTACTTCACTGCATTTATCTGACAGCTTTAGTTACTTTACAAATTAAGATTTTTGCACATAAACATACGAAGAGTTTATAAAATATGTTGTTTTGTTATAAATGAAACATTCCCCAACAGTTCATACAAGAACAGCCGAAACGATTAGTCGATTAATCTATTGATATAAAATTAATTGGCAACTATTTTGATAAATGTTTCATGGTTCCATCTTCACCAACGTGACGATTTGCTGCTATATTTAGTTTTTAATCATTTTTAAGAGTTGGACCGCTGGTGCGACCAGACAAGCGTTGAATTTAGAAGTTTTACAAACCCAGATTAATCCATAATGAAAATAATCATTAGTTGCAGTCTGATAGAAAACGAGCTACAGCAGTAAAACCCTGCTTTTATATTAATGCTTGAGTAATAACAATCTATTGATGTAATATATAATAGTACAACAGCCACAGGGGACATTTTACAGCATTGAGAACTTTTGCTTTTAATACTTAAACTACATTTTCCTGATTACTTATTAGTACTTTTATTGAAGGTAAAGGATCTGAATACTTCCTCCACTGCACATTCACATTCCTACCAATGGTTTCCACTGAACTACAGGTGGCGGTAATTTGCCAAGAAACACAGCAGTGGTGCCAACAAACGCAGGGAAGAAGAAGACCGCAACCTAGTAAACATGGATGTAAACAAAACACTGCCAGAGAGACATGGCTGGGGGAGATGCAGTCTGTTCTGTGTGTGTGTGCGTGTGTGTGTGTGTGTGTGTGTGTCAGAGCGAGGCTGGGAGCGACAGTGAAGCAATATGGGTGCAAATACGCAGAAAAGGGTTTTACTAGTGTCTGGACTGATTCTGCTCTGTCACAGATTGGTCTGTTACAGTCCCAGTAGCTCCAGTGGTTTGGATTTCAGCTGACTGTGCTGTTAGAGAAATGTAAACACCAGTGAGACCACCACATGTTCTTCTGATAGGAAGTATTCTGGTTTTATTTGCTCTCAGACTCCAAAGCTCTTCGCAAGGCTCAGAGAATATTTCCAACCTTAACAGGAGCAATGATTTGTCTTGCCCTAACAAAAGAGGGACCCTTGTAAAACAAAAAACACAGACCCAGAAGAGGTTAGACCTGAATCTTTAGCATCAACAAGGTTTTTCAGCTGCTGTTAAGTTGCTCTGTTAATAGTGTTTTGGGAAATAACATCGATACCACTCTCATACCTAACAAACTTTTATAAACTTTACGTTTGTTTAGTTAGTACAAAACCCGAAGTGTAACAATGACATGTTTTGCTTTTACGGGTGGTTATGTGGCGGACTATTTTCTTTTCGGAGACATGTACTTCCTGGAGTCTTCGCTGGTTGCCTGGCAACCTCACAGTGACGACGAGACCGAGAGGAAGTCACTGCACCCGGCCGCTGGTAGGTGGAGTTTGTTACCTTTTGGCAGAGCCAAGCTAGCCGTCTCGCCTCGTTTCCGGTCTTTATGCTAAGCTACGCTAACAGTCTCCTTGCCATAGCTACATCTTAAACCGTACAGACAGCTGTTTTTAAGCTGGACTCGGCGGGGTACTGGTCTGCTGGGGGGGGGGTTGGGTTCTTCTGAAGACCTCTAGCACGCACACACACACAAACACCTCGACACACAGTAAACAAACAGCTGTGACGGGTGTACACACCTGGTAATGCTGATTCTGTATCAGGCTGTCAGCGTGGCGTTCCTGCAAAGAGAAAAAGAGATCATGTTAAGCACATGATGTTTCTGCATCCATCAACGCATTGTCCTGCCGTGTTCTTTCCCCTCCCTGTTTCCTGGGCTCTCCTTTACCTTGTTTTCCTCCCAGACGACCGGATATTACGTTACTCTTTCGTTCCAAAATGAAACGTTTCTTCAAAATGACGACGAGCACCAAACGGAAGAGAAGAGGTAACAAATTGCTTTTGGCTGACAGAATGACACTTTTACAGCCCGGATCCTCCTCATCGGAGAGGTGCAGAGTAATGAACTCCAGTTAATCATCTTTCTCCACTAAAAATGGATATCAGACATTTTGGACAGAGAAGTTCTGCTCTTAATTTACATTTTAGGCCGTTAGCTGGTGCTTTCACCCAGCAACACAGTCATCTAAGTGGCAGATGTGAGCAGAAATGTGAGCATCTTCTCTTTAAAGGGCTCTTCTCACCTTCGTCAGTTGGTGGAACCAATTGAATCAAGCGTACTGAGAGCGTTCAGGTTATTTTTAGAGAGCTACAGCATCAAGCCCTACCTATATAATTCAAAGCGTTTGCACTCTGCGACTGATGCTGCAGACGTAGACGCAGTGCGGGCATAAGAAAACATCATTCATGCAGCTTTTTGTGACCAAACGCTTTGCAAAAGAAGACGAGAAAGAGACAACAGACAACATGATAAATGTGCATCCCCAATCAAAAAACGGCAATGTATTATGTCAGCTAAAGGCCAATTGAAACAAATGTGTTTTAAGATATTTACATCAAATGCCGATAGGTAAAGTGTGCCGAAGTGAAGCAACTTATCAACTGTGGTAGCGGCACTCTAGATATACAAAATGTCGATATGGCATTTAAAATTTTATTTTAAGCCATCATCGGTTCCTTTTTTCATCAAAGACATAGTGACACAGGAATTGTTGAAGTTGAACGTTTGGTCTCTGAAGTTTAGGTTTGCACTGCGGCCACTTGGAGTGGCAGAAGCAGGACGTTTCCACCATTTATCCAGCACATTTAGCAAGTTCCCCCCGCAGCACGTGGTCTTCAGGGGTTACAACTGACTCAGTCACACATTGTGACGTTAAACATTCTAAAGATCAGCCTCACACCAATCCTTGGTTTTTCCTCTTTATTTTCCTCCTAAACACAAGTGTGTGGATACATGTTTGTGTTTACCTAATCACAAGTTCTTTTTATTTTTTATTTTTCACTGACTTACTCCACAATTTGTCCATGTGCACGTAACCTCCGGCAAGTGCAGAAGCACCTCCAGGGGTACACGTATCCTTGGCAACACTGGGTGAAAGTATCTAATATGTATTATTGATGTTTCCGTGGATGATTGCTTCTTCTATATGAAACGATGATACCTCTCTTTTGCTCTGGCGAGGGCTTGTCAGCATAAGGGATGGAATGATAAGCTGAGGCCATACTGAGATTTCTGAGAGCGGCTAAACAGGTTCTTCGAGTGTTTTGAGATGCCTTTGAATCAATCAAGACTGTTTGGTTTTCTGAGTAGGTAGGAGGTACACTGTCTTGCACTTCATCAGTTACACCAATGGACCTTTGGCTACGGGACAATCGGCTGTTGCACTTGTCAACGTCATTCATCGAAATCGAGTCACTAAACAGTGCTGCGTTCAGGTGCTGCTACATGAGAGAAATCGAGCACAGGTAAATCTAAACACTGAATAAGAAAATAAGCAAAAAGGGCTAATCAGGTTTGATTTCGATTGAAAATATCCAGTATTGTATTTGTGTTTACTTTGAAAATTATTAACAAGGTGAAAATCAAGATTTTAGGAAATCAATAATACACACAAAAAAAAAATCACAGTTTCTTATTATTAGTAGTAGCATTATTATAAGAAGAAGATTTTTTTTCACAAGAGGACTGTTTACTGTAATTTTAGATGGTTAATATCTTCTTGCTAAAAGAAAGTGTGGATGTATGGGCTTTTATACTATCCGGGTGAGAGCTGGTTAATGCCAATCTGCCCCTTTTGAAAATATTTAAATACATAAAAACACATTAAAAAGGAAAAATGATGAGCCTCCAATGATCAGAAAACCTGAAAGTGGATCTGGAGGCCAGTTTATTCATCCAATATGAAACTGTGCCAGCGGTGGTGGAAGAAGTACTCTGAGTAAAAGTAGTAATACTACAGTGCAGAAATACTCCGTTACAAGTAAAAGTAAAAGTCCCGCAATCAAACCCAAATAATAAAAGCAAGTTATTGAGGCATTAATTTGTTCATCACCTTAATGTTGCAGTGGTAAAGGTGGAGCGTTTTTTTTTACTACACATACTGCTGGATAGCTTGAGATCAATAAAGTTTGATCTTTAGCCGTAACAATACAACATACATGCGTTGTATTATTAATCTGAATCTGCAAAGTAAAAATACTAAAGTTATCAAATAAGTCGAAGTATAAAGTAGCAAAAAATGGAAATACTCAAGTAGAGTACCTCAAAAGTATAGTACTTGAGTAAATGTACCTTCCACCACTGGTCAGCTGTAACTCAATGTTTCGCGACTCTGAGTGTCTGTTAAGCTTCCTTTATGTTGTGACTCCACGGTGTGTTGTTTTTCAGCTACACATAGGGATTATTGTTTTATTCCCCCATCTCTAAGTCCTTAACGGCACTTTTTCAACATTTTTATTTAGGATTTTTTTTTAATAAGACATTTTATCATTAGAGGAGTTTCATATGCCCGTGCACCCGACCGTCTCTTAACCTTACTCTGACCTGAACCTTAAAACCAAGTCTGAACCCTCAAACAGCCCTCTGAAGCTCTGTCCCAAAGTGAGGACTGGCCCAACACGTCCTCACTTTCCAAAAGATTCCTCATTCCCAAGGTCTAAAACTCATATCGGTCCTCAGAAAGATAGATGTACAAACGCACACACACAGAGTGCAGCTGGCATGTTCACCTCAGCGGAAGTCAGCTGAGTTATATAAGCCCACCAGCCCACATAGGTTCACAGAGCCACACAGCACTGCAGAGATCTGATCAAGGGAGAGAGCCTGTGTGCGTGTGTGTGTGTGTGTGTGTGAAAAAGCCTTATCATTCTGCGCTGGTTGCTCACAGTCTCTCTCCAGATGACTAGACTGTTAACTGTGCTTATCAGGACGTGTTTATCCGCTGATGTTCCTTCTGTGCTTATAGACACACAGCTGATGTCTGTCCCCGTTTGCTTATATATATATATATATATATATATATATATACATACACACACACACACACAACTCTGTAAAAATTTACATCCACTTCATTCCTGCACTGCTCTTTTACTTTGAGCAGGCTGGTCAATGACTCTTTGTGCTCTGAATTTATTTATTTCTGATGCTACTTTATTCTTCTACATTTCTTTAAAAGCAATAGTTGTCGCAACAGCTGCCTCAGTTGTTATTATTTTACTCGGTGCTCCCCTCTGTCCCTCGCTCCAGCCACTCATGGCCTATGCCTTCCTTAGGAGTTCTCCATTCTCCACCATGATGCCTTCAGTCCTCCCCACCTCCACCTGTCCTCATTCTCCAATCACCCAGTCAGTATTTATACTGCCGCCTTTTCCCCAGTCAGTTGCCAGATTGTCAGTGTTGCTTCCGCCTTTGCTTTCCAGCCTCTGAAACGTATACCAAAACAAGGCTGACCAACTGACTGAGAACAAAAGAACGTCCAGGCGGGCAAACATAAGCCAAAGGAGGGCAGGCAGAAAATCCAAAAACAGGACTGCTATCCAGGGTACACAGAAAACGTTCAATACAAACAGCTGGGCACAAATGCTTGACAATAACTGAAGAGGATCTGACAGGGAACAAAGGGAGACACATGACCTAAATACACCGAGGATGGGGAGACAACGAGGGCAGCTAAACACAATGCACACAGGTGAACAAAACCATTTCCTTGAGGAGAAAGCACATACTTTGTACTCATGTAGCTGCCGTAAACGTCCAGTTTCACAGTAACCACACCTGCACCGTTGCGAATGTGACTTGTTAACATGAATATCAGCATATGGCCTTTTAGCCCGGCTGAGGCTTGCGCAGCATGTTTGCATGACTGTTCAGTGACAGGCCAGGATGAACAAAACGTGTTTATTCTTGAGTTTCTGAACTTTCGGGACTTGTAAGTTGGACTGACTGTCCCATGACCGCAGTGTTCGCTGCTTTGATCCGGGCAGCTGCATCTTGTCTTGCCACAAACAATCCAATTCAAGCCCAACCTCCATTTTCTTTAATATACGGATGAATGAAATGTCGGCGCTCTCGGGGGCTGAGGCGCAGACAGCGTAGCATAAACGGCACAAACAATGAAAGGAAAAGAAACAACCAAGGAAGCCGATCCATGACAAGCCTGCTGTGCATAAAATGTGCACGTTCAACTGGACATAATGCAATAATTATTAAATACCCTCTGTCAGATGTTCCCAACCCCTGGGCTGCACACTCATACTGGCATTGGAAAATTTGGCGCCGGGCCGAGAGGGAAACATATGACTTGGCAAAAAATAATAATTATAAAACTTTATAGGCTGTTTATTTGCAGGAATTACCTTGAACTTGGCACTGTGTGCGGTGCATTTTTCTTCGTCCCTCCTGTCACGTGCACAATTATATTGATTTTGCTCTCTTGTGAACCCCCTGTCGTCTCTTTCGCTGTCATTTCTGTCACCTGACTCTGTATCAGCACTTGTGTGTGTGTGTGTGTGTGTGCATCTGAGCACGTTACCGAGCATTAATATGACCTGCGACTTCGAGCCGAATGAATAAATAGAAATTCGAGAACAACGTGATTTCGATCAGCAGCGATGATGTAAGAACCGTAGGTCTCCGCCCACTCTCGCTCGGCCTTCGCTCACCGTGAACTCTCTGAGGTTTTCGCATTTGTGCGTGTCCTCCCCGGGCGGCTGGCCTCTCCTGCACAGCTTGTTGTGGAGCCACATGAGCAGGTACCAGATGGACTTGGGGCTGGGGATGATGTTGAATGGAGGCGGCAGCGTGCCGCCCTCGTCAAAGTAACTCATCCACAGCTTGGTGCGGGCAAACTTCCACTCGATGTCGGCGTGGTCCTGCAGGACAAAAAGAAGACAGCTTGTTGAATCTACGAGGTCATGTAACAATCTGAGAGGGGACCTTTTTGTCTTTTAAATTAAGTTTGGCGAGGCAATTAAAGAGAGCCGGTGCTTAATAGCTGTTACTAAGCTGTTCATTTAGAACTAGTGCAGACCACAAGAAGAAAAGATATACTGACTACAAGATCATTCCTTTTAAAGATATCTGCAGTCGGAGCGAACTTTTATATAAAGCATTCAAATAATGTCAGAGTCTCAAATAACAAACAAAAAAAAAGGCCAGTTTCTCTCTTCTTCTTTTTTTAAACCAGAAATAATGTTTTCATTCTTAATTCATTCCAGTTGTTTCTTCCTGATTGATTTCAAGCTTCACATTAAAATCCTACCTATAACGGGATGGCTGCAAGACTTTTAATGTGACAGTTCTCGGGGGATGGGTTCAGTTTCATTTATGGTATGTTAACATCGTTGGGGGGATAAAGGCTCTCCTGATATGAACAGATGGAATGAGTGCTGTGGAAATGGACATTGTAATAAATAACAGGAAGACAACAGGTAACAATGGAGAAAATCGTCTCTGATCCATTCAAACTCAGACGACCTGTTGTGCTGAAACCTTGACGATGTTTGTCTCGGACCTCAAACAATGTGTCTGGGTGAGGCAGATCATGGCGGGGGTTCTTACACACCCTGGAAGGTTGTAAAAATATATAGTAAAAGTAAAGGCCAAGTGAGAAATATGACTTGAGCAAAGAGAAACATTCTAGATTAGAAGCGATCCTTCCCACCCTTTGCCCCTGCACTTTCAGCTTAGCCTCCTTATCATTTCACAAGCCCATTTTTCTCCCCTTTTTACTCTTTATTGTACTTCTGTTTTTTTTTTTTTTTTTTTAAATCGTGTTGTTTGTTGATGCTGTGCTGCCACTGTTTGTCCCCATCAATTGTCTTGTATTGTTGTTAATGCTGTGCAGGGAAGCCAAAGACAATTTTCCACAATGTGGACAATAAAGTTCTACACTAGGATTATATCCCCATATTAAACGCACTTGGGCCAGACCTTTTTTTTTTTTTTTTTTTTTTTTTTTAAATGGTATTTGATATAACACGCTTGATTATTTTAATTTTCCATTAACTGATTACATTTTTTCATTTCATTCTTTAAAGGTAAAAGATTTGAGCTGACTGAAAATCTGGATTTTGACAATGTTTCAGTCATTTATTTAAGCAAAAATGCCAAACTTTCATTTCATTTGGTGCTCTTCTTTGTCATTTATGATAGTAAACTTGAATGTTTGTGGGTTATGGACTGTCCGGTCCAACAAAACAAGTCATTTGAAGATGTCGGCTTCTGGCAAAATATATTTTCTGACATTATATAGAGAGAACAATTGATTAAAAAAAAACAAGCTCATAACCCAAAGTAGTGTCCTCAAACTGCTCGTTTGTTTTAGTAGAAATGATTTAGTTTACAATGAAAACAAAGAAAAGATTTAATGTTGGGACCTACAGCGATGAGTTGGTAGGAGTTGTTCATCATGGCGATGAGCATGTTGAGCAGAACCACCAGCGAGATGACGTTGTACGTCCCGAACATGGTCGCCCCGATGAACTCCGTGAACTCGTGCCGGGCCTTCACGTTGGTGACGTACAGGTTTAACAGCCCGAATATCGACCAGAACAGAGACTGAAGAGTCTCAAATAACCTTGAGGAAAGAGGACGAGAGGGACGTTTGTTTTTTCTAAAGGATTATAATACAGAGAGCTGTACAGGCATTAAAAGGACAACAAGGCAAAGACACTGACTATAAATCAGACCTCGGAGGAAAAGAGAGGAAAACACAGCTGTAAGTGACACATAAAAGTAACTTTTATCTATAAAGACATGTATTTTAATGAATGCATTTTTGTAGCGTTCACACTGATTTGACCCTCATCTTTCCCAGGGTGTCTTCGAACAGATACATATACAGGCATTCCAATGGTTACAGGTGACTAGGCTGACATCAGCTTATTTATATGTGACTCAAAGCAAACGCAAGAAACAGCCATTAAATGTCTGTAAGAGCAGATGCATGTTAGCGCCTGACAGACAGAAGTTCATCATGTCGGGAAGTCTGAGCGGAACGAACTAAACTCTTGACGCTCACATTCATATTCTCTCTAACTGGTGTGAACACCAGAGAAGGTAAAATGACAGCAAACGGAGCAGATAATTGCCTCTCACTCACGCTCAAGCCCCAAGACTGTTTACAAGATTGGCTACGACTCCCTCAGTTGCCAAAAGCCCATTGAGTGGAGGATGAGGCTACCGAAACTGTAAATAAGCTCCCTGCAAATGTGCAGCTAATGTGTCTGTTACAGTATGAGTGTTGCTCTTTCCACTGAGTAGCTGCTGAGAGGAAATATCCATGCTCAGATCCTTCTTGGTATAAATAAAAGTTGAATATAAAAACCTTCAGGAGGTGTCAGGCAGCGCTGAGGCTGCTGAGGAGTTAAATTGTACGAGACGTGTCCTAGTGCTGTAAAACCAAACGGTGAAATCTAAAAAGCCATTTATTGCTTGATTTTTACCCAAACAACTCATGACTCTGTGACACTTTAGTCGGAAACAAACAAACAAACACACAAACTTACCGGAGACAGCCAGTAAATTTGAAAAGAAGAGCTGGATCAGTTAATAGATCACAGTTAGTCAAAGCAGCCTTAACGGTGCAGAGCTAAAACAACTTGGCACTCGATGTCACAAAATGTGCATCCAGATGGCAACACAAATACATGCTGCAGCGGGGAAAAAAAGACAGATCCATAGCAACTACAGAAAAAAACAACAACCCATGTCGACATGTTTTAGTATTTAAAACCACGTACAGTGGAATTAAAAACACCAAAAACAACCTCAAAGTAAGACAGACATTCTGCCCTCGCAGCACCGCAGATCATTGTCTCGACGTTAACAGAAGTGTATAGCACCTCGGAAACGTGTTTCTTAACTCAAGGTCCACTTACGAGCTTTTTATCCAGGGGGTTTCTTCTCGACAGAAAGTGCAGAGAATGTACTTTTAGAAAAACTACGTCAAGCCAGTTACTGGTAATGTCCGCTGGCGCCGGATGGCATTGTGAACACTTCCGGTTTCACGGAAAAGGCCTCCGACTGTCTTCACGATCAAATGTCTTATCGTGAGTTACTATCATCAGATCAACAAGTGCTCAACATGAAACAACAAAATCAACTGCATTAACTGCCCTTTAAAATGATCTGATCAGTTCCTTCCGCCGTAAAAAAAAAAGAAAGAAATGGATCTGGTCACCCTGGATTAAAAGGCAGGATTTGTCGGCTGCTGTTTTTAAACACGCGATTCTAACAGCTCTTTATACGTCGATAGTCTCGCGTAGCCAGACTCATTTGCACACTCGGGTTTGGCACTGGAGATGCCTCCAGGACACGCAGGGAGCAGCGGAGAGAGACGGGGACAGCGATGTAACCACTGGTCGCTACGTTTTTTACAGCCTGCCATCCAAAGATGGACGCCCAGGAAACCTCCCCGAACACAGCAAACTGATCAGAAACCAAGGAAATAGAGGCAGAGGGCGGCGCCTCTGCAGATACAGACACGGCCACACACTGCTGGTGGGTCATAAGTGCTGACTGAGACGACGCAGGACAGCCGTCCACACCGCTACAGGCGCCATTGTTTGTTAACGTTCTTGTTACCCTAGCGCCTCCTTCCCGATGACATCACGCAGGTCGTGAAAGACGGCAAGCGGCGGTTGGCCGGGCCTCTCGGGCTGAGTCACGGCGAGGATTTATGACTCTCTAATTGAGCAACTGATAGCTGAGCTTCATGATGATGTTAAAGGAACTTGTTGATGTGGGCTGGCCTCCTCTGGCTGATGCCTGATCCGCTTGACCCAGTGGGGCGGACTGGTGCGTCCCTCCTTCTACTCGCAGGATTACGTTTAATCAGACTGTTGACTGACTGATATTTGCTTTTTGAATGTTTACTGTTTTCTTTGTGGGACAATTTCTCTTTTTAACAGCTAAACCCCCCCCCCCATGGAATCTACCAGCTGATGGATTCCTGTTCTGTCCCTCCTCGTCTCTCTCTCATCTCTTTTTCGCCTCCGTTTGCCTCCTCGTTTTATTGCCCTGCTTCTCCCTCTGTGTGTCTGTGACAGTCACAGCTACAGCGGAGGTTATTGAATTTTTGATGAAGCAGCTATTGGCAGAACCAGACGCCACATCACAAGAGGGAAAGAGAGAGGTTTTGTCCGCAGGGTGTTATATTTGTGCTGCATGAAATATTCAACGCTGCCAACATATATTGCCATTGCAGCGTGTGTGATTCTATAAGGTGCGTGGGCGTGAATGATATCGGTATGCATCAGTATGCCGAGGGTGTGCGTCTGCATATACAGCACGAGAGTGATGCTGGGAATTCTCTGTGAACGTACACGTGTATGGAGGTGAGGTAAGTTCACGTGTGTGTGTGTGTGTGTGTGTGACTGTGTGTATTCAGAGGGCGAGAGAGTGTGTGTCAATGAAGAGAGAGAGAGAGAGAGAGAGAGAGAGGGTGGGGATTTAATCAGCCATGATTGAAGCAACCGAGCGTGATATTGCGTCGGAGTTACGCAGCGAGAAAGAGGGGAGGACGTGAACGAGATGGACGGAAAAATGAACAGAATGAAGATGAATAACCCCTCTCTCTCTAACCTTTCCTCAACAAGCACACTTTAATTAATCTCCAGTACCCATTAATTAATCATTATAGTCTTTTATTCTTTTGTCTTTCCTCTCCTTCGTCACCGCCTCTACCTTCCTCCTTTTCTTCTGTTTTTCCTCGCAGTCTTTTCTGTACTTGTTTTATCCAACCTCTTCTCCCCCCTCATCTTTGGGGTTTTTTTTTTTGTCGGCCCATGTAAACATTTTGGCTTAACAAGAGGAAATCAGCATTTTAAAGGTGGTTTCTGTTGAGCTATTTTTAAAATTCCCCTTCCTCTCCTCTCCTTGCTTGTTTCTCCTCCTCCTCCTCTTTTATCCTCTCACTCCACCTTTTGTCCTCTCCTTCTCTGCTGTTGGTCCCTTTGTCTCGCCACTGCTCAGTCTGAAGAGCTGCAATGCATTGTGGGGCTGTTAAATGTGTTGAATGACAGACACAATTCTGCGCATACGCAGCAGCTCAAGAATTCAATTATAAGTCAGGGACAATGTACCAAATAATCACATAAATTAGAATTAAAACACAACACTGTCTCTCTGTGTCCAGGGACAACTGACAAATATGTGGAATAAGTACATAATTTAAAATACACGATCACAAACAGCAGTGATGCTATTTCTTATAAATATAGAAGATGGGCGGATCTTGATATTTATTTTTGTTGGCAAGCATGGTAAAGCATTATTTTTCAGTATCCAATCGTTTATATGATATATAATGTCAATTTATATCGTTTATTATAGATTATCAGTGTGTTCTCTTGCTGAAAAATCGCCCGAAATTATCGCTCTGTCAGCCCGACTGGTCAACATGGGCGCCTGAAAGGAAGCGGGCAGCGCTTTCGCGGCGCTTCCGCGTCCGCCGTGTCCCCGGCTGCAAGCCGAGTCATAAACTGCTACGGCTGATCCACACAGCCACTCAGTCATTTCACGGTTATACTTCTACAGTTGTGTGGGAGGCAGGCCGAGATAGAAAGAGCGTGTGGCTTAGTGTGTGTGTGCTGGTGTGTGGGAAAGCGTGCCATTAAGTCACTCCTGTAGTAGTGCTTATCTTGCTGTTGAAAAGGCTATGTTAGATTTTTTGTGTGCGTGGTCTCGGCACTAGTGTACTGCTGTGATTATGACCGACTGCAGACACTTAATCGTATGCAGCAACAGTGGATCACTGTGACTTGCCTTACAATGTAACCACAGAAACTTGTTTTCCTTGCAGGCTTTGTTCTTTTGTGGAGTTGTCTGTCCGTAAGCGAGCGAGAAAGTCACACACGGCCAATAAATCAGTGATTAATTCCATTAAAAAACGACATAGAGCCCCTTTAAGTATCTGTGTAATTCTTCCACCACTACCAAGAAGAAGCTGTGATTCTGTGCACAACGCAAAAAAAGTCTATTGCAAGAGAGATAAACAAAGTTTTATTTTGCTTCAGTACATATAATCGCAGATATGTACTAAAGCATGAAGATAACCAAAATAAACATACAGCAGACCATCAAAAAACACTCCCTACTTTAAAAAACACCACACTCACACGTCAAAACACGGCAAATAACATCTTTAGGACTGTGTTGTCGTGTCGTGTACAAAATGATGTAATTTGTTTGAGCTGTTACTGGTCTAGCCATGGTTCTTGAAAGCAGAGCAAACACCCAAACAAATGCAGTGAAAGAACTGCACTGATTCCCTGATTTAGATCCCGACTTTATGGGCAACAGGAGTATTTGGTTGAAGAGGTCTACGAGTTAGATTTGGGAGAAAAGGTCTTGTCTGGTGAATCAGAATCCCAGTAGCACCCATGCAGAGGGAGAGAGACTAAGGGAAAGTGTACAAATCCCAGAGAGAAAGGGAGAATTGTGTGTGCGAAAGAAACTAGACTGTGGTTTGTCGAGTGTGAAAGACAGTGAAGGAGTATTCACAGCGTTTGTGCGAAGGCCAAAAAGAAAGGGAGAAACAGAATCAGATCGCTTTACACCATGCAGCATGGCTGTGCGTGTCTCTAACACATTCAGGGTGATGAGTGTGTGTGAAGTACAGATGAGCGAGAAGAGGAGGGAGGGAGACACCTGAACAGAAACAGGAAATGATCTCGCGAAATAACTCATAAATGTTGATAAGTGTGTGTGAATTAGAGAGAGTGCAAGCAGGATGCAAAGCTCTCACACACACACACACACACACACACACACACACACAGGAAATAATCCGTGCATTGTAAACCCATGGACGTTGATGCAGGCTGGGTTTGCCCGCGGGGCTGCGGCCGCTCCGTTTGCATTATGCATCATCTCAGCCATCACCGCGGTGATCCGCTTGCTCGTTTAGCGTCAGCATGAGGCCGACTTCTTTCCTACAGACCCTGATCCACGAGCAGCGTGTCAGGGCCGATGTGCAGGTGAGAAACGCCGACTTGATCAACACGGTAGCTTTTACTCTTTTTGTTTATTCAGGTCGAGGTCGGCAGAGTAACGGGGAGGTTGGCGTGGGCTTATGGGTGTAAAAACTCATGACCATCTCGTGCCTAAAGTCAGCATTGAATTTTCAATATTTAACCAAAACGATAATGTTTCCTGACAGTGACCAAGTGCTTTGGGTAGCAGACGTGTTCAATAAGGACCATTTTGCACGAACCTTGGAAACAGCAGTTGTGACAACAGCAGCTCCTCTTCCTGCGTTCCGCGTAAGACAAACATGTACTTCTAACACTTCGATGAAAAAGGATGCATCTTCAAAAAAAACATTAGCAGTGGTTCACATGGCGATGTAATCTGGGCAGCATTACATTTTCTTCAAAAGTAAAGTCACAACCCCTTCGGCCAACAACTTGGCAGAGCGGGTCGTCCACCAATCGGAAGGTCGGAGGTTTGATCCCCAGTCCTGTGTCGAGGTATCCTTGAGCAAGATACTGAACCCCAAAATTGCTCCTGAAGCTTCGCCTTCGGTGTGTGAGAGTGCAAGTTGCTTTGGATAAAAGCGTCTGCTAAATGACTACATGTAAATGCCAAAACAGCTTTGGTTAAGGTTAGTGTTTTTGTTTAGGTTCAATGGAAAAACTTGTACTTATCTTATCATTCATATATATTTATCTATAAAAAGTACCTTTATTAGAAACATACAGTTAAAAGTTAGAAGTGCGATCTGTTGTTTAGGCATCCATTCTCCTCGCAGTCCTATCATTGTCCCGGACACTTTACTGTAATTGAATCGATCACAAGTCAATACAGCTATTATCTAAAACAAACCACATGCCTCGTCAATATTCGGCCCACTGACTCGGCTTGGCACTCACTCTGCCTCCCTCAGCAAAGATACACTGGATCCGTGCTGTGTGTGTTGCACAGCTGCCATATGACCCATAATTCAAACTTGGCCTCTCAATGAGACAAACCCCCGACTGGCTTTCCGCATTCGGCATTTGCCAGTCTCGCGCTCAAAAAACCCCCCCCAGCACATTAATATTCTCTACGTCTACTGGACGAGCCTGAGCTCCTAGGCGACACCACAAATCGTTTCCATATCATTATCTGGTGCAACGACGCATAAGAGCAGGGTCTGTGTTTGTGTGAAAGTTTAAATTATGGTCGTTGCAGCACCTCTAGAGACAGACACACACACACACACACACACACACACTCAGGGTGATGTGCACAATAAAATATTCAGTCATCGATCCGGAAAGCATGTAAATGGATGTTTGCATCACTGCTGGCTGATATTAGCAAAAATTAGCGTTTCAAACTGTAGAGGTTGAATCTGGCTAAGCTATGCAAGCCCTGGTTTTCATCTTCGTTAGGTTAAACGATGATCTTAGTCCTTGGTTGCATCATGGCGGCAGTTGTTTTCCCCGTCTGGTGGGCGTGGGAATGTTCCCCATCTTACTTTAGCATTTGTACAGCTGAGGCTGAATGTCATTAGTCACTGAAGGTGTTTAGTCATAAACCAAAATAGTGGACAAATTGACATTTTTAACGTGGTGGTGGCACTAGAGGGAATGTTAAGGACAATTCATCCTGAGGGCGACATGAATATCTGCGCCAGATTTCATGGTAATCTGTCCAACAGTGGCAGAGATATTTCAGTATGAAGCTGGCATGGCTAAAAAAATAAATAATGCCGTTTCCCTCGTAAAATGTGTCTGAAGCACACTTTTTTTCATGAATAACATGAGGATCACAGCGACACCAGGTGAAGCGATACAGTAATTAGCAGACTCCGAGTTATTTAACAAACAAATAAAGCTATTTAGAGACATAAGAATATTGAATGTAAAGACTAAATAAAAACTGGAAACACGTATGCTAATTTGACCAGCTGCAGATCACAGTTCATGTTTCCCTTATTCCCTTTTTTATACCCTTTAAAGATATTTCCAGACCAGGAGGTTAATATATATTATATTAATATATAAAATATTCTTGAAAATGACTGAACTGCATATCACTCTCCTGAGCAGGAGATAAAACACACAGATATGGCCAGTGACAATTAGATGCACATTGATGAGCAGTACCTTAAAAAAGACATTAGCCGCTTCCACCAGGAAACATTAAAAACCTTCAAATAGTGCATTTTTTTCCTGCTATCTCCAATGAAGTCTTTACACGTGTCTACTTCACTGAAACAGAACATATTTGTGTATCAGAGTGCTGCCGTTTCCCCTTTATTTTCGAGCTTCACTCCCACTGAAGACACTAAAGACACACACATGGATTTAAAGTTTGCATTATGGATGACACTCACGTTGAGAAGGCGTTGTTCTGCCTCTCACAGCGGATGCCCTTGCAGTTGTTCTGTTCTTCGGAGGCCTTGGTCTCATAGTAGAAATACAGCTGGTTCAGACCATTAGCAAACGCCAGCAGGACCTACACAGGAATGACATCAAATTAATTTGGCCCTTCATGAAATATTCGTACCAACACACATTCCAAGCCCTTGACTGATTCTGAGTATCGCTTCAGGCATCACAGGAATAAAGAGAGATAATTCCCAACGCACAACGTATCTAAGGAAACAAAAGTTCAACACTCATACGAAGAGTTTCTTTTTCATTTTGAACTGAAGCTGTTCAGTCATTCTGGACCTAACATTACATTTTGTTACAGGGATTGACCCCCCTGCTCCTCCAGGGGCATTTTAAAACACGGCGTTCTTCTCAAACAGATCACAAGCGTCAGCGTTACGTAAAGCTGCCGCTGAGCGAGCACGAAGCAATGTGGCTCCTGTGCCGCTGGGCTCACTGGGATTGATTTTTGAGACTTCCGGGAGCCGAACAGTTCTCCTGTGGATTGTGTTGTAGGTTAGGCGTTCCCCTGAGAAGGAATTAATGAGTGAATGTAATGAAATAGGCCTGTAATGTTCCTCCTTCCACCAGTGAAGAACACAGTGTGCTGAGGACAATGTCACGCTCTCATCATCATCAACAATGCAGTTTTGAAATAGATATACAGTTCTTATAGAAAAGCATGCAGTAGATGTACAATAGCTTTTATTGAGTTTTCATTCAGGTAAGAACTTCCACCTCTCCAACACCTCAGCTACTCTGAAACTCACGGCTGAATTTCCGTTAGACCTCAAGAGAGAAATGCTAACTGTGAATGCTAGCATGCTAAAAAGCTAAATTGCTAGCGTGCCTCATTGAATATGCTAGATATTAGGAAAAAATAGGAGCACAGTAAATTTCAGCACCCTAAGATGATGTCAACATGCTAACTGTAGAAAGGTTGTGTCGTAGATGTCCTAAAATGTCCACTGTACAGGTGAGACTTTACATTTTGCCTCACTGGTGCAAATAGAAGAACTTAATTTTTAATCCAGTCAACAATTTTGTTTTTGCGCATGCGTTATGAAACTCACAGCCTCATGCTGCAAATTTCAATGAGCTTTAAAACCAAATAGGGTTAGTAAAGTTTAAAAAATGAAGAAGCAAGCACACACACACTAATTATACACACACACAAAACCAAAAGTCTTGTTGTGATTGAAACACATAAAAAAACCCCAACAGATCTGTGTGTGAGGTGGATCAAAACGTCTTCATATGTAAGTCGCTTTGGATGAAAGCGTCCGCTGAATGGCTAAATGTAAATGTCCTACCAGACAGTAAATGAAGAGAAACTTGAGGATGTCCAGCAGCATCCTCCCCAGTGAGATCTGCAGGGGCCCGAGGTGGGAGTTGGCGGTGAAGAGGGAGATGAGTCTGAGGGAGCTGAAGATGTTGGCGATGGCGAACAGAGCCTCGGCTATCAGCGTGGGGTGCCACATCTCCCACTCCTCCCTGGGACGGGAGGAGTTATACTTATGGAAGGAAAGACGGAAGGAGAGATATGGGGAAAAAGAGAGGAGGCAAGGGAAGCAGGAAACTGTTAAAAGCAGAAAACAACCTATAGCCAATTAAGTTTCCATCCAAATTTCACAAACACATTTCCAGAAAATCTGCAAAAAAAAAAAAATGCAAATAATGTGTGTTTCCATCCACCGCCGTTTAGCAACTGTTCGTTGGGGCATCGAAATAAACAGCTGGCCAACGTGGAAGAAGGGGGCAGCTCCCCCCGGCTTTGTGGAGCTTTATAGTGAGTTTCACTCTCAGCGCGCTCGCAGCGCTGCAGCAGGCATCGGTTTTCCGAGAAAACGCTTTAAAAAGCTTAGTGTGCGCTACCTGAGTGAACAGGTGTCCAAAAACACGACTCCAAATTGAACGATAACGTTACTCTTTAAGCTTCCTGGAAAAGAAGCAGCGGCGCTGCATCACACAGCAAAGGAAGGCCCTGAGTCGGGCGAGAGTTTAACTATGCAGGGCTCTCCACCTCCGGGACAACGACCTTTACTGGCCATGCACGTTACGACCGATGTCTGTCAGAATATTAAGATGAGGATCTACTGAAGCATCAGTCTCCCGGTGGCGTATGGCTCCCGGTGTCGGTGCGGGTTGTTTACATTTGATAAAATAAAACCATATCGGCTCTGTGAGACAGACGTCTGGCGGACGCTTTCGGCGAGGATTGCCCTTCAGTGTGATGGTCGGGTTGGATGGTCGAGTCAACAGAGCATCTGCCATTGACGGGGGAGGTCACGCGTATCCCTCCTCCTGCAAACAGTCAACGCCGTGTTCTTTTAAACATGACCATGCTTCCCAAACCGTAACCAAGCACTTTTGGATACTAAACCTGACCCTAACAGTAGCAGATGTCCTCCCTCTCATTTAAACCCCAAAATGTAATTCCATAAGGCTTTCAACCAGGACCAAGAGGTACGATCACATCACACCTGTTTCAGCCTCTTTACCTTGGCTCCCTGTTTGTTGTAGGATTACTTTTAAGGCTCTTCATGGCCCGGCTCCAGATTACATTTTAGACCCTATAGCCCTTATAAACCTTCGCGCAGTCTGAGATCTTCAGGCAGGGGTCTGGTGTCTCTTCCTGAGTCCGGGATGAAAACGAAGGGGGACAGAGTTCTTGCCATCAGGGCCCCAAAGGCTCTGGAACAACCCGCCCGAAGAAATGGAGTTGTCTGAGTCTGTGTCTTCTTTTAGGTGTCTTCTAGAAACGCATTTTTATCGGAGAGCATAGCCTGCTCTTTTTTTTAATTTATTCTTATTCTTATTTTGTTTTTGCCCCTCGTGTATTTTATCCTTCACTGTGGTTATTTGTTTCTCTCTCTCTGTGAAGCACTTTGTACTTAGTTTCGATACACGCTCTATATTATTATAAGTTTAGATGCTGGAGTGTTCCTCGACAGCTAAACTTCATGATTTTGCGACAGCACCCCCTAATCCCCTGAATCCCCCTCAAGCTCACTGCTGATCTTTTTATACTCACAGTTCACAGTTAAGTTCGGGGTTTGTCTTTCTCTCTTTCTGACCTCCGACATCCTCTTCTTCTACCAGCTTTCCCTTTAATCCTGTTATATCCCACATGCTTAGAAGAAGAAGAACAATTCCTTTATCAATCCCCCTTAGGGGAAATTCAATCTTACACATCGTCCCCTCTTTTTCCGCCATTTGTGTTCCTCTGACGCGTCTTTCAAGGTCTCATTTTTATATACCCATCACCCTCTTTTTTTCCCAGCATTCTCCCTTTCTGTCACTTTTTTTGTTTTGTTTTGTTGCTTTATTCATGTATCTGTCTCCCTCCATGCCGTTCCGTTCCCACCATCTTTCTCCACATCTCTCTGGGCTGTCTCATGCTTGGCTTCCTCCTCATTCTAAATTCGGCCATTAGACTTCCACAGGACGTCTGTCTTGTTAACTCTGCCTCTATTAGCATTCTCCACACACACACACACACACACACACGCACACACGCACACACACACGCACACACACACGCACACACACACACACACACACACACAGGGGGGCAGCCAGAAACATGCACACAGTTGCACACTCGGTAATTTATAGACTCTCTCGCACCTTCTCTCGGATGCACTCGCTCTGTCTGTGTGTCTGTCTGTCTGTCAGCTCTCCAGAGGATTTTAAATGTTGATAAATATTTAAAGAAAATGACAAAAAAAGTTAAATATATTGTGCCAAAAGCCGCTTGTGTGTATGTGTGCGCGTCCTTATCCGTAGACTCCGTAGGGCCAGTGTATGCATGTCAGCGTACGGTTGTGTGCACACTTGATATCTGTAGGTATGTGTGTGTGTGTGTGAGCGTGTGTGTGTGTGTGTGTGTGTGTGTTCATAAAACTGTGTGTGTGTGTGTGTGTGTGCGTGTGTGTGTGTGTGTGTGTGTGTGAGAGAGACATGTGTAGGAGGGCCACCCGCCACCATCAGTGACTCACAGCTGCTGCAGGTGGCCCAGCCGTCTGCTGTTTGTGTGTGTGAGCGTGTGTGTGTGTGTGTGTGTGTGTGTGTGTGCGTGTGCGTGTGCGTGCGTGTGTGATTACACCGTTCGCCCTTAATAAACAGATAAACCTTGTATGCGTGCAGAGTGTGCAGCAACGTAAAGGATCACTAAAGCTGACATGTCCCGTGAAAGTGAGAAAAGGACTGCGTCAAAGCATCAAAGTGAAACTCCGTGTTGAATTATCTGGCCCTCAAACACTCCAGTTTGTTGTTTTCCGTGCCAAAGGTCATGGCTGAAGTTTACAGTTCATATTAACGACAAGAACGCCCATGAAAGCTACTGACTGATTCCCATTTCATCTCATATTACTGCCCTGTGTGCTTAACATTATTATCACCGTGTTAAAAGCAACATTTCTGTGACATAGAGGTGGGTGACGAATTCAAGGAAAAAGACCCTCATGCCATCCACTCAGTTATTCCCGTTTTTCCTTCATTTTGTCAGCCATCTGTATGTGGCGACATGGCGCAGTACCTGTGGAGTCTGCCTGATCGTACATTTTGGGCTAAAGGACATTTGCATAGACGGCCACGTAGGCAGATGACGAAATGTCCATCTTGCAGATTATCACGGCTATGCAAACAAGGCAAGTTGACTTTGCGCTCTCGCTGGAAAGATACTGTAAATATTTGCTTCTGCTCCTCCTCACCACGCCTTATCACTTAATAACAATCTTGTCAACTGATGCATGGAGCAGACGTCTTACAAAACACAATCTCAAAAACGCTGTTTACCTAAATGTGCCCCTGTGGAGATTTAGTTTTTTTGATAAAGAAAGGTTTGTGTTTACGTTCACTGTTTGGACCACACTGACTTAGTGCCCAGCCGTTTCCACTGAGTTTGCGGCCGCGTGAATTCACGTGCCTGTCGCATGACATTCCCATTACGCGATGTGTTGGACATACAGTAGTCTTGTTTCCCAGCAGTGACTTAGTTTTAAGGCATAATTACCCGAAAAGACGCCTGATACATGCTTCGCCCTCAGAGGGAACTGCACCCACCTCCCTTTTCTCATTCCCTCTCTCGCACGCCGACCTGCGACCGTTACCTTAACGTAGGCCACTATCTTCAGCGATATGGTGGCCAGGTAGAGGGAGTTCATGGCGAAGTCCATCAGGTTCCACCAGTCGTGGATGTACTCTGTGAATCCCCCGTCCCACATCTCCTTAATCTCTGCCCAGATGAAGCCTGAAACACACACGGATACACGGCTGGAGGTTATTTACATGCGCACACGCACGGTCACGCCTGTGTGAGCACATTAACGTCATCCATCAGTGGTTTCTGTTTGCTTGGCTTCTGCTCTGTGACCACACTTTTGTCGAATATTTTCTTTTGGCAGCAGCCTCGGGTGGTGAGCAGAGAGCCAACACATCTGTTCTGTGCGACTGACTTTAGACAAACTCAGGTTTTATTCTAAATAATTCACAAGTCATTTCGGATTTCATCCGTTCCCCCTCGACTCCCACTAGAGTCCAAACTTGAGACTTTGGAAATATTCGAAAATTAAAATGCTTTTACAAGAACAACACATTTATTCCTCAGCATTTAACCGACACTTTTGTCCTAGAATAACGACAAACGAAGGAACGTTGCGCTCTAAGTTTTATCATTAGGAATACAACCAGCCAGTGGTCGACGCTGTTTCTTTTTTAACACGAGCGTTTTGTAGCTGAGAGTTTCGACGAGAGGAAGGCAGGAGGAGAGCGCGGAAGAGACGGCGAAGGAGAACAGATGGTTTTGTATTTTTCCAAGTGATTATGGTTATGATTTGGAAATGATTGGTGTCAGCTCTGAGAGAGAATATGGAGATGCAATCACTCATTTTCACACCAACCAACCCACCCTCTCTCTCACACACACACACACACACACACACACACACACACACACACACACAACCACCTCCTCCACACACTCGCAAGCATGCGACCACACACACCCACATCCCAGCCTACACACACACACACACACACACACACTCACTCACGTAGACACACGCATGTACAGACACACTCAGAGTCCTCTTGATGAATAGCAATGAGTGAAAAAAAAAGTGAAGAAATAACAAAACAGATAAGAAGTTTTTTTTTTCCCCCCATTGATTTTAAATCTGTCTAGAAGAGACATGTCTTCATCAGAGTACGGCTGCTGGCAGGGCAGTGACTTGCTCAAGTCTTTAGTGAATGTAAATATGAAATATATTAGTCATCTATTAATGGAAATACAAATGATCAAGTAAAATGTTGACATGATGCCATACGTTATTAAAACTTTGTCAGCGCATCCCAAAATGACTCAGCTGTTCAAGGTCTGGTTAAGGTTAGACAAAGATTCTGAGTCTTCATGGTTGAAGAAAACCAACATTGGATGTCAGTAGAAAATGGGCCACAAACCATGGTTTCTACTCTCCACCATCACCTTCTCCACCCATAAAACACTGCCAGAGGCCTGAGAGCCTGAGACCAAAGGCCCCTGTCTGTCCCCGGGACTCAGTGACAGGCCACATGTTTCTCCTGCTCTATTGATGTTTTCAAGAGTTTACTTTTACTCATTTGGAGTAGCCGTGGGGGGCGCGCGAAGTTTGAAAAGACAAAAATCTGGGGGTGTGGAGTTAGAAAGAAGTGAGTTTATACCAGGCCTCCTCATTTCTGCTGCAGTCTAGAATTCAAGGCTACATTAGCAGCTACTAGCACGGCACACCCGACCGAACTGTTTGGGCTAGAGTTGCATTGTGGGTAATTGCATTGTAGGCGCCAGGTTTGGACAAAGACGAAGAATGCGTGGACTAAAAAACTGCAGCAGCCTGCAGGCGGAAGAAGAAGAGCAGAGAGGAGCAGCGCGGTCTGCGGAAATGTTGGATTTTAACTTTGGTGTCGCCCTGGGCAAACCTTTTGGTTTTCCAGGCAGACAGACGACACCTGTCTGATCACAAAAAATCCCTTTTAAGATGCAACTCAATGCTGGATATCCGTCCAAAAATAAGGTCTTTTAGTGTAAGGAATGGCGTGTGTCCGAAACGTGGTCGGACAAAACAAACAATCTAAAGACGTCACGTTGGGGTTGGGGAAATTGTGATGGACAGTTCTCACTATTTAGTGATTCGAAATAATGACCCAGAAATGAATATATAATGAACACAGTCATCAGTTGTAGCGCTAGTTTTGACGCGTTTCACCAACAGTCATGAAAAGAGAAATTCAGGGACACTGAGACCCATGTCTTCATCTTAAGGACTGTGCAGACACAAACCAAAACCTCAACATCACAGAATCCTCCCCGGATACATCAAACATAACACCCTGAAGTGTATACGGTGTAGGTTTTCCACATACCCAGCACCCATGGGAGAATCATCCACTCGACGATGGTGGGCGGGGGTCCCTGCATGTGCAGGTTGGTGCGGGCGATGTGCTGCGAGGCCAGCAGCAGGAGGAAGAGGAAGGTCAGGTAGGACGCCGTGTGGCAGATAAACTTGATGAAGGGCTTCTTGATGAAGCTTCCCAGAGCGCTCTTAGGAGCCAACAGGTAGATCTGAAGAGAAGCGAGGAGGAGACAGAGGGAGAAACAGGCGTTAAAACGGGAGACGGAGACAGAAGGACAGAGGGGAGGGAGGGAGAAGAAGAGGGCGAAGGAGACGGGG
>CM022475.1:17772720-17810946 GCA_011952105.1 Coreoperca whiteheadi
GGGGGGGGGGGGGGGGGGTGGGGATGAGAGAGCAAGGACATGAAAGGAGGCGATGAGGGACGAAGCAAGTTAAGAAGAAGGAGACAGAGGATCAGGAGACAGATGAACTGGTTTGTCCTTAAATGATCCATAGCGACGTCCCTCTGAGGTACAAAACAACACAGAGAGAAGAAGAAGGAAGAGAAACAACAGCCAACAAGCCGACCCGATGAAGGAGGATTAAGCTGACTGTCAAAAAAAAAGAGAAAAAGAAGAATTTTGACTCTGTATTCTCTTTGATAAGACCCCTCAAAACTGTGATATTATGTCTCATCTTTGCCTCTAATGGCTCTTGTGTACTAGAGCCTTTTTAACTTCTGCTCAAACCACGAAACCGTAAGTGGGAGCGGGACGCTACACAGGCTGATTGTGTTCGTGCTCAGCCACCCGTGGCCTCGTATTGTTGGAGAGCTTCGTCTATCAGAGCTGTTTTTTGCTAGTGCCAGTGTTATTGCTGTTATGAGGCTTGTTTACTTGTTCCGCTCATCTACTCGCTCCTGGCAGCCTCAACTTTCTCTGAGTCATGCCAGAGAGGCTTTAAATGGAACTGAACACCACCGAAAGAGAGCGAGAGAGGGTCAGAAACAAGAGAGAGAGAGAGAGTTTACATGCATCATTTAAACATTAATAACTTAATCACATTAAGGCAGCACTGATTATTGCAATGTAAAGGCTTTAAGTGAATTATCTTACTCACATTAACAATTAAGTCTCTTTTAAGAGCTGATTACTTTGTCTTGTCATGCACTCTCTCGCTTTATTTCGGTATTTTGAGTCACAAGGTCAACTGTGAGGCAACACGTTGCTAAATTAGGCAAACTGCAACTTTATTCTTGTTATTCACCCTAATTGGAGGTAAAGAGAAACAAAGAGTGGACCAAACGAAACACCAAAAACCATCTTTGCCACAAACATACTTTACAGTAGCCTGAAAGGACAAAATTCTTTGTGTAAGAACTGTATTTTGCTGGGAAATCTGTATGCAAAATCTGCAAGTCTCCTTACTGATGGGTTTAACAGTGATATATATATATACACCCAATGTTTATCCTGGAAAGGCATTATAAGAGAGAAATAGACAACAAACATTAAGATTAACAAGATTTAGTTAATCTCAATGCTAAAAATAAATCCTGGTTGTGGGAGGAGGTAAACAAGGCGCCATTAGGACGGAGGCTTCTCACTTGCAAATCCTTGCGGTAACACCGATATATGAAATCATTTTACTTTTTCACTGCTTTTTCTAAAACATATGTCCAGGAGATCCCGTAGAACTTGATGTAACAATTATAATCGTCAAATGCCATTAAAATAAAGGCTAAATCAAAGAACTTTTCAGTGACATTTTGTTTTAACTGGTCAGATGCGCTGCTCAGCAATGAACTTCAAAGCGAGATCCCCTCGCCTTCGATCCGTCCAACTGACTTCACGTGAAATTCGTTCCCTTTTAAATCGACGTACTGCGTTTAAACCCACACTGCCGCGGCATGCCGCCTGTCAGGACGCTCTCCAAGGTGCTGATCCTGCTGCTGGGAGCAGCTGGGGAGATCCAGCCCCGGGGATACAACACACAAATTGCAAGAATCATGCAACTCCCTTGTCTAATCACTGGCTTCACCTGTTTCCTAGCATGTATGTACATATATAAATGTATAGATACAACCCCATTAGTGTTTTCTGAATCCTGAATCCCCTTTCACGTATGAGTACGAGAGAGACAAATACATCTTAGTTCTGTTTGTTGTTTTCTACGCCTTAGATAGCCTTGTTAGCTGTAGTGTTTTTGGAGAATAAGCTTCTTAAATGCTTCTTCAGTCTCCTGCCTGTCACCGCTCTTAGATCGTCGCTGCTTTCTTACAGCCGGCGAAGGAGCGACTGTGCGGCCTACGCAGGGCCGATGGTGGGCCACACAGCCTGCCAGTCCCTTGCTAGCTGGTACTCTATTACATTTCCTGGCTGAAATGCCACTTTTACAGTGTTTCAGATTCGTATTAAATGATTTATGAAACGATGTCATCTGATTACAACGCAAGTAGGCATGGATTACAGGTCTGATGACAAAGGCGACGGACAGAACGTTAACATCCAGCCTGCGGAGGTCGGACGGAAGTGGTCAGTTGATGCTATTTTCCGCCACATCTTGTGTCACCATCAGCTTCACGCTGGTGTTTTGAGACTGAAAAACCTCAACGTGTACATTGGCCACTTAACAGGCTGCATTTGTCTCTTCCTCCCTGGCCATTTCCCGATTACAGTCTTCCCACATACTTCTGCTAGTAGTCAAGAGTGCAGTGAAAGTCTGTGTTTGCGTGCGGAGTTGTGAGATTCAAAGGTTCACCTCACTGCAGGCTGGAGTACAGTGGGTTCTGACAAGAAATCCTCTCCCTCAAACATCCGGGTTACGATAACCTGGGTCAACAGTTTTCGCCTAATAGGAAGTCTGCTAATTTCCAATGTCCAACATCCTCTTTGGCCTCTTAATCATTTTTTTTTTTTTACAATAACCCGTCCGTCCACTGTTTGGTTTTAGGTTGAGTGTTGTTGTCATGCTGATGTTTCCTGGCAACGGCTCCTCCAGCAGAAAAAGGCAAAGCGACGCAGAAAGCGTCCTTTTTGTCCTTCTTTCCTCCATCCCTCCTTCACTGTGGCCGCTGTTTCCCTTTCATGTTTGAATTGTCCAATATTTCCTTCTTTCCATCCTTCTTTCTTACTTTCCTTAGTCTTCCCTCCATCCTAAGTTCCATCGCTTTTCTTTTTTCCCCTTACCCTGCTTTCTTTCCCCGTCCCTCCGTCCGTCCCTTTCCCCTCCCTTTTCTCTTCTTCTTCCCTCTCCACCATGTTTCCTTTATTTGTTCCCGCTCAAATTCTTTAATAACCTCCCTTGCTTTCTTTCACCCTCCTTTCCACTTCCTTCCTTGCTTTCTCTTTCTCTCGCTCATTCGTTCCTCCCTCAACTCTTTTCTCGCTTCCTGCTTTCCTTCCTCAGCTCCTTTCTTCTTTGCCTCACTTTCTCTGAACTTCCCTCAAGTCCCGTCCTCCCTCCCACACTTCCTGTCGTCCTTAAGTCTTTTCTGTCCAGTATTGTTGCTTCTTGTCCCCTTTTATCCTCCTTTTTCCCATTTGCTTTATCTATTTCGTTTCCCCTTCATCCTTCTACACACTCTCATGTCCTCCCTCCTCGTTCCTTACCAGTGAGAAGAAAGGAAACAGGAGTCCGATGATGAAGCAGGTGACCAGTTTGACCGCCCAGTGTCGTCTCCTCCAGCCCGGGAAGCCGTCGTACCACAGCGTGGCCAGCAGCTGCTGGCAGTTCGGCTGCGCCACAAACTGAAGAGAGAGAGGGGGCGCAGGAAAGAGACTGTTAGGAAATACAGCGGAAGTGTCCTTGTCTTGAAATAAATGGAGGTTCACATGGGGAAAAAATGAGCAAAAAAAACCCCCCACCAAACCATGAGTTTATCTCCCGCCTTGGCACAAGCGGTTTTAAATGTGGCTCGTATATCATTCAGAGGCCTTTGAGCGCGTGAAGCTGCTGATAAGAAACAACCTTCAGGTCTGTTCCCATTAAACATTAAAACTCTTGTCTTTTGACCTCATCCAGCCACCTGATGAGTTCATGAAAAACAGCTTCTACTTCTCACTACCGTTCTCCTGACCGGGCACTGGGGTCTGTCTGGTAGCTTAAGACTTCAGAATTACACCGGCTGTAAGTTACTGGTCTTATGAGCGAAATATCCACCTTTCCTTCATGTTTGTCACTTTTCTCAACTTGTGCAAATGAAATAAACGGATCCTGGTGGGGGTTTTTTTTATTTGAAAAGCATTCTCTTAATTGTTTTTTTTTTTAGGGCTGGGTTCAGGAGTGCAAACCTTTTCACACAGAACTGGACACCACTGAAGAACACCTGTGCCGAGGCTGCCTGAACTTCCACATTTGTTATTGTCATAATAACTTAGCAACTTCTAAGTCCAAACGAGGGGTTGTACAGTCTTCACACTGTAAGTGAAGCAGTTCATGGCTGGAAATGCAAGAAGTAATGCTGGCTCTGCACCAAAAACAAAGCATTCGTTTCTCAGCCCATGCCCCGACTCCTCACCAAGTTTTTGAGACTGTCCTTTAAAACCCTTTGGGCAAAATTAAAAAAGAATAAACTATATACATTTAATATAATAATAATAATAATAAACTATTTGTATAGCACCTTTCCTACAACACAAGGTAAAGAAGGCTTTCACATAGTGATCTCACGTGAAACGCACCAACAGGAGTTTGATATGCACATCTTTTCGAATGCCAAGCTTACAGCGTAGTAAACCTGCATAATAAAAGGGAGTTTACGCTTGCCTGACTTCCTGTTTACACACAACATGAGACCTGGTACTTTGGCGAAATAAAAAGAGACGGTAAGGAGGCGAGGGAGGGATGTTTGTTGCTGCTGGTCGGTAACAACAACAGTTTGAAATTAAAAGAGAGAGGAAATAGGTCCTTTTTCTATGTTACTCAAATCAGTAAGAGTCGTATCTTCCTCCTTAAGCGCTTACGACAATCCAAAGGTTACTTCCTGCTCTGACAGAACCGCGGCTGCTCTGTTGTTCAGGTCGCTCCCATTTACATCTCATTACAGCTCATCCTCTAATAACGCTGGCATTGCACCAAAGACGGTTTGTCCCCGTCAGCCCTTCAGCTGCCCTCTGAGTCATCAAGAACCAGCTGAGTCCTCCTCTCTTTTTTGTCTTCCCTTTTTCCGTCTTTTTCTTCCTCCCATTGTGTCCTTCCATTTTTTTTTCTTCCCTCCAATCCTTCCATCCATCCTCTCTGCTCCCTCTCTTCTTTTCTCTCTCTGCCATTTCATCTCCAGCTGCCCTGCCAAGTTTGTCTGTCTCTTTCTCTCTCTCTCTCTCTCTCTCTCTCCTTTCTCCGGCTTTACTTTCCTTCCTTTCTTCTTTGTTGGTTTCTCCCCCCATGTCTGCCTCTGGGTGATTAGCCTGGTCTTGGTAGAAATCCCAGGATTGTAGATAAGTCTCACACTCTAAAAAGACTTGGGAGACAGTAGCTTAAACATCACATCAGCTGTGTGAGTGTATGAGAATGTAAAAAGTGTGATTTCCCTCTTAAACAAACAGCCTATTAAATAAATTGGCTGAATAAACATCCAGCTCCATTTTGCACTTCCGACATCACACAAGGACACACAAACACCCACACCAAGCATTTAGCCAATAAGCTTGAAAAGGCAAACTGCCAAAAATGTTCAGGTCAGCAACTGAAGCTGTCAATCAAACATGATGCTCCGCTACTTTTCTGAAAGCTGAACATTTGGTGGCTGCAGATTTCCACACTTCCTTGTTTTCTTTCAAGTGTGGGCTGGTCTCATACATAATTGATCCTGGCACATTTCATTTGGACAGGCTATAACTGACTCTCAGCTCTCTGTGTGGGACTGCAATTCAGAATTTTCAGCACCACGGCGTCTTACTTCGCAGCATCACGTGGCGTTGTCTGAAAAAGAAACTAAATGTCACAGGGGCTATTTATGGCGCCGATCCCGTGGCGAGCCCCGGAGCGGACGCAGGCAGGCCCTCGGGAACACACCGTGCACAAGGATCCTGGAAAAACGCTTGATGTTAGGTCAAGATCGTGGTTACGGCAAATAACTGATTTTTAAAAGAGTTCTCTGCATCTAAATCGACGCAGAAGAACCAGAGATATTGTTTTTGTTATTCCATGCATGCGCCTTCCTAGGCAAAACCTGGCGCCCACATTACCCACAATGCAACCCGACACCCAACAGACTCAGATGTGTTATGTTATTAGCGGCTAATTTAGCCGCGAGCTACAGAGGTCACCATACCATAACACGCTGCTCTGCGTAGGTCCGCGTGCATCTGCCGAGAAGAATGAATCCGGCAGAACTCCACACCCCCAGATTTTTTTTTATTTTCCAAATTCTAGCGCTCAGCCCCAACAGATTCTGACTCACGTGACACCACTTGAGGCAACGACCTTTTTCCACATCATGCAGTAGCACTCGCCAACATTTATGGACAGACTTGTGTACTGATGTGTAAAATCAGTGGCGGGTTCCCCTTTAAAGAGTAGTTAGGGTTAGGCAAGTGGAACACATGGTTAAGGTTAAAGAAGGATCGTGGCAACCCGTGAATAACAGCTGATTGTTCATTGTCCGTTATGTAGATCTGTAACCGAATACAAACTCGTCACACTCCCACCGCCCCCCCCAACTTCCACACCCTTGCTTGCCTGCGCTGGTACTTAAAGTTGGCATTGGACATAAAATCGTGAGGTGCAGAATAGTCCAATACGGCTTCATCGCACGAGTTAATGGGGATACTGGGCTGAGGAATCGCCCCAACCAGGCACCAGACTAAAGGTGCCTTCACACGCTGTGATAACAGTGATGTTGCAGGTTTAGTGCATGTGCGCGAGATGGGTCTGTGTCGGACTGTATGACATCATTTTTGAACTGGATTAAAAAATATACGCAAGGACAACAGTCATTATTTGCACAACCGCAAGAGGTCGGCTGTTGGGAAACATGGGTCCTTTTATGAGTATAGTTGAAAAAAGATGCTGAATATATATATATATATATACATATATATATATACATATACACACACACACACATATATGAATATATTTTTGAGCGTGCGTGTGTGTTGTTTGTGAGGAGAAATAAATGAGAAGCAGCGTTTATCTTTTCAGCGACGGGAGGGCCTCTACGCTTTAATCATCTCGCGTCGCCTTACACCTCTGATAACCAACAACCTGAGAGAGCCACGGCGGATACGACCTTACCACACACACACACACACACACACACACACACACACACACACACACACACACAGAGAGATAAACTTGTCATGTTGTACTTCGTCAGCTACAGAGCAAGTTGTCCAACCTCTTATCTGTGTGTGTGTGTCCACGTATGTAGTGACGTCTCTGCGTGTTTGTGTGTGTGTGTGTGTGTGTGTGTGTGTGTGTGTGTGTGTGTGTGTGTGCGAGAAAGAGGGAGGATATTGGATAATGAGGGGATTTAATTATATAGATGAAGCGATAGAAGCAGAAAAAATGAGAAAAGAGGGAGCGAGAGAGGTGAAGTGTTGGAAGTCAAACCAAGGTGGCTGCTTCCTCTTCCTCCTGTTCCTCCTCCTCCTCGTCTTTCTCTGTTTGCAACCTCCAATCCTGGTTTTTTTCCTTCTCTTCATTCGTTTTTCAGCGCTCTTCTTCTTTTTCCTCTCCTGTAATTTGTTTTTCATTCTCTTTTCTCCCCCTCATCCCCTCTTCTATCTCTCCTGTCACCAATCCTCTTCATCCTCATTGCTCCTCCTCTTCTTTTCTTCTTCTCTTTTTGCCCTTTCTCCTTCCCACTCCTTCCTCCTCTCTTTCCTCCTCTCCTCCTCGTCTTATTCCTGCTCTCATCTTGTCTTGCTTTTCAGGTTTGCCTTCTCTCCTCCTTTTTCTTCTCCTCCTCGTTTCACTCATCAACTCTGCATTTTTCCTCCTTTTTTGTATTCACTCTCCCCTCCTCTCAATACACCCCTTTCTTTCATTTCTTCTCTTCCATCTTATTCACCTCCTCTCTTTCTCTAGTCTTCCTCTTCCAAATTTTACCCTTCTCTTTCTCTACTCTTCCGCCATCTCCTCCTCTTCCCCTCTCCTCCATCTCTCTCATCCCTCCTCCCTCTCCTCCATCTGTCTCTCTCGTCTCGCCCCTCCTTCCTCTCCTCCATCACTCTCTCTCTTGTCCCTCCTTCCTCTCCTCCATCTCTCTCTCTCGTTCCTCCCTCCGCTCCTCCATCACTCTCTCTCTCGCCCCTCCTTCCTCTCCTCCATCACTCTCTCTCTTGTCCCTCCTTCCTCTCCCCCATCTCTCTCTCTCGTTCCTCCCTCCGCCCCTCTATCACTCTCTCTCTCTCGTCCCTCCTTCCTCTCCCCCATCTCTCTCTCGTCCCTCCTTCCTCTCCTCCATCTCTCTCTCGTCCCTCCCTCCTCTCCTCCATCTCTCTCTCTCGTTCCTCCCTCCGCTCCTCCATCACTCTCTCTCTCGTCCCTCCTTCCTCTCCGCCATCTGTCTCTCTCGTCCCTCCTTCCTCTCCTCCATCTCTCTCTCTCTCTCTCATCCCTCCTTCCTCTCCTCCATCACTCACTCTCTCTCGTCCCTCCCTTCTCTCCTCCAGCCCCCCCCATAGCTTGCTCAGCTCCAGTTTGGTTTCCTGTTGCTATGGTAGCAGAATGCTAATGAGGGAGTTGATCTCTGGGCTCCACTAAACTAAAGCAGTCTGTTCCTTCCTTTCCGTTTCTGTTTCAGTCTCGAGCTCCAGTCGGCAAACAGCCTCATCGTAGTTTGCTGTTCAGACAGAAGACGCTTGGCTCCAAACAGCTCCCCGACCAATCAGGGAGCTAGCTCAAACTGGGAAGGAGAAAACAAAACCCCCAGTGCAAACAGAGAGAACTGATCTGAGACATAATACTTTTTTGTGGGGGGGGGGGGTTTGTCATATAGGACAAAGTGAGACATCCTTGGTTTGACGTACATCGATTATCAAAGTGACCATTTAAACTAACATCCCATGAATCAGCTTAAATTACATAACACATAAGTGTGTGTGGTTCAGCGTCACCTGGAGATCAGCTGATCCGAGTGACATGATTCACGTCATTTTTCTGTCTGAACCTGAGCTTAGTCTTATTACTTTTATTTGTCACCCATCTGCATGTGACCACATTTATATGCTCCATAACAGGAAGAACAGAAACCCTCCCATTAACCCATTTTATTTATTTTCCTGTAATCATAATAAAATACATGGAAATTAGCGTCTTCTTTTTTTTAAATCATGTCAAATATCTGTAGTGGTTTATTAAGAAAAGGCCTGTGCCAAGGTTGCACAAGCATCTAAATTATTTCTGCATCGGGATCCAGATTCTAATTGAAATACCAAATAATATACAATCATAGGATAGGCACTATACAATACATACAAAAGTGTTGACACTAATACAGTCTACCCATGTGTCATTTTTGACTTCCCCAAACTGCTGCCAAAACGTCAGAAGTGCAGTTTTCTGAGATATCATCGTATGCTGTAGCATTAAGATCTCCCTTTATTGGAATGACGGGGCCCAAACCATGAAAAACAGACCCAAAGTACACAAACGTATGTGGACGGGAAAGGTTGTTGCGTATTAAAACGTCTTAATTATGGATGTAGTGAGAGAGGACATGAAGTTAATTGGTGTGAGTGAAGAGGATGCAGAGGACAGGGTTAGATGGAGGCGCATGATTCGCTGTGGCGACCCCTGAAAGGGAACAGCCGAAAGGAAAAGAAGAAGAATTGGCAACAGCACCCATACTAGGACAGTTATTCTCTGAGGCATAACTGATTTTATTTTTGACATCTTTCCTTTCTGTGCTTATTTGTCCCTGCATGTGTGTTTGCGCTCCTTTTAAATCTTCTCTTTTTCTCGCTCTTCATAAACTTGGTCCCCCCCCCCCCTCCGGACACTGGGAAAGCGCTACTGAACCACCAAGATAAATTTCCAGTCCGTCTTAAATTGATTACCACGGTCTGTCTCTTTCTCTCCCTCTCCCAACAGACCAGGTCAGTGATAAAGTCTAATCTCAGTGGGCCCGCAGCACAGAAATCACACTCTTTCATGCTAATCCAATAGCAGCTTTACATAACACACGCACTACTTTTACTGCTGTCGGAAAATGCGTTGAAGGAGGGGGGGGGCTAACGAGGGTGCTTCCTGTAAAGTAACACAAGCCTAGATCCTGAGGACTTCTGAAGAGCTTCACTTCAAAATGACAAGATTCACCCTTTGAAAATAGGGACTTTTACGAGTTGAAAAACAAAACACATAAATTCACCTACAAATTAAAAGAATAAATGAGCAGTTTTAGGCCCATACTTAGTCAGGGGAGCGCCACTAGAAACATTTATTTAACTTTAACTGTCACTAAATTAAAGCTATCACAAAACTGTAAATGTTAAAGAAGGAGAAGGCAGACACATTGATAAATGTAAAGAATTAGTACAAACAACCAACATTTTTATTTCAATTTAATTTATTTTACAATTTTAAATAAAAGCTTCTTAAAAATGTAATTTCAATTATTTACTTTCAATTTTTGAGTCGTAATTTAAAGTCAGAAAAAGGAGGCAGAACTTTTATAGTGCATTTCAAAGTATTAACAAAAGATCTTTTTCTGTGGATAAATATCAAGAAAGCCACATTTTGATTCAGCGTTGAAAAACAATAAAAGAAAGACTGAATAAGCAAAATGTCATTAATGTTTTTAAAATGCCTTTAATTTATCAATGCATTATTTTAATGCAATTAAATACTGAAGAAGTCAATAAGATTTGACGTGGCACTCTTCAGACTCCATACCCAGCGAGCGTAGGATGTGACGTGCCGTGAAGAAACATTTGTCGTCAGATTTCCTCCACAGCAAGGTCAGAGGTCAGGCTCAGCTGCTCAAAAGTAACGCTCGAGCCGGTTGGCGTTCAGATGTTTTCCTCAAAGACACCTCAGCAGGGTGAATTGTACACCGCGGTGTACCAGAGCGGGAACCCGTATCCCCTGATTGCGGAGCTCTTTTTAAGTCAACGACCTTCAAACGTTTAAATTGTTTGCGGCGATCTCACTTCTGCTGTTCTTTCATGAAACAGTACAGGCAGCATTAAGAGCTCGCTTACACCCACGCAGCGACACACGCACCCACAACAACACGGGATAACAACTCGAACATGATATACCATGAAACCTGCGCTGCCGGCGGCCCACTGAGTTTCAAGTGACATTTAAAAATCAATCGCCAAACATGCAGGAGTGAATCAGAGAGGAAGAGTATTAGCTGTGAATTGCAGCTGAAGGGAAGGGAAGCATAGTTGCCAGTTGATAGAGTCTCACTCACTCACATTCAAAAGGCACTGCTTATAAATTGCTGAAGATATTCTGGAGACATCATCGGTGTCGTTTCTTTCCTCTGTATTCACACCCTAGCTGAATAAGTTCCAGCGGTAGGGAACCGAACTATTAAAGTGAGAAGTATTTTTAATCACCGATAAATGCACCCAGTCATCCAGATACTCTGGGGAGCTGGCACAGACAAGGAAATTAGCCGAGTGGAAAACCTGACTCTCCAAAAAAAAAAAGAAAAAGCCCCAAACCCCCTTTTATTAAGCTCTTTGTTGCGAGGAGTTCTGATGACTCATGTTAACCTACTGAATGAAACAGCAGCCTGGAGTGCTGCGAGATGAATAGGCTTTTACGTCCCATTTGCATTTCCGCTGTTGCAGCAGAGCAGCAATATTCCGGCACCTCCTACGTGATTGATACAACTGCGGACGGGGAATCAAACCTGACTTCTATGTTTCATTTTATACCGCGAAGGCAGCTTCTGCACAACGTGACCAACTGCCAACTCCCTGTTATTTGCCCGTGCGAACGCCCTCCGCATTTTTAAAGGTCCTTAAAAACCTGTACGTGTTCACTCTGATGGGGTGAAATGAAATGATGGGGTTGGCATGAGAGAGCGAGGGAGGGAGAAACAGCGCAACACTATCATGACAAAAGTACTCATGTGACTGGTGACCTGTTGATGGTTCTTTCCCCTCTCATTAACCATCTCACAACCCCTCAGCTTTACCTTGTGACCCTTTGGAGGTGCAGAGAAGGTGCGGCTTTGCTGGCTGACGCTGCAAACTGTGCTAAGAGGACGGGTTTATTGAAGCAGTGTGCAGGTGGTGATGAGGACAGCGAGCGGGGAGCAGCTGCTCTGCCATGCATACATGTCATGTGCCGTGAACTAGCTAAATTCAACGGAAGAACAAAGGTTTTGTTAACCTACTGTTAAAAATGCAGATATGATGAGGAATGCTAAGATTCAAAGAGGAAAGGTATTACAACACGTTAAAAAATGAAAAAAATAAAAGAGTCTCTTTTTTTCTCCTTCTACCTCTCTTTCTTTATATCTAACCTCGCTTCACGCGTACACGGTCTTACTGAAGCTTCCTGCTCTGGTGTGCCGAGGGTTTGACTGATCAGATTAGTGAGATTATTATGGGTAGATTTTAGTTTGTGTGTGTGTGTGTGTGTGTGTGTGTGTGTATGCTCTTGTTTTACTATATGCGTGGGGTCCAAAAACCAGGAGCACGCTATACTTGTGGGGACCGAACTCCTTTATGGGGCCAAAAGGGCTTTTTGAGGGTTAAGACTTGGTTTTAGGGTAAATAGTAGAATTAGGTTAAGTTTAGGGTTAGGGGTTAGGAAATACATTATGACAATGACGGGTCCCTACGACGATAGTGCCGCAAACCTGTGTGTGTGTGTGTGTGTGTGTGTGTGTGTGTGTGTGTGTGTGTGTGTACGAAACATTAGCCCGGCAGAGTATTTGAGGAAAGGTGACCAACACAAACGATTTATGAGAATAAGACAGAGAATAAAAAAAGAGTTACTAAACACTACAGATTGAGTGTGTGTGTGCGCGTGTGTGTGTGTGTGTGTGTGTGCGTTTGTGCATTTGTGAACCCCTCTAATTCAGAACACGAGTTGATAGATTAATTAAAGCAACAATTCATTTGGATGATGTGAATAAAACATGAATGAAGGTAAATATAATATTCAGCTGCTATGGATTCCTGAACCACACACACACACAGAAAAAACCCAAGAACCCACACACACACACACACACACACACACACATACAAATGCAAACAAATATGGTCACACACTTGAATAGACACATGTCACACACACAAACACACACACACACACACAGGCCATTCATTATTGAGACTACTGTAAATGTATAATTTAGCAGCACTGCAGGTACCACAGTCAAAAAAGAGAGAGAAGGCATTTAAATGATTCAAACACAAAGTACACACACACACACACACACACACACACACACAAATACTGCTATTTCTTTCACGCACACACATTAATGTTTGAGGGGTTTTATTGTGGGTTAAATGGAGGTTAAATGGTGAAAACGAGTGGGGGCTTTCTTCTAACCGTCGCCTTTAATCGGCAGGTCGACTAGGGAGAAGGGGCGGGCCGAAACAACATGAAGAGCAAAAATGAACCAGAAATGTCGATGTGATGTTCTTCCTTTAATTTTCAGACGCTGCATGACTAAAAGAAAAGAAAGAAATGGGGGGGGGGTTAGGGGGGCCGGGGTTCAAGGAAAGAAAACTGTAAAGAAATGATAGGACTTCTCTCGGCTATCCTTGTTGGGAAACGTGAACCCTGCCAATCCCAGGGTTGGGTCATTGTGATGGGAGCCTTGGAGGAAATCAGGTGACTTAGTATAGAGAGCGACGCAGTCTGAGTAGGGAGGGGGTCGGGTGGATTTTCACCCAGGAGGCTGCTGTTCGTGTCCCGTGTGAAACCAAAAGTCACCGTTGACTTATTTTAACTAAAGAACATGACAAGCAGGCAAAACATTCGTGGCTTTTTCCTCCTGCTATCGATTTTATATGTATCTGTCGCTTGCTCTTTTTTTGGGGGGGGGTTGTTTATTTCCCCGACTGCCATCCCTCAAAATAACTCCATCTACTCCCTGTTTTAATATGACTTTCTTCTCCCCCACCATCTCTTTGATTGCTGCCATTAATCAAAATGTCGCGCACACACTTCATCCCCTCCAAACTTCCTGTTTGTGTTCTTTCTTACTCCGTCTGTACTCCCCTGACTCTCTTCTTACTTGCTGACTGGCAATATTTTTACTCTCGCTTTCCCCCCCTCACCTCTCTTCTGTCTGCTCCTCTTACACTAAATGTGTAAAAAGCATCCACTTATTTTATTTTCATTCTCTCCTCCATGTTACCGTTCTCCTCCATCTTTCTCTACGCAGATCATGTGCCTAGAAAACAAGACAGAGAGGGAAATGAAATAGAGGAAAGATATATTCCACCGCCCCGCTGTTTGTGACTCACTCGTTCTCTTGCTGACTCTATTTCTGAGTTGGTTTCCTCTGTTCCACCTCGCTCTGGTTTTGTTTCTTCTCTCGCTGTTCATGGCTTTCCCTCCACCTGCCATGTCAGCTGCATAACCACCAGTCTGTCTATCGCTCCATCCCTCTTTCATCCTCACCTCCGGCTCTCTCCCACACGTTTTATCATCTGCTCGCCGTTTCCTGTTGCGTTCCCTCGAAGGAAACCTTGCAAACATCTAAAATGTCACAGAGGTGTTTTAGCTGAGTTCCCTTTGGCTTGGCTGTAGCCAACCCGAGGTACTCCCTTAACGTCAGAAATAAACATCAGCAAGAACAACAGAGTATTTCAAGTATAGGTCGGTGTTGGGAAACCTGTTTTTTCTTTATTGTACTTTAGTATCTGCTGGTACTATTTATGCATGTCTTTTTCTTTTTTTTAAAGCATTTTGTCGAGTCAAACTCGGCCGCTGCGGTGAGGCCTCGTACATGGGGCCCGAGTGAGCTAACCACGCCCCCAATTTACTGTACATCTAACCATCAAAACGTTGTGGAGACTTAAACATGGGAAGCGTACGTGCATGTCTAATCATTGAGTGGTGGGGCTGGGCAATATATATGAAACTCGTTTGAATTTTTGCACGACGTGAAAAATGTCCTCATCATGAAAATGAAGCTATTAGATCGTACACAAAAAGTATCACGGATGACATCTGGGAACAGTAACTGTCTTGAGTCATGACAGTCCTGTAAACTGTGACGTGAAAAGTCAAACTACCACAAATATATTTCCACTGCCGCAGTTTATGGGGAGTGTCGTGACACTAGCTAAGGCTGTCTCTCAGTAGTAATCCCTAAATGTAACGATCGTTTCTACAAGACTTAAAGGACAGACTTAAAAATACTCTCAGTTCATGTTTGTTGCCGAGATATTATCTCTGCATACGAAACGCGAAGCCGTGGGAACCACCCGAAGCAGCGTGCGTATTCCGCCTGTCCCTGCCATGTATTTTTGTGCATATAGAGGAGACAAAACATAACCCTTTAATCAAAGTGTTGAGTAGTTTTAGTAATGATTACAAGGGTGTAGGCTGATCACATCACAAGTTTTCTATTGGTACATATTTGCGTTGAAGCGGTGTCATTGTTTTTATTCCTGCAATGATGAAACTTGTTTGTTTGTTTTTTTATATTGCCTCTTTTATCACATTGTAATACTTTTATACACACTAAGCATACGCCATAAACCTAACATCCAAAGTGAAACTAATTTATTATTTTTCAGACCACTCTGTTTCCGTCTTTGGAAATAAATCTTTATTTAACTTATGTAAGTGAACGTCGACACTTATTGCAGTAGCGGGGAATGTTGACCAGATTGTGCCTTGTTTTGTCACTCACTGTATTATAGACGGGAAGCACCTCCCTCTCTTGTCTTTCTCTCCCCCTATTCTCTCGCTCATGTTTCTCTGCAGCAGCAAAAGAGGAAAGTGAATAATTTGGAAAGCCTCCAAGCTCTCCCCCTCTATCTGTCAGCAACGTTGGACAGATTAACACACACACACACACATGCACACTCACACTCACCGGCAACACTTACCAGGGCCGAGCAACACGGTTTATTAGTCTCTCTACATCCAACTTTTCCCCGTTTTCATCCCGCCGTCATTCTCTGGATCTGCCTCCATCACTTCATCTCTCGCTCTCCCCTTCCTTTACTCAGCTTTTTCTTCTTCAGCGTCTGCCTTTCGTACAGTCTTCTCCTCAAGCAGTTGCATAATATACGTATATAATGAAGTATGATACTTATTATAAAGGAACAAAAGCACATCCGTGGTCATTTTCTGTATAACACATGGGGGTTTTGTGCGATGAAAGGACCCCAAAGTGTATCAATTAGCAACGCCAGCAACAGCAGTTTTTCTCAATTTAAACTCTTTCAGCGAAGATTTGATTCACCACCACATCTTAGATTGTTCTCCTTCTTCGTTCTCCATTTGATTTGATTAATTTTCTGTTCTTTCAGTCGGCGCTACAGATCCTCAAATACTAGTACTACACTAACAGGAAATTAAACACTATGTGTGGCGTCGTTAGAATGTCACTGCCAATTGAACTACACAAATAAAATGACAATCTAAATGTTTTCCCTAAGATTTAACACTTGTTTTAGATACCGAGATATTTCTGGAGCTGCACTTCCACCACACACAATGTATTGTAATTTTTTCCTGCTGGGAGCAGCTCCTCAATTTCCTTTGTGCATTGCATTGTGGGAGAATAGCGTGCGTCGACCGTATTTAGTTTTCATTCTGTCAAGTTTGAGTACACTCTATTTAGTCACTAATCCAGTTTGAACACACTACACATAAACATGGTAATCATAACACCTACTAAACAGTATGTCAGCGTTGTCATTGTGAGCATGTTAGCATGCTGACATTAGCATTCAGTTTAAAGCCCCACTGTGCCTGCAGCCTCCCAGAGCTGCTACCATGACTGTAGATTCTCAGTCTTAGCTGACGAATGAACTGCTCCTCTTCGTGTTACACTCTTGTGTAGGCTGGTGCTTACAGATTGACCTTTCAAACAAAAAGGTCCCATTTTCCCTCTCTCCATCTTGCCCTTTTTAGCCTTGTGTCTCTGTTAGGCCAGGACACCAGGTCCAGCCCTCAGGATGTTTTCTGTTTCTCTTACCTACTCACAAGTTGATAATGAGCACCACCAACTCTGGGCCGTTTGGCCTCAGGGGGCCACAACCCCTTTTTATTTGATACATGTTTCTGGCAAAATGATGTAGATGCATATATTAAGGTACTGCAATTCGATTTTAAAATATCACCCAGAACGTCCCCAAAAAGACAAAAAAACTACTGTCTGCTGGACAAATTCTCATCAGAAATAATTATTTTCCAGCACGTTACTATAACTTACAATGTTCATAAGCTTTCATTTGAGGCCAAGATCAGCTATCTTGAAAATTACACTTTACTATACGTCAAATCAGAGAAAACTGAATTTTCAGTCCCTATCTATAAAAATGGGGGTAAGCATATTTCTTGCATCTAACAATATGTTCAGATGTACTGATACTACTGCTATCTTAAGTAGTACACTGATCACACACGACCAGATATAGATATAAACGCACAAACGCACAGAAACTAAATGTAGTTTTATTGACTAAAACTGAATCTCCTGAGGTGAACTGCTGCCACGCTTTTTTAATTCTACCCACACACAAACAAACACATACATGACCCCCACATACGTGTTTAGGATAAGGCCAGGATCGGGTCAGGATCGGGTTGGGATCGTGCCTGTTTTGGCTCAGGATTGGTCCAGGTAAAATTTTCACGCTTTTGCAGTTACTTTATTTTAAACTCTTCAAATCGAGCTTGGTGGTCGAAGCTTTAATGAGGTTGGACGTGTCAGACTATTTTAACTCCCCCTAAAAAGGTGTATAAATCTCTTTCTCTCCTCACTTTTTCACTTCGCCAGTCTTTTTCCTTACATCACTTCTCTATCACCTCTGACCTTTTGCCGCTCCTTCCTCGCTTTCCTTCCTCTCTGCCTCGCCTCCTCGCTCACAAGGGATTTCGCCACAGGTTTCGATACAGCGGGTCATTAGACGTGTTGCCGCAGCATGTATGTGTTTGTTTGTGTGTTGGTAGAATTAAAAGCAGGGCAGCAGTTCACCTCAGGAGTTTCAGTTTTAGTCAATAAAACTGCATTTATTGTCTGCGCGTTTGTGTGTTTGTATCTATATCTGGTCGTGTGTGCGCATGCGTGTTTATCTTGTCACTGCGGTCTCGCCTCAGCGCTAATAAACGCCAATGATCAGTGTAGACAGAATTCCCATTTATATGGCAGCCTTAATTATTAAACAGGTGTTTGAAGTGGATGGCAGGGCGTTAAAGGCTCAGTACGTATAATCTCAGCATGAATAATACAGTGTGGTCTAAACGTGGGACGGGACTTGATTTTTCACTCTGAATATTTTGTCGGAGCGCAGGGGATACGCAGGACTTACAAACGTCGCCCGGAGACCTGAACCCAAACCGCATTGATGACTAAGACGCAACCTGACTGAACCAAACTCGCAAATTTGATCCCTGAACCTGATCTGACTCGCTGTTATACTTCAGTTAGACCTTCTTCAAAGAGACAGAAGTATTTCCTTTGGAGACACACAAGTAGAAAAATATCAAATCTGGCGACAAACATATTTATCAGGCAGTATTTATAAGGCAGGGCAGCCCACCAGAAAAAAACCCCAAGGACAAAATAAGAAAACTACGGAAGCTGCAGCCAACTACTAACACTTTATCATCTCATAATAATCGGTCTTTTCTGTTAAGATCGACTGCCCATGTGTTTGCGTACATGTGACAAAGCCCTCTAGCAGCTATAAGAATTATGTCAGGAAGAAAAGAAGAAGTCAGGTGACATTATTACAGAACGACACGGGAAGAAGGTGGACGGACTTTAACACAGGTTTCGTTTCCAACCGTCAGGCAACGTTGTTTTTTGTTTTTTAAACCCTGACCATGACTCTTCCTTAACCCAAACTACGTGGTTATTACTGTAACCATGACAACAAAAGACCATAACTGTAATGAGGTTTCCCTAACGCTAACCAAGTTGTTTTTGAGCCTAGCTCCTAACCAAAGCATTGCGACATCATAAAACAAGACGTATTTTAAAGTCATGACGCCGATAGCGATGGTCTGTGTGTTGCTCTAGACTGCGTGGGCAAACAACGGATTTGGTCATTTAATTTGGAAGACTTGCTGTGCCACATGATTGCGGTGGTAAACTCAGAACCCTTTTCCTGCAGAACATGGCAGTTTACATAGTACAGACACCATCACAGGCCAAACAAGGTCACAATGTTTCCAAAGTCCACGCTTTCCTCCATTCTCCTCCTCCTGCATCGTTGCTCGTTCTGCTCACTGCTGTTTTCTCCTTGTCCTTCCTCTCCTCTGCTTTTATTTCCTGTCTTCAATCCCTCTTTACTCAATCTACACCTCTTCGGCTTCTCCTATTCCAACCGTTCACACTTTTTTTTGTTACGCTTATTTATCAGAACAACCCAGAATGCACTGCAGAGGTGTTGTGAAGGGTATCTGCCACTTTCCCACACCTCACTGCGAAGCCAGCTGGATTACTTCCTGTGTGCCAAACAGCCAATCTGTTTATTTCAGGTTTAAAGGCCCTCGGCATGATGGGTAACCCGTGGCATGTATGTGTGGGTGTGTGTGTGTGTGTGCAATGTACCCATTAAGTTGGAACCACTGAGTTGAAACCCAAAGTTACTTTGGCATTACGTAACTCACTCTTCCCTTCTCCCCCCCCCCCGTCTCTTTCTGTTCAGTTTAACAAAGGGAAGGTTGAAAGTTGGATCAATAGCCATGACCACATCTATATGGAGAGGAGAGCAGACAAGAAAGGAGGAGAGGAGAGAAAACACAAGAAAATGAGAGGTAACAAAAAAGAGGAGAGGAAACCAAAGGAGAGGACAAAATGATACGAGGAAGGAGACGAGGACACAAACAAAGAGGAGGCAAGTTTAAACAAGAAAAGAGGAGAGGTGACAATAACAGAAGAGGAGACAAGAGGAGAGGACGAAGAGGTGGGTTAGGAGGACACAAGAAGAGGGAGGAGAAAATAAATAATAAGGAGAAGGAGGAATTAAAGAATGGAGGGCATGTCAAATTGATGACCATGTTTCCTAAGAGACATAGGCCGGGAGCCAGGAGCAGCCCTCAGGATGTTTTCTGCTACCTTTATTTCACCATTATTTCCTGTTAGCCTACACGAGAAAATCTCAATGCAAATTTTCATTTGACCCGGCTTTTATTTCTTGTATTCAAACAAGGTATACTCTGCTACAGGCGACGATGTGGATGAATAATACCCACTCAGGGGGCATGAGTGAGAGGGGTAACTGTGTGTTTTCCTTTTCGATAGAGCCATCGAGCCATTAGCTACAGCTTTGTGCAAAAACAATGAGGCAGGGGGTATTAACAGGTGTGGCTTGGTCCACAAAGTTTTGTTATACGCAGACAACCTTTTGTTGTTCATATCCGATCCTGAGGTTTCTATTCCAAAGTGCCTGGACACCATTTCACAATTTGGTGTGGCCTCAGGTTAGTAAGTCAACCCAACAAAGAGTGTACTATTCCCAATTGAAAGGAAAGCATTTACAATGTTCTATAACCCATACACATTCAGAGTTACGACTGGTCCCCTAACGTATTTGGGAGTCAAGGGAATGTGATGTTAAAAAAAGCTGTCCAAACATAACTTTCAACCAATTATGGGCCAAGCTAGGAAGGACCTCAGGCGCTGGGCATTGTCTCTGGCTGGTCGCATTAACAATAAGATGATTATAATATAATAATAAATATTATTATCAAGATGATGATTCTACCCAAATGTTTACACCTATTTCAGACAGTTCCCTTTTTATTTTTTTTGCCAAATTCATTCTTTAAAGACTTTGATAAATGCATTAGCAGAATCATTTGGATTAAAACTATACCCCCCCATACGCAAAGCTGATCTGGAGAGGTGCAAGGCAAACGGTGGTCTAGCACTGCCAAACTTTTTGTATTTTTACTGGGCAGCCAACATCCACAAACTAACTATCTGGTACGATACCTTTGTGAATGGGGAAGGCTTGCACTGGTCCCTTGTGGAACAGCAGGCATGTTCACCGGTACGTACTTACTAATCTGCAATTTCACCGGCACACACTTCTCAACATTCCCATTCCCACACTTCTCAACAATAAAAGTTTTATTATTTGGGAATGTCAATAATGGGAAGAAAAGGTGGATTTTAAAGGTGTTTAAAAGGTGGACAGCAGGGACTTTGATGCTCCCTTGTCTTTGGCTTTTCATGTTGTTGTTTCTCTCTTTGGCTGTATTTAGAGTGTTTATCTAGGTCTGTTGTTAAATGTTAACAACTTAGGTGCACTGATTTGCAAAATTCATAAATATTGATGGTTTGCATGGTAGTCATGCTAGTCTGTATTGGAACCATACACTAATTGACTGTACTGGTTTGGAAAAGCTATTATATACAACATAAAAATATTTTGAATACCATTTAAAAGCACTTTTTCTCACTTAGCAGTAGTAGCAGTACATAATGAACTTATTGTTAGCTGCAAGAAATATGCTTACCCCCATTTAGAAGGCTATGACTGACAATTCCGTTTTCTCTGATTTGAGGGACAGTAAAGTGTCATTTTCAAAATAGATCATCGTGGCCTCAAATTAAAGTTTATGAACTTTGGAATTTTTCTATAAACACGTAAGGCAGTGATATTCACCATAAAGTGCTGGAAAACAATCATTTTTGATGAGAATTTGTCAAGCGGACAGTTTTTATTTTTGTCTTTTTGGGGATGTTCTGGGTGATATTTTAAAATAGAATGGCAGCAAGCCCCAGAATCTTAATTTGCGACTTTCCCCTTTGTGTCAGGATACTCCCTGCCAAATTTTGTAGGTCTACCTGTATGACTATTTATGCAATTGCAGTACCTTAACATATGCATCTACATCATTTCGCCAGAAACATGTCTCTAAAAAAGGGGTTGTGGCCCCCTGAGGCCAAACGGCCCGGAGTTGGTGGTGCTCGTTATCAACTTGTGAGTAGGTAACAGAAACAGAAAACATCCTGAGGGCTGGACCTGGTGTCCTGGCCTAACAGAGACACAAGGCTAAAAAAGGGCACGATGGACAGAGGGAAGAAAAGAATGAGAGGGTGATTAAGGAGAAGACAGAGCCATAGGAGTGTATGGAATGCTGAGGAGGACTGTCAGAGCTGTGTGTGTGCGGCAGTATGTATTGATCCCAGAGAGACATGGAGAGTATATTGGAGATGTAATTTGTAGGCCTGTCACGATAATTACTTCATCGACTTATTGAGGACGGCGAAAATTATTGAGGTTATGTCCATATATCGTGTGATATCGCTCGTTGCGTTTACTTGGTTATGAATGTCACCAACATGATGCCAGAATAAACAGCAGGGTTTTCCATACATTATAACACTTGGGCACAATGCCTAAGTGGTTTCATCACAGCCCCTAAGCGTGTAACCGAAAAAAAAAACCAACTATGCTGAGCCGGAGACATTTTTTTCTGGCATTCCTGGTCGCACTGCTTCTGTCCTCTAGTCGTCTGCTCTCTGTGTCTGAGTTTCAACATGGGCAGAGCTCTGGCAGCCTAAATGTTCATTGCTCTTTGAAAGGGTGTACTTATCATTATATCAGTGGCATAAAATGGTCTTAAAATGACAATAAAATTGTTTATTGCAATTTCTTCGGGGACAATATTATCAAAAGTAGCTACCATGACAGGCCTAGTAATTTGCATTGATCACATTGGAGAATGCTGATGAGGATGTACTTACACTCACATATTGTCAACTGTTCATTCTTCAACTAAGACTACAGTCATGGTAGCAGCTCTGGGAGGCTGCAGGCACAGTGGGGCTTTAAACTGAATGCTAATGTCAGCATGCTAACATGCTCACAATGACAACGCTGACATACTGTTTAGTAGGTGTTATGATTACCATGTTTATGTGTTGTGTGTTCAAACTGGATTAGTGACTAAATAGAGTGTACTCAAACTTGACAGAATGAAAACTAAATACGGTCGACGCACGCTATTCTCCCACAATGCAATGCACAAAGGAAATTGAGGAGCTGCTCCCAGCAGGAAAAAATTACAATACATTGTGTGTGGTGGAAGTGCAGCTCCAGAAATATCTCGGTATCTAAAACAAGTGTTAAATCTTAGGGAAAACATTTAGATTGTCATTTTATTTGTGTAGTTCAATTGGCAGTGACATTCTAACGACGCCACACATAGTGTTTAATTTCCTGTTAGTGTAGTACTAGTATTTGAGGATCTGTAGCGCCGACTGAAAGAACAGAAAATTAATCAAATCAAATGGAGAACGAAGAAGGAGAACAATCTAAGATGTGGTGGTGAATCAAATCTTCGCTGAAAGAGTTTAAATTGAGAAAAACTGCTGTTGCTGGCGTTGCTAATTGATACACTTTGGGGTCCTTTCATCGCACAAAACCCCCATGTGTTATACAGAAAATGACCACGGATGTGCTTTTGTTCCTTTATAATAAGTATCATACTTCATTATATACGTATATTATGCAACTGCTTGAGGAGAAGACTGTACGAAAGGCAGACGCTGAAGAAGAAAAAGCTGAGTAAAGGAAGGGGAGAGCGAGAGATGAAGTGATGGAGGCAGATCCAGAGAATGACGGCGGGATGAAAACGGGGAAAAGTTGGATGTAGAGAGACTAATAAACCGTGTTGCTCGGCCCTGGTAAGTGTTGCCGGTGAGTGTGAGTGTGCATGTGTGTGTGTGTGTGTTAATCTGTCCAACGTTGCTGACAGATAGAGGGGGAGAGCTTGGAGGCTTTCCAAATTATTCACTTTCCTCTTTTGCTGCTGCAGAGAAACATGAGCGAGAGAATAGGGGGAGAGAAAGACAAGAGAGGGAGGTGCTTCCCGTCTATAATACAGTGAGTGACAAAACAAGGCACAATCTGGTCAACATTCCCCGCTACTGCAATAAGTGTCGACGTTCACTTACATAAGTTAAATAAAGATTTATTTCCAAAGACGGAAACAGAGTGGTCTGAAAAATAATAAATTAGTTTCACTTTGGATGTTAGGTTTATGGCGTATGCTTAGTGTGTATAAAAGTATTACAATGTGATAAAAGAGGCAATATAAAAAAACAAACAAACAAGTTTCATCATTGCAGGAATAAAAACAATGACACCGCTTCAACGCAAATATGTACCAATAGAAAACTTGTGATGTGATCAGCCTACACCCTTGTAATCATTACTAAAACTACTCAACACTTTGATTAAAGGGTTATGTTTTGTCTCCTCTATATGCACAAAAATACATGGCAGGGACAGGCGGAATACGCACGCTGCTTCGGGTGGTTCCCACGGCTTCGCGTTTCGTATGCAGAGATAATATCTCGGCAACAAACATGAACTGAGAGTATTTTTAAGTCTGTCCTTTAAGTCTTGTAGAAACGATCGTTACATTTAGGGATTACTACTGAGAGACAGCCTTAGCTAGTGTCACGACACTCCCCATAAACTGCGGCAGTGGAAATATATTTGTGGTAGTTTGACTTTTCACGTCACAGTTTACAGGACTGTCATGACTCAAGACAGTTACTGTTCCCAGATGTCATCCGTGATACTTTTTGTGTACGATCTAATAGCTTCATTTTCATGATGAGGACATTTTTCACGTCGTGCAAAAATTCAAACGAGTTTCATATATATTGCCCAGCCCCACCACTCAATGATTAGACATGCACGTACGCTTCCCATGTTTAAGTCTCCACAACGTTTTGATGGTTAGATGTACAGTAAATTGGGGGCGTGGTTAGCTCACTCAACTAAATACGGTCGATGCACGCTATTCTCCCACAATGCAATGCACAAAGGAAATTGAGGAGCTGCTCTTAGCTGGAAAAAATTACAATAAATTGTGGGTGGTGGAAGTACAGCTCCAGAAATGTCTTTCCTAATTCTTAGGGAAAACATTTAGATTTTTATTTGTCCAAATGGCAGTGACATTCTAATCTTAGTGTTTAATTTCCTGTTAGTATAAAATGGTAAAAGTATGTTGATGACCATTACATTGTAAACTGTACATAAATCAGTAGATAGATGGATTTGGGACACAGCTTTAGTAAATGCGTGCTACTATGTTAAATTTAACTAACTGGCACTAAACACAAAGTACAGTTGCTTCGGACCTTCCAAAACTATACAAAACCTATTTATGACTCACATTGTTTGACCTTAAAGTGAACTTTTCAAATGTCAAATATAGCAGCAAATATAAGTTCAAGATATTTACATTAAAATATTTTCTCAAACAAACCTGGACTATCAGCAGTTTTAAAACACAAATGTTAATTTGAATACGCAACAACTGTATGCACAATTACTTAATACTGCACGAATGTGTGCACCTGTGTGGACGATTGTGATCCTATGTCTGCATGCAGGTTTGTGTGTGAGCAAACAGTGTGACTTCCTGGAGGAACAATAAAGAGACAACAAAGAGTATGCAGGTCTCAGTTTCTCATCACAAACACAAACACACACAGTCACAGTATTATATAATTTGCTCTAAAAGCCTGATGTTGGTGAAACATTGTGGCGGCACTTAGTGTGTGACAGCTCGACCGCCATCATACAGTACGTACACACACCAACACACGCGCACTTACATGCAAAAAGAACATCAACACACACACCAACACACACACTCCACAGACAACAAATAAAGGAACAAAGCAGAAAGCTGAAAGTAGGTTATCCAGAGTGATAAACAGACCACAAGAGAAACAAGAGAGAGAGACATGAAAAGGGAAAAAAACAATGAACGAGTCAGCAAAAAAAAAGAAGAGACGAAGAGAGACTGAGAGGAGAGAGAGAGATGTAGCGAGTGAGTGTGGCAAGAAGATAAAAGGAAAGAGACACAAGCTGAGAGGGAGAAAGGGAGGGGAAAGGAAGGGGGGAGATGTAACATGAAGTAATGGAGAGATGGGAGGAGGGAGAAGGAAATAAAGATGCAGTGTGAGAGAGAGAGAGAGAGAGAGGGGTAAAGGGTGTGACAGTAAAAGAGAGAGAAGGAGGGAAAGAGGTTGCAGTACGTGGAAGGCTTACATAAGCGTCCTGACAGAGTTCGTCAACTGTCTCCTGAGACCACCACACACACACACACACACACACAACACACACACAGACACACACACACACACACACACACACACACACACACACACACACACACACACACACACACACACACACACAGAGACACACACACAGACACACACACACAGACACACACACACACACACACACACTGATGCACGCCAAGAAACATCTGCATGTTCACTCACAAACATACACACGTGCAAATACACAGCACACACACGCACACACACACACAAAGGGCAACTGGAGAGGCCAACGTGGCATCTGTTTGTCAGCATCTGTCGTTGTCATGGCGTCCAGGGGCCAGTGATCCTGCCTGCTTCCTTTATAACCACGACGCTCACGCCGCATTTCTCTGTCGAGCAGAAAGTCAAACTCAAACATAAGACACCTGCATCTTCGTCACAATTTTCACGTTGTTGCTTAATTTCTTTTTTTTGCCTTTAGTGCTTCACTCACTCACTTATCATTCCTCCACTTCTACTACATCCTCTCGGCCGCTCTCTCTCGCCCGCTTTCCTTTCAACCTGTCAATATTTTTTCAAAGTTTAAAGCCAAATAGTGCACATTGGCAAGTGAATGTACCGCAGGTCAGTTACACAACACCAGAAGTATCTCCTCTCAAGCTCTTCTTCCATTCCTGATTACCTACAAGATGTCTCTCTCTTTGCCATCACTCCGCCTTATTTATGTTGACATCGCTCTCTCTCTCTTCTAAAATCCATTTTTTCCCTGTCTTACTCTTCCTATCATTCCCTCTCTTTCCTTTTCTGTCTCTCACTTTAACAAACAGGGAACTTTCTCTCTTTCACTTTTGTCTATCTCTGTTTGTGTGTCCTCCTTCATGTCTGTTCATCTTTGAGTTTTCGTCTGAGCGTTTCTGTTTCTGCCAGTTCAGTGAATTTTATTGGCGCGAATGCTTATGAGACAATGCTGCCAAACAGGACTCAAATTCCACCGGCATGTCCACATCCCCACCAGGGGAACAAACACACTGGACCATGTGTACATTTCTGGCAGCTACAAAGCCCTCCATGCCCCCATTTTGGTCAATCAGACCATATTTCCCTGCTTCTCCTGTTCACTTACACACAGCTCATTAAAAGGCTCAAACCATGAGTAAAAAACAGTTAAAGTGTGGACAGATGAAGCTACAGCTGTTCTGCAGGACTGTTTTGAGTACACAGACTGGCTCATGTTCAGACATGCAGCCACCCAGGAGAACCACATCAAGCTTGAGGAATATGCATCACCAGTGACGTCATACATCAGCAAATCTGTTGATGATGTGGTGATCACAAAGACGATAGAATCATTCCCCAAGCAGAAAGCCTGGATGAATCAAGAGGTGAGGGCTCTACTCCGAGCCAAAAAAGCTGCTCGTCGGTCAGGAGGCAAGGAAGCCTACCGCACTGCCAGAGCGAGACTGAAAGCAGAGCCATCAGGAGAGACTGGAGAGAGACCTCAACACCAACAACAAAAGATATGTGGCAGGCGATCAAAAACATCACAGGCTACAAAAGCAGGAGCGCCCCCCCCATTATGTGTGAGGCCACAACACCAGATGAGCTAAACACATTTATGCTCGTTTTGATCGCCTAAACAAAGACTCCGCTGTGAAGTCTACTCCGCCACCAGAGGACCGGCCACTGTCAGTATCCGCAGCAGATGTGAGAAGAATCCTGCTGAGAGTGAATGTGAGTGAAGCTGCTAGGCCTGATAACATCCCTGGCCGTGTACTAAGAACACGTGCCAGTCGGCTAGTTGATGTTATTACTGACATTTTAAACATATCTCTCTCACAGGAGATCGTTCCCACCTGATTCAAGACACCCACCATCGTCCCTGTGCCTAAAAAGCCTGCAGTGTCTAGTCTAAATGACTACCGCCCTGTGGCTCTCACCCCCATTCTGATGAAGTGCTTTGAGAAACTGCTTCTCCAGCACATAAAGAACATCACAGCCAGCCCTGGACCCTCACCAGTTTGCCTTCAGAACCAACAGATCCACAGAGGATGCCGTCTCCACTGGCCTCCGCTCAGTCTTCACACACCTTGAGAACAAATACACCTACTTCAGAATGCTGTTTGTTGATTTCCGCTCAGCATTCAACACAATCGACCCCATGAAACTGATTGGAAAACGTAGCCCTCTGTAATTGGATATTGGACTTCCTGACAAACAGGCCCCTGACAGTCCCGATTGGCATCACACCTCGTTCACTCTAAATGGTAAATGGACTGCATTTATATAGCGCTTTTCTACCTTAGCGGACAAAGCACGTCATCATTTTGCCTCTCACCCGATCACACTCACATTCACACACTGATGGCGGCAGAGCTGCCATGCAAGGCACTGGCCTGCACATCGGGAGCAACTCAGGGTTCAGTGTCTTGCTCAAGGACACACATAGGCTGGGGGAAGCCGGGATCGAACCTCTGACCTTCCGATTGGTGGACGACCCCGCTCTGCCCCCTCTTGTTGTGAAGTTTCGCGGACGACACCACCATCATCGGCCGGATTAAAAACAACGATGAGACTTCACGTCAGGAAGACACGTCAGCAAAACCAAGGGGAAGATAAATTTTTTTACGAAAAATGCGGCAAACACACACACCCCTGTCTACATCAGTGGAGCTGAGGTGGAGCAGGTGGACAGTTTTAGGTTCCTGGAAATCAGCATCACAGAGAACCTGACATGGTCCTCTCACATCTCCATCCCGTTTAATAATGCTCAGAAACAGCTGTATTTCTGAATTAAACTTAAGAAGGCAAATTCCCCTTTTACAGAGGAGAAATAGACAGCATCCTGACTGGAAACATCACAAACTGGCATGGGATGTGCACGGCCCAGGGCCGGAGGGCTCTGCGGAGGGTGATTAAAACCGCTCAGAAGATCATTGGTACCAACCTAGTGAGCATCAGTGATACTGGTGAGGGTAGGTGTCTGCGCAGAGTCCAAAGGACACCAAAGGACAGTACCCACCCAGCCACAGCCTGTTCACCCTGATGCCGTCTGGAAAGGGACACAGAAGTATCCGCTGTCGTACCACCAGACTACAGAGCAGCTCCTTTCCTCAGGCTGTGAGACTGCTACATTCATCCTCGGCACTCCACCATGTGAAATTGTTTTTCCTTTCTACTTCTATTTTTAGGATTTTTATATATTCACTGATCTACTGCATATAATTTTTTGAGTAACATAAAGGAAACTCCAAAACCAAACGTCATTATACGACCAATCTTGTACCTTGTATCTTGTGTCTGGTATTTGTCGGGGCATCTGACTCTATGAAAGTTTTTAATGCAACCAAGATTCGGATGTGTGTACATACAAAGAGGGAAAACAGACAGTTTGACTGCACAGAGTTAATGAAAGAGTGATGGAAGTTGCTTACTTTGCAACTGAATGTTTGAGATGTAATTTTATAGTTGTACACAGAGGTGGAAAGTACAGTACATTTACTCAAGTACTGTACTTGTAGAACTTTGAGGTACTTTTCATGTTCTGTTATTTTGTACTCCTAATCCACAACATTTCAGAAGCAAATATTGTACTTTTTACTTCACCAAATCTATCTCATAACTTTAATTACTTTGCATATTCAGAATAATAATACGAAATATACCTTACAAATAAATTATGATGTATTATTATCAGTTAAGAAAGGACATTATTGACCCCCAGGGGAAATTCACAAGATACCCAGCAGTATATATATTAAAAAGTAAGCTCCACCTTATTCAGCTGCAACATTAAAGTGATGAACACAGTAATTAATCAATAATCGTAATCCAATGATATATATATTATTCAAAAATTGGCCATGCTGCAAAGGTATTCATTTGTACTTGTAACCAAGTATTCCTTCTATTTGTACAGCTACTTTTACTTGAGTAAAAAAATCAGAGGATTTACAAGGACTTGAAGATTGTTAAAAGACTTTCATAGGCTACTACATCAAATAGTGGCTACCCAGTTATGGAAAATACATGGTTTGAATATATATACATAGTTCTGTGTATTAAACCACAATACCTTCTGAGTATTGATTAAATTGTGTACGATACTGCCAAACGTTGGTATTGGTACTGTATCATGTTGGCAGCCATTGCAGAATATTCGGACAATATGCAACTCTAATTATGAAAAACTAAATAACTGGAATTTACACAGTAATTAATTTACAATTTAGTAACTCAGCACTCCCTGTCTGTTTCTCCCACCCATGCACGGTCTGCCTTAGTGGCAGATAAATCATTTTTGTAGCTTCCTTCCTCTTCATCTTTCTGTCTCCAGTTAATCATCCATCTCTTGTCACTTGTCAACACTTTGAAAATGTCTTATTAACCACTGACAGCTCTCTCTTCCTTCTCAGTTGCTTTCTAACTCCTTACATCTTCTCAGCGCACTCCTTATTTCCTCCTTCTCTCTCCTCGGTTTAAATTTGAGAATATGTCTTATTTTAGGACTGAGAGTCGCTCCTGCAGTCTCCAGAACGCCACGGGATGTTTTGAAAAATAGGACTTTCTACTTTCTGTACGAGTCTTGCTCAAAGGACTACTCTGCTAGAGCTGCAGCCAATTATACCTCCCAGCAAGGTGTAGTAGATGGCAGCCCACTTCAGTGCTTGCAGACAGCAGAAAAGCAGATTTCAGTGAGTCATATCGCAAGAAAGCATGACGGATATTTAATTAGTGCTTTACTGTCTAAGGTGCAAAATACTGAGGAAAATATGAACTTGTGATCGATTGTTGGGATAATAATGATATTGGAACCAGAGGATTATTTGGAAGTTTTAAAACTTCTTTGATGTCCTTCTCCTTAAAACTGTATTTCCTGTCTCATTTGTATACTACAAATTAGTTTTGTGTGTTTACCTTTGGTTTGTAGTTGATTGAGGTGAAGCTCATTTTCAACTATTTTGTTTTTTTTGAATTTGCAACTAATGATTATTTTCGTTACGCACTAATCTGCTGATTTTTTTTCCGATTAATCGATTGATTGTTGGGTTTGTAGAAATTCAGAAAATAGTGAGAAATGCTCGTCACAATTACCCAGAGCCCAAAGTGACACCTTTGAGATGATTATAAAGAAATTCAAATGTTTAGAATAATTAAAAGGAAAAGCCACAAACATTTGAGAAGCTGGAACCATGACATGTTTTTTTTGATGAAAAATGATTATGATTATCAAAATAGTTGGCAATTGTGTTTTTGTCAATCGACTAATCGACTAATCGTTTCAGCTGTACTTGTACATTTTCATGTTTTACAATCTTAATTTGTAAACTAACTAGTAACTAAAGCTTTCAAATAAATGTAGTGGAATAAAAAAAATAAATATTATTGGAGTAGAAATAGAAAGTGGCATAAGATTAAAGTACTCAAGTAAAGTACAAGTACCTCAAACCTGTACTTACGTACAGTACTTAAATAAATACAATCTACCACTGCATTACACCTGCCCCACTCTTTACCTGCATAACATTACATCTGTGATGGTACTGTAGCATTTATTGTCTGTGTTTGAAAAGATGGTAAAACATATTTAAAGACAATACCGAGATCCAGGAGAGTTCAATATACAGGTACGAAATGTATTTTACCCACAAAGTACTCTATGTAAACTACACAGAGATAAATAAAATGTCTAAATAAAATGCAGAAATTGTTTCACCGCTCACCAAATGAGAGCAGTAATAGAAAATGTTCTGGTCAATAAGTAGTTTTTAAGCTCTTAATTTATGCTAATTTCTTCCATCATGTCTTCCTCTATCGCTTCCTCCTTACTAAGCCTATATAATGAATTAAATAATCACTTCTGTCATTACCACACAAGGGCAAGTAAGCAGTTTTCATCCTTCTCTTCATCTCGTTCACCACAACGTTCTTCACAACCGCTCAGGAAAGACACCCTTTATTGCTCCACTTTACTTTCCCTCCTTCCTTCACCTTTGCCCACCATACCGGTGAAATAAAGCTCGTCACCTCTCCTGTCTGGGCAAAAAAGCACTTCCCTTTTCTGTCTATCTATCCCTCTGTACTCCTAAAACCTTTAGCGTGGAAAAGCACTTCCCTTCCCCCTATCTTCCTTTCATCCATCCCTCTATCCTCGCTAATCTTTTGCCGCATAACCATGCCGTTAAAGGTGAAAAAGTAATTTATCCTCCCGTTCTCTGCGTTTATTAATACCTCGAACTGTCCCTCCATCCTCTCAATGTCAGTTTATACAAGCAACTCCGTTCTCCGTTTGAACCTGAAACCCTTTTTTGCCCCATGATGATGTGCAATGTAGCCTTGTGTGTGCATCTTTGTGTGTTTTGTGTCTATCTTGGTTCATTTGCCTGCATTTAAGCAAAGAAAAATGGAGAACTGTAAAAAAGCTTTTGTGTATAGCGAAAACAACAAAATCTCACTCAGTGCAAACTCCTTACATGTCACCAGTCTGTCTAGCACTCCTATCTATCTTCCCTCCTCAGATCATTACCTGTGTCCTCCTCAAGAGAGAGAAAGCACTTCACTTGCTGCTCTAATGTCTCCCTGTCTCCCTCAATCCATCTACATATCATCCCGTGGCTGTTGTCATCCCTCCTCTCCTCCCCTCGCTCTGTCCTTTCACATCCGTTTGGCAGTATCCCTCTGTCGCAGAAAGCTGGAAACAGCAGGGAACAGACAGGCGGACAGGCGGAGAGAGACCGAGATCACCTTGGGGTTTTCTAAGTCCGTTTCTTTCCCTAACTCCATCTCATCAAATCTCCATTTCTTTCTCGCTCATGCGCTTGCTTGGTCCCTCTAGCTCTCTTTTCTCTTGCTGTCCCATTAAATGTCTCTTTCGTGTTTGCTCACTTTGGTTCTGCTCGCAGTTGCTCCAGCTCGTTACCTCAATCAGTCCTATCCTTTCCCTCCCAGCCCCATTCATCCTCCCTCTTTTTCCCCCCACTACCTCACCTGCTCACTACCCCTCCCTCTGTTTTTCACACTCTTTCTGTTTCTATTATGTACATCCTCTAGCATTCGGACTCTCCTCTGACTAGTCCTACGAGGAGAGCGGCAAACTCCCTCAGATCCTCAAAGACAAGGAGATGTTGTACTGCGGGATTGTGTATGTAAGTGTGTTTGTTTTTGGTAGGCGGTTCTACTCCATATCCTCAAATGGACATATATTGTCACATACAAATACTTCAAAACAAAGGAACATACACTGTAGGCCTGTGTATAACATATTTGCATGCACTTACAGTAAATGCAAATTAACATAAATTGTGATGTTCCTAATGTGCTAAAATTAGCTATCTGTGAGCTTAACATACATAGAGTTAGCATGAAAACCTGCATACAACAGCTGTTGCGTGTTATTATATACATTAAGTGTATAATATTAAGCATGTTAGCATATTTAGCATATTAGCACAAACACAGATGTAGATAGTAGCATGCATACAGTTAGCATGTTAACCTGCAAACTTACAGTGTGTAATGTGTAGCGGGCGTAATGTTCAGCACATTACCATGTGAACATGAACACAGATAGCATGACATAGAGACATTTTGCTGGCTGTATAATGTTTAGCATGTAAACATTCAGGGCATTAGCGTGTGTTAACATGGTCATTTGGGATGTTGAAATGCAATATTAAATTATGCAATGTTTATGTTAGCTTATATGACTTATAAAGTCTGTACAATGTCACTATGTTACCATCCTAACAGATACAACATTTGTAATGCCAAGCATGTTAGCTTCTTAGCATGCAACATTCAGCATATTGACATGTGAGCATATAATGTAAATATAACAATGGAGATAACATATGTTAGTATGGTAGCACATGCCAACTATGGTGTTAAGCATGTTTTCTCATTAGAATGTATTGGTGTTATTACAATATGAACATATGGATATCTGACAATAACATGCAAGTCACTAAAGTCTAAAAGTATTTAACCTGAAAGCTATAAATGTCAATATGGAAAGGACCAAAGCGTTCTACTGACAGTTCAACAATGCCATCCCTATAGCTGCAAGTATTTGAGAACCAACCTCGACACCAGAGAAGGTGCACATACATACAGAAATAATATAAACTACATAAACAAGCACACACACGAAGCCTACTATAGGCCTGTTCTCACAGTTTGCAGCAATATTTTCAGACAGCATAGCTGCTGTCATGTAGCTTGCTCCTACAAAATGTCAACTTTTCAGTAACCAAGGAAAACACATTTTTCTCAGCCTTTAAAACAAATTCAGAGAAATTGCAAAATTGCCCTCTTCTCCAGGGATTCCATGAATAGAGGTCCCTGTCCAGGTTGAGTCCCTACCTCTTTTTGGTGGTATTTGATTGCCAGTTTGAGCTTGGCCAGGTCGTGGCACTGTCGGGGGTCAAGTTCCTCGCTCTGGTCGTTGTCTCTGTGGTTCAGGATGGTTTCCAGCTCTCTAGAACTCCTGGCCTGGTCCAGAAGGTCTTTGGCGAACCGTTTGCACTGCTGCGACAGCTCCTCGTACTCCTGACGAAACTCATTCTCCACCTGAGAAGAGGAAAATAGTACAGTCTATGAGAGTGGTAGGAAACCTTTTTGAAGTATTTATGTCCATAACTTGACTGTCATGGTTCAATTCTGTCTACTACTGTCAGAAATTACCACAGAGATTATGATATGAGGTATGTTTCTGTGATTACAGTGCTAGAACTTACAGCAAAAGAAAACGTAAAAGTACACTATAAAATAGAGCTACACAGTCACTTAAAATAGCACAAGTGCAGGAACCACTTGAGGCAAATGAGTAACATAAACGATATTGGTTGATGCTGCTTCCACAGAGGGTTTAACAGCCCATCAAATTTAGGACGTGGCATCACTCCAGTAGTTGGGTGCTCGGAGAATCGATCCCAATGAGGACTGAAGCTGTTCTGGAGGCTCCTGGTGGACCAGCTCTTTATTGTGACACTTTAAGTCCGTGTCTTATATAATTTGACAGTAAGCTGTATATTATCAAAAGAAATCATAAGGCCTATCAAACCCTGGTTCAAATACCTCACTGAAAGGACACTGTACATCAGACTAAATCGTTTCTCCACAAACACGAATTGGTGGAACCCTGTACCTGTAACAAAAGTCCTTTGCCAGTAAACAAAGGGCAATCGATATCCATACCTTGCTGAGCTCTTTGAGTTCCCAGCCCAGTCTGAAGGCAGTGAGGATGGGATCTTCACTGGACAGTGCAATGAGGGAGGGTGAGGCCAGAGCCTTGTAGATGTTGAGTCGAGACCGTGAATGCCGAAGACTGTCGACCTACAGAAGGAGGCACAGAGGGACAAGCAAGAGGAGAAAGATCGATTTATCACTTTTAAAAGGTTAAAACCAACCCGTACCGCATCATACTATGACAGGCCTCATCTGCTTAGCAGGCTCAAGATCTTTCAAGTGAGTCGGTCAATCTAAGAAATAGTTTACAAAACCCAGATTGAGTGTTTTAATATTTCACTTCACATCATGGTCTGATCACCTGAGGTTTAGGAGTAAAGTAGCAGTTGTGGAAGAAGTACTCAGATTCTCTACTTAAAGTTTCAGTGTGTAACATTTAGGAGGAGCTATTGGCAGAAATGGAATATAATATTTATATGTATGTTCTCATTAGTGTATAATCGCCTGAAAGTAGGAATCGTGTTTTCGTTACCTTAGAATAAGCAGGTTTTATCTACATATGTTTCTACAGTAGCCCAAAACGGACAAACCTATCACTGGCTCTAGATAGGGTATTTCGGGTTTTTTGCGGCCACTGTAGTTTCTCCTCGACGCTTGGAAGGAAAGGGTGAGGCAAGCAGTATTCAAATGGTTGTAAACTGCAATTTCACCACTAGATGCAACTAAACCTCACACACTGGACCTTTAATTATAATCAGAATCAGAAATACTTTATTGACCCCAGAGGGGAAACTCTTTGTTACAGCAGCTCACTATCACGTCAGTACACACAAGAATGAAAGTACTAAGCAAGAAACTATAATACACTATAATACAGGTCAGAAAAAAGTATACATTAAGTACCAGTGTGTGTATAAGTATAACATTTAAACAAGTGTAAAGTACAAAGTGGATTGCCAGTTGATGATAATAAAACGGTATAAAGTAATAGTGCATGAACTGTCAAGTTAAGTGTAGCTCATTACGGTTATAATGAGACGGAGGATATTGCACAGCAGCACTAGAAGTATAAATAATTTCAATAAATTAAACTGGAAACAGGGTGTATTGCACAGTGGTATTAACACAGAATATTGCACAATACTGCACAATAAGTAAAAGTACCAATACCACAATGTTAAATGCGCCACTATTGGACAAGCTGTAGCTGGTGTCAATTACTCACTGTAACGTAATAAAAATAAAGTACCCTTAGCAATTAATACCAAAAACTTTATTTCCTTATTTACATTAAAATCTAATTTTTCTTTGTTTAGTATGATTACATAACAAGAAGAAAAGTGAGGTATTTAAGTATTTAATACACTAAAGAATGATTTGAAGAGGAGGAAAATACAGGCGAGAGGATGTTGATTAATGGTAGAGGACGTTAAGAAAATGTGCTGAAAATAAATATCAGTGCTGGATGTACAAATGGGAGCAATTGCTGCATATTTAAGTATTGATTTTCTGCAAACCAAGACCCTACCATGCATTGCGAGAGAACTAATCACGTACCTCTGAACTGGATACACACTCAACACAGTCACATCGTATCTGGTGTGGTCGGGGAATGGTGACCTATTCAGAACAACAACATAATAAAAGATCAATCATCACAGCTGACATCTAGTTAATGAAATACCAGCTGCAGACAGAAACTTGTGCGCGTGGTGTAATCACCTTCCGCTGGACGAGGAGCTTGATGATCTCGTAGTTGTTGGTGTGAGCAGCGAGCATGATGGGAGTTATGTCTGGGGTGAACTCTGAAAACTGACTGTCCATCATCAGTGAGGGAACCTGAAGAAGAACAGAGAACAAAAACTCTTTAATAAAATGCTTTAGGGAACCACCATCACATGACGGGTGGATGACAATGACTGGCGGACATCTAAAATAAAACACTCCAATATCAGTTTGATATTCTGGTTAAACCCTTCTTGTTAGACTGGCAGTTAAACACAGAAAAACAAGAATCCCAAACTTTAATGAGCTTTCATTGTGCAATTAAAAAGCCATGATGCAGCACCGTTATGTAAGTCGAACAACGCAAAGCAAAAGACTAATTAACCAAATGATGAATCAAATTAAACCCACTTGAATCAGATTAAAACAAATTAAATTAATGTAATGCATTCGACAAAAGAAGTTTCCTGCTCGACAACGCAGCAGAGGTATATTTATTTAAAGTCACATCCTCTCCAAAACCCATTATATCCCTCATTGACGCAACTCTGAACACCTGCTGCAATTCGAGAGAAACAAAAGAGTGAAAGAGCATTTTATTGCCAAGTGAAAACCAGGTGGTCTGTCATTACAAGTAGATGGGAGAGAAGGAAAGGATAATGGATATGGTATAATAAGAGAGTTTAAAGCCCCAAACCAGTGGCTTTGCTTGTTTGAGCCCATTTACTACAAATTGTGTGCTCTTAGCAGAAGTGCTGACCATTCTCCAAACCCTGTTGCTGTGTTTTAGATATTTGGAGCCCTTTTCCTACCCTTCCATGCAGCCATTAGTTCCCATTAATTTCCATACAATACTAAAATCTATTCTCATACTCTTGACACTGAAATGGAAGAAATGATAAAAGTAAAGTGTACACAGTTTGTACATAAGAAGCTAAAACTGTAAGTAAACAAATAATTAGAATAGATGTATGTAGCAGTGGATCTGAGGTCAGATGAGGTAAAACTATCTGCTAGTATATCTAGTAATAGTATTTCACAAAAAATAAACAAAACATACCGAAAATCCATGAAAAAATACATATTACTTAGTGTATTAAAAGTATGTTTTTTCTTCTTTGCATGACTCCGTAGATGTGTCATGCAACCTTAAAGGGGTCCCAAACCCCAGGTTGGGAACCAGTGATATAAGGTTTGAAGCTGGCAGCGCACACTTCGGTCGGTCCGCACCGATGATGACGCTAACCAAAATATATAACTTTTTCACTGTTAAAAGAATACTTTGATATTTTGGGAAATATGCTTAATAGTTTTTTTGCCAAGAGTTAGATGAGAAAATTGATGCCACTCTCATGTCTGCATGGTAAATATGATGCTAGAGCCTGTTAGCTTAGCTTAGCACAAAGACAGGAAACAAAGGGAAACATCTAGCCTCTTCTTCTTTTCCTTTCGGCTGTTCCCTTTCAGGGGTCGCCACAGCGAATCATGCGCCTCCATCTAACCCTGTCCTCTGCATCCTCTTCACTCA
>CM022475.1:17818050-17870710 GCA_011952105.1 Coreoperca whiteheadi
GCACTCCCTCATGATTTTAAATCTCTCTCACTCTTTCACTTCCTCTCTCTGAATCTCTCGATCCCCCTTAACACCTACACGTTAACTGAACTGTGCAACATGTCCTTTTACTCTCTCTCTCTTTCTCACACACACACACACACACGCGCGCGCGGCAGACAAATATACTGTCTGTCTCTAAATCCTGTTTCACAGTGTGTCTATAAAACGAGCTGTTTAATTCTCCTCCTCTCAGCAGAATGTAGCGTGGAGCATTACAATGAATGGATGTACTACTCATTATCACGCACACACACACATCCAAATGGAAAAACACACACGGAAACCCATTTACGGATGAGTAAATGCAAACACGTGCAGGCGTGCAGCAGACTGACATACATCCGTGGAGGGTGTCTCTCTCTCTTGTGTTTGAACACACACACACACACACACACACACACACACACACACGTAGCCGTCCGCACACACCTGTTTCTCGCCGCTGGGCCTCCGGTGCGACAGCAGCAGCTCCACGGCGCCCACCACCTCCTTCCTGATGGCGTAGAGCAGGGCGTCACCGGTGTGGATGCCGTGGTCGAGCAGGAGCTCCATGATCTCCAGGTTCTCGTTCTCGATGGCGATGAGGAGCGCGCTGCGGCCCAGCGGGTCCAGACAGTTCACGTCCATGTTGTAGTAGACCTCCGCCTCGCGGAGCGCATGCTTGACACCTGCATAGTCACCTGGAGACGCAGAGGGTGGAGCGGTTGATGGGTTGGTTTTATGTGTTTCAGGCATCCACAGGGTAAAAAAACCTTGTCTGATTTTCTACTTTCCAGGCGCCATAGAGATACAAAGTAGAAAAGTAGTAAATAACACAATATAGAAGTACTACTCTGAGTAAGAGTACAGAAGTATGATCATCATAGTGTATCAAAAGTATCGGACTTATTAGATTGTTAATTCTGATGCAACAATTTGTAAGCAGCCTTTTACTGTTGTAGCCGCTCAGGGTGGAGCGACCTCTGGACTTTACTGAAATGTGTGATAATTTCACCTCTTTGGGCCTCAAACTGTAATTTAAATGAATTCATCGGAGTAGTTCAGGGGAGAAATCTCACTTTGGTGGAACTGACAGTTCATAGACGTCTGAAACGTGACAAGGAGCCCCAAAGAGACACCGATTTTTGTAACTATCACTGCCAAATAAATGTAGTGCAGTACAAAGTATATTACCCTCTGAATTATAGTGGGGTAGAAGTAGAAAGTAGAAATACAAGCGCCTCAAATGAATTGAATGGTTGAATGTTTTACCAGGTCTCTACAAAGTGTTGTAGCAGCTGTAGATAAAATCGAAGACTTTTAATAAAAGCAACACATCTTTTTTTAACACAGTTGTTCATCTTTTGTAACTCAAAGAGGAGTTTATAGGGTTGCACCAAAGTAAAAGGACTTTCCTTTTTTAAGGATACTGAAAGTAATAGAGCCCAAATAATTTCAATAAACATTCAGTGGGACAAATATGACTTTTGCCATGTGGTTTCAAATACTTTGGTAATTATCAAAACATATTGGTGCCACGGTAAGGCTGTGATCATTTTTGCCGCATTCATTTGTTTCCTATCACCAAAAAACTTAACAGGAAGAATGTGATATGAATAGATTTCCCATGCTGGGTGAACAGTTTGGGTTTCGGCATCTTGTTCAAGGACACTATGACAGGACGACAGTCTGCTGAAGCACATGTCAGCTGTTGCAGCGATGGCACCTGTGAACTGTTGGCTACAGCAGAGTCTGACTGACCAGCTGCTGCCACCGCTCAGCCATCAGGAAGTATCGACTCAGCATCATTTAGGAAGTGAGTGGGTCCGCAGAAGGAAGCGGGAACTATTACGTTGCTAAAAGAGTATCAAGTACACGGATGGATGGTGGTGGAAGGTGGTGTGTACCTTTCTCCACAGCAGTGAGGTAGGCCCGCTCCTCAGCAGACAGCTCCACCTCAGCCCGGACGATCTGAAGCGGGATGCGGTCGCGGTACGGCGAGTATGTCGCCTAAACCACAACGTGAACAATAAAAACACAACAAGAACCTTAAAATGCAGAGACTCAAGTCCGTAAAAATACAAAAACATAAGAAGGAACACAAAGAACATAATCCTAACCGTTCAAGTCATTATCGTTGCCTCCTTGACTGCTAAAGCACAATTTGTTTCAATTTTAGCAAAGTTATTTGCAAAGAATAACAAGATTACATGAGGAGAATGGGTCGGGGTCTGTGTGATTCAGCTAGTTAATCAGAGCAGCAATCTCAGGGGGAAAAAGGAAAACTCAATCGGTCCCCGTTAGGCGGGAATGTGTGACATACGCTTCATCCAAAAAGAGTCTCCATCGAGTTAGAGTTAGTTTATGGATCTGAATCAGCAGCTCTGTGTCCTGTGTGTCAGTGACTGTGATCAGACGGAGAATTGTTTTCCAGACACAGACTGACATGGCCGTCCCTACAGCCGCATGGCCAGCATGGCTGAAAAACTGCAGACATTGATGTTTGGTTTAGGGCTTAAACAGGCCCTACGAGTCAAATAAATCAGCTGTTTGTTTATTTGCAGAAATGAAATTCCTCTGTCACATCTTTATTTTGTAAGTCAACCCTTCAAAAACAGAGTCGACACCATTCACCGTCACATTAGAGCCGAACAAGACACACAAAACAGCCGAGACTGTGGTTGAAAACCGGAATTCAGTTTAACCACGAGGTTGCAGCGAAGCGCATCACTCACGGATGATTTCATTACTCAACACTGTGAAAAACAGGAGGGTGATGGATAGGCAGACAGACTCGATTTGTGTGAGTCTCTGTATGTTTTCTTGCTCATCTACCTTCGGGAGTTTGAGACGTTTACAGTGAGGACATTTGGTCCTCACATTGCCAAAGCTGTTGCCGTTAGAGCGTTAAGACTGTAAGGGTTTGGATAAGCCTGTAGGGACTTACTGCGGGTCACCACATTGTCCTTACAAGTGTGTGTTTGTGTTTGTGTTTGACTCACCTTCTTGTAGTACAGCTGTGTCATGGGATTCATTTGGCAAGTCTGGAAGCAAGGAGGACAGAAGTGAGAAGTGACGAAAAGAAGACCAGGAAGAGGAATATTAACAGTAGTGAAATAAATAGAAGCGAATGAAGGAAAAACTCATGAGAAAGAAAGAGAGATGCTGTCTCATAAAGTCATGAGAGAGAAAGAAAGAGGCGGCACTGATGTTCAATAAAACGCAACAAAACAGGTTTCTTCTGTATCAAACTAATCCAGTGACAGCTTGTCTGTACATCCATGGGTTCATTGTAAACACGAACTGCTAATAGCTAAATCAGCATACTTTTAATGGTGCCAAATTGCCAACATGTGAACAAACTAAACCCTTAAACAAAGAAACAAAGAGAACTAACCGACTCCGCGGCAGCATTACAGCAGAAAGCGGTGTTGGGGGGCACAGTTTGGTCTGAGTTCACCCAAATTCCAAACATATACATTATAATTGACCACTTAGTGATAGTCTAGTGATCTAGTCATAGTTTCGATACCCGCTGCTGTGTTTTCTGCCGACGTCCTAATGCAATGGAAGTGAGTTTGTCCCGTGGTGGTCGAAGCGTTGAAAAAAAACAATGTCCATGCAGGTCAGGATAATGACAGACTTCCCCTCTCAGTTTTCACCTTTGGATTAACCAGGTCAGCTTGCAAATTCTTTCTGGAAAGGCACATTGCTGTTTATTTCTTACTTTTCAAGTGCGGTGAGTACACAAACAATCTCCAGGAGGGGCAGCCGCGGAGATCTCAAAATCACTGCAAATGAAACCGAAAGTGCCCGCATGGCCTAGATTCCACTATCGGGTGAGCAGGAAACCTTCCTTTTTGTTTGAGCGAACTGTCCCTTTAGGCTTTTTCAACTTTCCATCATTCATTTCGACACGTGAACCACCTTATCTTTGTGGCAGTGGGACTACATAGAAGGATGATAAAAACAACTATAATGAATTTTCACCCAAGCCTGAGAGTGGGCAGCTTAAGATCTCGAAAATAACATTTTCAAACTTCTAAAACTAAGCACGAGACCTCAAATTGCACATTTTACTTGACTGATAAAAGCCCTCAGCTTCACCTAATTCTATCGGACATTTGAGGACCCGCAGAGAACCAGCAGACAGCAGCAGTACAATAGGTGTATTCTCACCAGAGATAAAACCCTCCAACCTGAAACTGAACCGACACAGTGAGAGACAGTGATGGACGGGCAGACAGTTGAAGCAGTGCAGGTTAGTGACTCTACATACATTTAGCACAATGAACAGCACACAGACCAAGGATAAGCCTCATTCCGCAGTATTAGTGCCTCCAGTCTTGTTAATACAGGTAATCCCCATCGACCACCGCCTCCTGGAGAACATTTAGAAGCGCTGCTTGCTTGCACATCTATATTTATTTGTGCAGGTTTTATCACGTCGACTTATCGCACCAGAATTGCCCCACATGTGTTTATTTTGGGAGCAAGCGTTGTGGACAGATGACTGGTTTTGCAGTTTCGCGGTGTGGGATTCGTTTGCCAGCAGTGCCGAGCCGTCAAAATGAATCCAGAGGAAAGTAATACTGATTGCAATTACTGCGACTGCTCGAGCTGTGGTGTCCGTGAGCTAAAGAAAAGAAAGGAACAGAAACGATGGGACAACAATGAGAATTTGGACAAGCGGTGAGATGAGCCTGGAGTCAAAATGTAATAAAATGAAAAAAAACTGTAGGGAACAACATTTACATGTGAATATGGTTACTCACACTTGCTTGGAAAGTAAAACAGGGAGGCCAGGAGCAAACTGCAGCCTGCACAGATGCTCATTTCCAGCTGTTTCCACACTGCTATAAGCACCTGAGGTGGTAAATTAAAGCACAGATTGCGGACGTCAGCATGTTTAGCTATAGATCAGTTTGGTGCTTGGGTCAGAATTAAATCACAAAAATGAGGACTTGAGGCTTGACTTGGAACCTGACTGACCTGAACATTCACGTCGCTAGTTCTGACCTGGTAAAATCCAGAAACAAAACCTAAATCCAACAGCTTCTGGCACGCTTGTGGTTTTCATTATTACATTGCCTCGAGGACATTGTTCAAATTTTCAGTAATCATTAATCATTTGGCCTCTAAAATGTCAGAAATAGACAGATTACAATTTCCTGAACCCCGAGGTGACACCTGCGACTTTACCATCACATAAGACAAAGACGAGCAGCAAATCCTCACGGCGAAGACACGATTAACAACGACTCACTTTCTTTCGAGAGGCTAATTGATTATTTAACTAAACGTTTCAGCTGTAGTCTTGATTTGAAAGCGAAAAAGCCTCCAAAGCAACTCTGGTTTTGACTCCCTCTGCTCCTCAACATCAAAATGTTTAAACTCTCAGCATTGCAGGTTCCTTTAGCTGCTGCTACTTCAAATAGCAAACACAACGTTACAGAATGGTAAACAGTTATACTGTCAAAACAATATTTGCATCAATAGGAAAGTCAGGCAATTTGACCCAGTTTCTGAAACACTAAAGGGTTTGAATGTCTTTCACCTGACGCTCGTGTTTGTGCTCAGAACGCTGGCTCATCGTGGACTAAATCTCACCGATGATGACAGATATGCTAATGTCACAGATGTGGGTTAGGACTCAGTCTGAGTTGAACCTATTATTGCAGCTGCGATGCAGACCTGCATTTCAACTGGGCTGGAACATCCACTGTTAGTCACATGAAAGCTCTACTATTAAACTATTGCAGTATTGCCAAAACGTGCCACGGCGTGGTGAAGCTGCACCACCGACCCTGCGACTCATTTCAAAAGGGGGGCATTATAGAGCTGACGTTTAAATTTACCACCAATCAACATAAAGCTAGTGACCGTACAGCGATTCTATTGCTACTCTGAAACTGAAACAATTTCTGTAGCTACTGACGCTGAAAACTAGATCTCAACACTATGCACCTCAAGAAAACACAGGCAGGTAGACAAAACCCAAGCAAATAAATAAAACAAACACATTAAGAGACACATTTACCAATTCCAGGGATTAACGCGCACATTAATCCTCTGCTGCTGACATTGTTTTATTTCAGTTTGAGCATTCTGAGTTCAGGACTCCGACATTACTGGCGATGCTGGCTTTTTGCCGTCCCCTGGAAACTTCTGTCGTGTTTTAACTCGGTGCCCTTTTTCTCCTGTAAGACCTGCAGCGTTTGTCTTAGCAACGCTCTGCTTATTGCCATCTATGCGTTGCCAAACTGGTGATCGTGCCTCTTAATTTTTTTTTTTGTGTTATTCATTTGCAGCACGTTTGCAAATGTGACATACAGTATGTCACAGTCAAGTGGTTTCTTCATTTGCTTGTGTTATGGCTGTTTGCATTTGCTTCCTATGACGTTGCACTGCATTAAGCGCTCTTGGCCACCATAGGAGACTTATACAAGTATTCATGTACAAATAAAAATCATACTAAATCAAATCCGAGTTTAATCTCAGCTGATTCAAGGTGTTTTTTCGCAACATTTTACAGCAGAGGCGGGCTGCCCAGCCTGAAAAAGAGCCGGCCTCTACTAACGCGAAGAAACACGTTACACTTTCGTGAGATAACCCCTTCAGGGGAGCCAAGGTCACACGTTTAATGACATTGTATAGCTTGTTATATATAATGAGACGAGATGGATCAGGATCTGTCTAACTCAGCAAATGGTTGTTATTGACCGATCGGTGGCAAGCTCACCAACTCAGCTAATTTCCTGGCTAAAACCTAGAATCCAGTCGCCGTAGGATCACCCGAAATGTTTTTCTGATCGTAGTCCATGTCTCTAAATACTTGAATCCTCTGAGAGGGATATGTTTACAAATCACACCACAAGAGCGAGGTGACTTTCCTGCTGCTTTCTTACAGTCTAAGAGCTTAAATGAAGCTGCAAAGAAAACGAGATCTTCAGCGCTGACTCACTGCCCCAGCTGAAGTGGTGCTGGTATTTAAAATCTAAGCCCTAGTCAAGAGCCTAAACCTTTCAAACACTTAAAGGGCCACAAACACACTGCAGCTAAACACACTTGTGGCTCCTCATCCTGTCAAGTTCAAACACAGTTCGCTTCTGAAGAAGAGTGACAAATCACGGGCAGAAAAGATACAGGTCCTGAATCCTAAATCTGACCATGGAGCCGCTAAGTCGGCTGGGAAACAGAAATCCACTGAACGGCCGGCTGTCAGGTTCTCTCTGCTGGCAGATTACGGAGGGCTGTCGTGGTCAGAAATGGGAGATTTATTGGTCCCGAGAGTGAGAGTTGTCGCTTCAAAGTCTCGTGTTTTTTAAGGAGAAAAAGAAGATGCCTACGCTGTCAGTGGACCCTTAATCAACAGCTGACAGACAAATGAATGCCTCCAGTAACCAGCACTGTCAAGTGGACTGAAAATACTGACTCAACTGGCAAAGGCAGTTTCCATGGTGCTTTGAAATGTTACAAGGGGTTATTTCCAGTCATTGTGAGAGTCCCAAAAAGTGAGTGTGTGTGCAGGCTTTTACTCGCTGTGCTTCCCGCACCTTATTTCAGCAATAATGAGGGCTGATTAAACTCTATTAGCGGCAGAGGAAGAGGCAGGAGGAAACACCGCGACCTCGGCGTCTTGTATGTGTCTGACCTTTTTGTAATGAGCTGCAGTTTGCCATTTTAATTTAGCTGATTTATTTGCGGTAAATTCATTCACATCCAGGGTGACCTTCAGCGACCAGAGCCGGACCGGAGCGGCCCGGGACTGAAGTGAGGTGAACTGACCGACTAGACCGGACTGTGACAAACTGAAAATGACTTGACCTGGCGTCACCGGTGCTATTTAATTTAACTGGGAGCTTCCGAGTGAGTTCCAGAAAGTGCAACACTATGGAAGATTTGAAAAGCCTAAATTAAAAGAATTTGAATTCATACAGCCTGACTATGTATACTGGATCTCATTTTGTTTCTTTGATGTGGTTTTTAGGCATTTTAAATCTTGCATAATTTTCAGCAGACCCATTCAGCGTCCATAGCGTGCCTTAAAGCAAGAGCAAAAGCTTCCTTATCGAAGAGACTGCACATAAAAATAAAAACAAACAGAATAAAAAGCAAAGTAAATGGTGTCACAGGGCAACCATGTCAACTGAAAACCACACTAATTTCACTTCTAAAGGCTCCATGATGTTCACTAGCTAGTCTCTAACTGTGTCTGTCTGCTGTTTGCTGCTGAGCAGGTCGTGTGCGGTGGCTTTGTAGAGCTTTTTCAGCTGCGTGCTGTGGCCCGGAAACGACGCTATGAGAGCGGTGAGAGGGAACCCAAGCCGTAAAGTGGTGGGCATGCAAACAATGGGCCGAAACTCTCCATAATGCTCTGTAAATCTGATACATTATCAGAAAAACACTGATTACATGCCTCTGCTTTGTGTAGCCAGCCATTTTACCTCCTGCGTTCAAATTCTGCGTGGGGTACAAGAAACAGAGCACTTCCTGGACAAGCAATTATGTTCCCTCGTAAACCTATTCAGCAAAACCATTTAGAAGTATATCAAGTATATAAAACAGGGTTGCAAGAGGACAAAGCGCCGCGGAGAATTGCTTTAGAAATGGTAGCGTGCTACTAATGCACTCAACAAAGCCTGTAGCAGCTTTAAAACAACACGGATCGAGCATAAAGACGAGGATGGCTTTCAGTGCAACAAAGTCTTGTGATAAATCACATAATGAGCGGATTTATCCCTATATCTATATTTGGTCATTTCCCACTACTTTGTTGTCAGCACGTCAGTGTTAAAATTGAATGAGATCTTCTGAGCAACCAAAGGAAAAAGATTCACTTGTAAGTAATTCTTCAAACATGTTTTATACCTGTTTCATACTGTACTGATTCCGGGAACATTTGTATCCGTATGCTGCATTTTCCTTGTTTGTCTCGCAGGCTTGTTTTGACACATTATCTGTAAAACACTGAGTTGCTTTTTTGACAGCTGAGCAGTGCAACCAGTTATATTTTCATGCATCCTTGCTCAGAGGTTTTGCTGTGGGAGGTCGCCGTGTGCCAGCAGAGAATCCAAAATGTCCTTTTCTGACCATCCTGGACTGGTCGACCATTCCTGCTCAGGAGCACGGACTGAGAACCAAATTTAGATCTTGTGATTACTTCTAGAAGCTGCAGTGCTCTTACTGCCCCTTTTGCTAATTGAGTTTGGGGTTGGGTTTTTTTCTCAGAAAAAAACCCCTAACACAGAGCAGCTGAGTCTGCTGCAGAGAAACAGTACTTTGCTTAATGTGCTTCTTGTTACTTAAGATAAAACAAAGCCGTGCTATGCCTCAGCTGAGCCTGACCTCAGGATTCTGCACGTTGGTGTCAAATTAAACAGCTGGGGCTGTCTTTCCTCAATTCCCCCCGAAAAACAAACGCGTTCTGCAGTGGACTCCAGTGATAAAGATCTGCTCACGCCTGCAGCTTGTGGATGGGATGAAATTATGTGGATGGGATTAATCCTGCAGTGGCGTATGTGCAGTTGCCGGAATGCAGATGCGTTTAAGATCTGCATAGTGAGGGAGAATTTATGCTGACGGCTTTACAATGCTCCTCTGACTGTGGCCCAGCAATGCAGATAAACTCCCTGCTCGGCTCCTATCTCACGCCATCGCTCCCTTTTCTACAAGTTTTTCACCAGACAGAAGTCGCCCATTCAATGCTTCCATCTGCACACCAGAAATTTCCCAACCATCCCATCATTTCTTTCCACATCCATCTGTAATTTCCTATCCGGGCGGCTGTCTTTGCAGCCTTCATTTCCCTCCTGACTGAACACTTTGCCCCCCGGTCCACCCTCATCTCTCCTCTCCCTAGCCTGCTGTTACACCTGCAATTTGAGCAGGTAGCTTTTTGCAACCACTCCAAATGACTTGCTTCTTCAGAAATCTCTCTCCAGCCTGAAAAATCTTCATCGTTCCCTCTCTGCATTCAATTTTCTGCTCTATTTTCGGTCTCTTGTTTCCAACCCCCCCCAATAAAAAAAACCCCACTCCATCTCGAACTCGCTTCTCCTCATAATTCTCATCTTTGCTCTCTTTCCATCTCATTGCCCTTTCTTGCTCTTCCCGTCTTGTTTTCCCCTTGGCTGCAGTAGAAACAATTCTCTTCGACTCTCCACATCTGTCCCTCTCCCTCTTCTCCTCTTGCATTTTTGAAACAGTGGTGGTTGTTTACAGTGAGCTTCAGAACCACATCGTCATACCGAGCTGCGCCCCTTTTTGCAACAATCCTCATCTGAATCTTCTTAAAAAGAACAAATCCTACTGCACAAATAAATACAAACAAACGGATGTGCAGGAGGTCAGTGTCAACTCAAATGAATAATAACGGGCGAAACACACTGGTAGCACAGTGTCCCATCATACGATGTGTGCCATGTGATGCTCATAGCACACACCAAATGCACTACAGACAGAAGTCGTCAAGGTGGAGCAGCCAGGTTGTGCTGAGAATAGTATGCCGACAATTGCTGCATTTCAGCAGCGTTAGAGTGAGTGATGGGAAAAAGGACAGGGACGGTTACAGATACAGCGCTGCATCAGTCTGCAATAATGCTGCTCGCTGCCAGTAGTGTGTCACCCTAACAGACTCAAACAGTAGTGGCACGACAGGCCGCCATTCATTGTTAAATGAACGTCGAAACGCCGATTCAAGTCTCCAAGCGGCCTGAGAAGTCGAGAAAGGGTCAACTATGTGCAGATTTCCTCTGACGCGTGGGAGCAACAACCAACAGATAACCAATCAGGCACAGCTGTTCAACTGTGTAAAAGCACATTAAACAAATGCGATGGAAAGCCGACAATCTTCCCCGTTGACTCGAAAACGCATCGCTCGGGAGATGAGCCCCTTTTGCATCGCTGCAACGGACGAAAATAACTGTCCAATTAGAGCAGAGTATGTCAATCCCATGCTCAACCAAACACGCCTTCAAGGTTCCCTTGCACTCCTGCTACTTTGAGTCAGTATGTGTGAACAGCCCGTACTAGCAGAGACCAGTGGCAGTAAAACAAGACCCGACTCCTCAGAACCCGAGTGGACCCGCGAAGACCTAGGAAACCCTTTTGTACCAAGTTTAGAGTGCTTTCAAATACAGTTCAAGACGTGAATAATAACCAACCAGATTGGTGGAAGGAGAATAATTAGAATATAAAGAAAAATACTGAATTCCGATTAGTTGGTTAACATTGGTGAGGTGCAATGCGTTCATGTATTTAGCACATGGGTGTGGTGCAATTTAGATCTTTATTTATTCCCGATTTTAGCATGGTGGTGGTGCAATTAATGCATTTATTTATTTATGATTTGAATTGCCCTGACCGAGGATGCTGGGCCGGCCGACGCAGTGCGCTGTTGTCGCCGTTTTGTTCGATGTATTTTGTTTTTTGACGCGTCCCCCTGTATACCTTCCTGTACTATGTGCTGTAACACAAATTGCCTCTTTGAGGACTTGCAGTTTTCTAAACTAAACAAAAAAAAAACACAATAGCAGCTCCAGGAGGCGTGCTGCAAAAACGTCTGATTTGATATTTATCAAGCTGAGCCAATTAGGAACTCAAAACAAAACAAACCCATATTGTGCCCAATGCGGCTGCAGCTGGAGAAAACACCTCGCTCCCATTTAAAGTGTCTCCACTGGTTGGCAGCAAATCGGCAAAAAGATTTTATGACACTTGCAGTAGCTGTTAAAGACTTTGATGGACTTGACTCTGATTGTATTAATGACCTGCCTGCTGCTCTCAGTTCCAACCAAACTCCCCTCAGACCCTCCGTTCTTTAAGCCCAACCAAAATCCAGGACTAACTTCCAGCGAGGACGCATTCACCTCCTCACAGCCTCGCTGCAGATCAGTCAGCGGCAGAAAACTCCGACGGCTGGATCAGCACTAGTCTTGATCTCGACAAGATCAAGACTAGCCTCACTTTTGTTTGTGGCTTTAATCTTTTCTTCTTTCCTTGTGTATTTCTGTTGTGCTTTTCATTCCTCTTTCGCTTGGCGTTTCCTTATATATTTTGTCGTACCTTATTCATTTGATACATTTCTATATATTTTTGCTCACTTTATTTTTCTATTTTCACTATTTCCTGACATTTTATTGACTAAACAAGACTCGATTCATGTAAAAGATAACCAAAGGATTGTCTGATGATGATAGCAATCATTCGCTACAGCCTTTACAGACGGAAAAATACTTAGATACTTCCACCATTGCATTTTGGACCATGTATGTACCTTTAAGGTGGAAAATTGTAATTCCCATTACCTTCTTAACTAAGCCGCTGACATTAGATACACACATCGAAGGGCCAAACGGCAGCAGAAAACAGTGGAATAAGCAGAAAGTGCCCTGTCGTCTTCGGCCACTCAGCAATAAAGCTGGAGGTCTAATGAGAGAGTGCTGCGAGCAGAACTCAAGAGCCAAAGTGTTTACTGCTTTCCATGATATGCGGGTGGTTCGCTCTCGCGCATTCTGCTTCTTAACTGTCTCCTCATCGCTCTCTTCTTCTATGGACAACCTCCCCGGCTCTTTCCGATGTTTCCCTCCAGCCCAAACACTCCCTCCTTCTTCACACGTCTCCCTCACACTCTATCACTCCGTCTCCTCTCTCTCTCTCGCTTTCACAACTCCTTTCCCTCCATCTGGGACCAAGCCGACCTTTCTCTCTCCCTTCACCTTCACTCTGAACACTCCCTCTTTTGCCTCGTCTCCGCACCTTTTCGCGCTGTTCTTGCCTGTCCCGTTACTTCCTTCTCTGTGCTTTTATCAGCTACGTTGGGGAACTTCGTGGTCACACGCAGCTTCAGCAGTAATCAGGCTTAAATGTATCCATAAACGCACACATGAGTAGGCGTCTCAGGTGCTCAGCGACATGGTGAAACCTCTTCAGATTTCTGGCTCAGTAACTCGGGGTGACTGTAATTTGCCCTGCATAAAACGTTTATTTTGTAAGAGGTGTTTCCCTTTGTGGAGGGGCAACAAGAAATGGATTCTGTCGGGGATGGTGGACAGGGATGTTGTACCGCTTTCGTTTCATCATCATCATCATCATCCTCGAGTTGTACATATTTGCATACAGGGCCACGTAGAGACAGTTTCAGACCACCTTAGGCTATAAATCCTCTCGTGTGTGGCCTTGGTCGATGCTTCGTGCACCCTGTAAAAGTTAGTGTGAGATAAATACATATTTTCTCTTCCTCTCTTTCTCTTCTGGTGTCCACTCAACCGTTATTCAGCCTATCTGCCACCTCATCTTTTTCTGATCCTCTTGTCACCTCGAGTTCTCTCTCTCCTCTTCTGTGATGTCATCTCTCCCTCTCTCCACTTCTTCCACTGCACTTTTACTATCTCTTCATTCCTCCCTGCAATATTCCCCCTTTGCTTTAGCCATTTATCTCTCTCTAACTCCACTCCATCACTCCCGGTGCCCTCTGGCAGCTTTTCTCCAAATGTCTCGCTCCATCTTTCCCGTACTTCATCAAACTCTCCTCCCTCTATCTTTCACTCCCACTTTCTCTCTCGGTATCGCTCACTGCCTCACTAAAGTCTAATCCTTTCAGGTTATAGTTTTTGCTAAATCCATTTTCTCTGCTTTTAAAAAGTCTGCCTCTCTTTTCCTCTACTTTTACTGGTCGCTTTTTTCTCTAAATTTCCCACAAAATCCCAAACTCTCGCCTCCACCTCCTCTTGTCACTGATGTTTCTCTTTATCTCCATGTTTCTCTCTCGGTTTCTTGTTCACTCCATAGACTCTCCTAATCTTGCATTCTTCTCGTAACCTCAACTGTCTTCTCCTTCCTCTCTTTCTCCTCAGTTCTTCCTCCCCCCTCTATTCCCATAGGACCGCCTGTCTTCCTCCCTCCCCACCCTCCATCTTGCCCTTTTCCTCCTGTCTAGAAAGAGATGTGTTTGCATAAAAGAGGAAACGAAGGCAAATATACTACGGCGCATTGTTAAAATGATATATTTAAAGTGTTAGATAACGCGATGAGCTTGTATTTACTGTTTCCACCCTTTTTTAGGTGTGTAGATACATACAGCTGTTGAATTTCAGGTCATGATGTGGCTAAATCCTGGCTTATTGGTAAAAGAGACTGTCCCGTCAACATGTCCTAACACGCTCCCTCGATAAAACCAGCCGATAAAAGCTCCCAGAAAAAATTACACTTACATGCGTGGACACAAAACAGATTAACCGAGCCAAATCTGCTACAAAACAGTAATCTCTGTGGTTGCAGGACAGCCCAACCACAACATAATCAGTGTGAAAAGGAAAGAAATGCTAATGGTAATGACAGAGCGCCCAGGTAAACATTACCTGAGAATTCAGACCCTGCTGGGTAACGGCTGCAGGAGCGCAAAAACGTCAAATTAAAGATTTTGTGAATTAAGGGGGGGGGGGGTTCACACGAGCAGCAGCCCTGCACCAAATCCCGCAGGCCTCTCCTGCCTCAGATCAGTGAGACTACAGGGTCGGCACAGCGAGGGGCCCTGTCACAGAGGCCTACTGAAATAAAACACAGGGCACGAGGAGAGCAGCGGGAAAGCACAACCCTGGTTCTGGTTGCAGTTCCTGCATCAGGGTTGACACACCCTCCAAGTCACGTAAACTGGCCAGAAACGTACTGTACTTTCCCACTACGTTTTGGATTCTTCCGATGAGCTTCAGGTCAATTCATGAATGTGTGAAATCTGCAAACTGTCTCAAACCGCCCTTTGTAACGTCACAGTGAAACAGCAGTTAGAGCGTCTTAAGCTTCAGTAAAGAACATATTTCCATGTGAAACTGAATATTTGGGTGGGGTGGGGTTACGAGGCATTTGATCAGCTTGTTTAAATTTGATTGGATCTCTCATAAGTGGGCGTTGCTTAGCGAACATGGTGCCACCACTGGTGGACCGTCGGCCGCCGCCAAGACCTGGATCACCAGGATCCTCAGGGGGAGGAGGTGGGAAATATTAATAAATTAGACCTCAACCATGCTCTTTTGGAAATACAAATAACGTTTTAGCTGACTGAGACCCAAACCCTCTCTTCCTCCTGTGATAGCACTCTGCGAGCTACGATGACCCATGAGCCAACAGAGTCAGTTTTACATGATGGGCCGAGTTGGCTGGTCACCCCGAATAAGCATCTGATTGGATAAACTCACGTACATGCTACAGAGATCAGAATGAGTCATCAACAATGTTAAAATAATGTTTTACAGGAAGAGAAAAGAGAGGAAACGTTACTTAAACGTATATTTGACATAAAACAAGAGGGATCAGAACTTGAAAAGTGTCTTTTTTTTTATTTTACTGCGTCTTTATTTTACCGGATTTCATAAAGCCTCGCTTGTTGGGCATCATCTATCAAAGCAGGTGAAATGTAGCTGCCTTTACCCATTCCAGAGTACTATAGTAAAGTTTTATACATAGTTTGGAGCTTAAACGCTTGGTCGATTAGTCAATCGTAAGAAAACTTATCTGCAATTATTTTGATAACCGACTAATCATTTAGGTCATTTTTCAGGCAAAAACTTCCATCCGTCCTCTGGCTTCAGCTTCTCTTTCTGCTTCTCTCTGGTCCACGTCATAGTAAACTGAATATCTAAACAAGCAACAAGAAGGTGTCACATTTGGCCCTGGGACCTTTTCAGACATTTTTCACTGTTTTCTGACGTTTTATAGACTGAACAATTAATTGTAAAAATGATGGACAGACTGATCAATAATGAAAGTAATAATTAGTTGCAGCCCTAACATTTTGTGGCATTTTTGCACTGGTCATAGCAGTGTACACTGGGGCAGTTTTCGAGACAGCGAGCCAACAGGGAAGAAATCGGCCTTTTGGCATTTTATGTCTTCAAAATGGACTCGCTGGTTTCTACTTCATCTTCTTCACCTGTAGCAAGGTGAAGTCCTGATGTCACTATAAAGCCCCTTTATTGATCCTCAGGCAGAAATAGTCTCTCCTCACTTTAGTAGGCAGTTTCTGTTGCTTCTACCACCCATCCTGGGACTCTACGCTATGAATGTAAGACATAATGAAGGTGGTAGAGTGGATTATCTTTTCTAATGGGAGCAATTGGAAGAAGAAAAGAATTTAAAGGGGGGGGAGTCGTTGATTACAGGGTGACATAAGCAGAGCAGAGGATCAGACGTGATAATAAAAAGGGAGGTAATGAAGAAGATGGGGTTGGGGGAAGTCACCCACTTGGTTGGAAAGCAGTATTGATATGCACTCAGGAATAGAAATATTCAAAACTGTCAGCTCAGCATTCATTTTCACAGTTTATTCAATTGCGTTTCAAAGCACAGCCGAAAGAATTGTTTCTGCACTGAAAAAGGAATTCAAACGGTATGAAGAGAGACGAGTAACATGCGGAGACTGATGGGTAAATAGAGGGGGAGAAGAAAGTGTTTGTATAGGGAATGTCATGTAAAACAGAGGAGGAAAAAATGGGGTAAAGTGGAGCAGAGAGGGAGGGGGAATAGGGGAGGGAGAGGAAGCGCTCACTTCAGGAGCGATAACCCTGCTCAGCTGGGTTGTGTTCGAGGACTTTGGTGAAAAAGGGCAAAAGGGGGATCTTAATTGGAATCTTAATTAGTCCCCAAACAACTTCAACCCTGAAAATCTGACCTGAGGAGCCTGAATCTGCTCCGCAGCTTTGACGGAGGACGGAGGGGGATTCTGAGCGAGCGCAGCCTGCAGAGTTTTGCTCTGGCTGATGGAGGGGTTTCAGGGAGGTTTGGCAGGAATACGGGGTGGGATTCCACGTGTAAACAGCGAATCCGTTTCCGAACACTCTGCTGAGTGCACATGCTGAGCATGAACCGTGAACGGCAACATTTCTTATCCTCACTGAGGCATCCATTAGAGCCAGAAGAGACCCAAAGTTTTTGCTCTCCCTGATGATCATCAGTGTATCGTGTTTTAAAAAGAAGGGATGGGATTTCCTTTTCACATTTGGTCATTTTGGGAGAATCTTACGAAACTGGTAGACGAGCAGTTGCCTTTTTGACGTGCTTTGGTTCACACAAATCCAGACACTGTAAACAATAATCCCATTGCCAATGAAGAGCTTGTTCAGTGGACCTGTCATTGAAAGAAACGTTTCTCAGGTCTGCACTCTCTGCCATCACTTACTCTCTCAGTTAACGTAGGAAGAAAGAGCTGAGTATGAGCTTCTGTCCTGCCAGACGCTTGTTCAGCCCAGTGAGCAGTGATTTGGTGGTTTGCAGGTCAAGACATCGAGCTTTAAAAGTGAAATAAATGTGATTGAAATAGGAAAGTTATTTTGAAGTATAGGTTACACATAATCATTGTTTCAACAGCATTTTAATGAAAATATGTTGATGTAAAGTCACAAGTTGAAATATAGTCATTTAAATGCCGTTATGTAACCGAGAAGTCTAAGAAACCTTTGCTTTTCAACCAGGTTGAGCCTGCTTCTTTTGACTTTTGACACCAAATAAAGGCTTACTGGGAGCTGATGGCTATCAGATTTCAACATCCGTCTGTTTATGCACCATATTTTCAATTTTGGGGTGTTTTGCTGGAGCTGGTTTGGATTAAAGGATGGGTGCGGATGTATCCAAGCCTATTCTTTAGTCCCCTAAAGTGGGCATGTTAGTAAGAGATCTCTTCACAGCAGGGGTGGAGAGGAGGAATGATTACAGTGACCAGCAACTTATTCACTGCACATCTGGTATGTGAGTATTGTAGAAAGATGGATTCAAACCTACTTTACTTGGAACAAGACGAGACTGACAATGCGTTTTATATAAAACCAAACTGACATAACTGCTCCAAAATTTTGATAAGCTGCCCTCGGACATGCTGAGCTACACTGGCAGCATATTAAGCAACCGACGACACCAAAAAAACAAATAAATCAAATCAAAGTGGTAAAATCTGCACTATGAGAGTCAGAAGTTTAGGGGAAACATGGAAAGAAATCTGCATACATCTTCATGATTATAAATCCTCTGATCCTCTAGCTAAACCTAGTCCTTTAGTAAGTTTAGTTTAGTCCAATTAAGTTTAATATGGTGGCAGAGGGGAAATCACAAGAGAGGAAAGAGGATCCTCCTGGATCCATATTCGTCAAGAGTAATATTGTCATCCTGATTTTCCATATTGTAATTTTCCTATATGAGTCTACTCAGTACACAAGGCATCTTTTACATGTCTGTGCGTCCTAGAAATGGGATCCCTCCAAGAGGTTTCTTCCATTTGTTTTTTTTGTACCCGTTAAAGGTTTCTTGCGATGTCGGGCTGCCTAAACAAAACGGACTTGAGAACCGAAAGCAGTTTGCGCAGGCCAGATTGAAGCCCCACAGGCCTCCTTACAGCATCTCACCCGGACGCAAGCACAGAACGACTCCAACCCAAAAAACACAACAGCAACAAAAAGGACTCCACAAAGGGCTTCGCACAACATGTGAACAGCTTGTCGTCTCATTTAACCTTTGTTTAACAGGCGGAGCTAATGACAAACAAACGTCTCATTTAGGGCCTCGGCCTGGGCACGCAGCAGCAGGAGCCGCAGAACAAGAAAAAGAGACGACAGAGAAAATTCTGGCAAATAAAACTATGTTGGCAGATGATGCAATCCTTTGTTGTATAACGCTCTAAATATAGTAGCGAAAGGCATCCTGCGTTTGGGGAGACGAGACCGCCAGCTGAACTGAGAAGATCTAAACCCCAGAGCTACCTAAAATCCTGGGGGAGCCTCTGCCTGTTTCTGCCTGTGCCTCTAATCCCTCTATCCTCCCTTCGTCTCTTCTTCATCGATCCCTCCTTTCCTCCCTGCTGCCTTTGGTTTCATTTCTCCGTGACTAATTTCCCCCTCCTTCACTTCTCCTTCAGCCCCTCCGTTCATCCCTTTCTCTTCTAATCCCACTTCTCCTTTTCGTTAACTCCTCTTCTTCTTCTTCTTCCCCTCCCTTCCCCCTTGTTGTAAAATCTCTCTCCTCCACTCCTTCAGAAGCACTTCACCTCTCTTCCAATTCACCCATGCGTCCTGTCGGCGTCTCCGTCCATCCCATAATCCCTCTGCTGGCTCCTCCACCAATCCTTCCTTCCTCTTCCTTCTCCTGCTCATCTTGCTCCCACTTTGATTTCCAGACTTTTATTCGTCCTTCTCTTCTCGTTTCCTGCCGTCCGTCACCGCTCCCCCCTTCATCCGTCCAGCCGTCTGTTATCTGTTCCCTCCGCCATCCATCACCTCTTCTCCTCCACCTCTGTCTTCTCATTTATCTCCACTGTCATCCCTTGTCCTCATCTGTCCTGCTGTCCCCTCTTCTCCCCATCCCTCCTTCTGACATTTATCCACCTCTGATCATCTTTTCTATTCATCCATTCATCCTCTGTCCTTTTCTCCTTCCAGCCTGTGTTTGATTTAATTAACGTCCCCCTCCTCTTCCTCCATCTCCCTTCTTCTCTGTCTTCCTTTCACCCTCCTTTTTTCTTACTTTTTATGCATTTCGCTGACGCTCTCGCCCAGTTGTCACGGCACTCAAACTAAACAGGGCTCGCGGCGACGTCGGAGTTTTAATAACACTGGAGTAACTCTTGTTTTCAACATCAAATCTCTCCGCTCTCATTTAAAGTCTGTTGCACTTCGTCTGTGGTCGGGAGTGAGTAAGATTTAATGAAAACTCCACTCATCTGTTTATTCAGTGCTTCAGCCAGTTCCTGATGTGACATATTTCGGTTTAAAGTTAAAAAAACATCTTGGCAGTCGATCCTTCATCAGTTGGCGCGGAGGACGGAAAGTAAATTCTGGATGCTGGTGGTGGAGCTCTAGATCAGTCGCTTTTAAAGCTGCCTCGATTAGAAAGTGAACGCACCTTGGACTAAAATCTAGCTTTTAAATTGTACAAACAGGGACACTTGTGCGTTTTAAGCTGCAGCACATGTTGTTGTGTTCAAGTATGAGAAAGCAGTACAGTGCCTACAGGAAGCAGCAGACATTTGAGGGAAGAACATAATGGAAGCTCTGTCCAGAGTTACTAAGTACATGTAAAACAAGCTGAGCTTTTGTCCGTGCACGTTCTCACAGAGATCGATTTAACTTAAGTCGAGCCAGTGAGGAAACCCTCTCACTCAACCCCGTCTCAAATCAAGTTAGTTCATCTATCTATCTAGCATCACAGACGGCTTTACGAACCGAACAACAAAAAGGTTTTGCGTTATCAGCCGGGCCCCCCAAAAAGCTCCAGACCTACGGCCCCGTCACACCAGCTTTTAAAAAATTGCAATTTGTAGCGAAATCAGCTAATTTTAATGGAATCGCCACAGCCAGACGATTTGTGATTTGTAACTGTAACGATTACCTTCGAGGCCGCTCGCACCCACAACAAATTATGTTGTGGGTGTGCAGTTAACCCACGCAAATCTTTCATGTTTTGGTGAACTTTTACACGTGTATGAGCCTTGTTGACCTACAACAAGCTGTATTGACAGTCCTGACCTTTTGGTTGGAGGACGGTAGAGCTGGAGAGGCCAAAATGGAGGAAGCTATTGCCTATTAGCCGTCTTGCTCTGTCCCATTGTATTCAATCTCCTTTGGCAGAGTTAAAGTGCTCCACAAAAGAGTGCAGCTCCTAGTTCGCCAACTAGGCCTGCAACAATGTCAACGAGCCTCGAGCAGCAACTATTTTGCTGGATTTTGAGGCCTCGTCCCTGTGTTCCAGATTTAAGACCTTCGTTATTTTGTGGTAAATCAAATCTGAGGCAAGGTCATATTCCAGCAGGTAAAAAACTCTGCACACTGCCGAGAGCGCGAACTGGATGTTTGGAGGAAGTGACGACAGCCCCATCGTCCCGTCTGAGATCATCAGCAGAGGAAGTGAAGTAAGGACTTCTGAGGTGCCTTTCAGCAAGGCATCCGACTCTAAACTGGTCCAGGAGTGAACACTGTTGATTGTAACAGGAAAACAATATCGAGCTAAAGAAAGAGGCCAATAATCATTTCCACATGACATGCATCCAGTAATCCTTAAGGTGCTCTTGAAAAAATAAAGAAAACTGAAAAAAGAGGAAATGGGTCTTTGTTTTCAACCATTCATTTCCATGTTTTCATTGTTCTACCTAAAACCGCCACATTTTTTTTGTTTATCCTTTTCGGTGAGCATTGTGTATAAGAAGTGGGAGGAACAAGAGTGGCCCGGCAGCATGTGTGTCCCAAGTTTAGCCAGCCACATGCCCCCAGACCAGATCAATTTAGAAAAAACTCCTAACAAAAACAGAAAATAAATGGGAGAAAGCCCAGAAAAGGAAGGATCCATCTTCCAGTAATGCAGTAGGTGCTGTATGTGGAGAGTATAGGCAGAAGTAGCAGTGGGAGAATTACAATGTGAAGAACCAGAACAGCACACACTCAAGAACTACAACGTTATCGCATTATAAAGCACCAAGAATACAGAACATGAAACCTACACTATACACCCACATACCTATGTATATGTAGAAGAAAAATGCAATTTTGCAAAGCAACCGCTCCACTCCTCCTTCCCTCCTACCTTCGCTCCGTCCTTCCTGCCTTTAATTTAGTCATACGCAATTATACGATGAGCTATAATTGAATTTGTTGCGCCACATCAGTCTTCTTAATTGGCCTGGTCTCCATGTTTCAGTGTGCGTGTGTGTGTGTGTGTGTGTGTGTGTGTGTGTGTGTGTGTGTGTGGAGGTTTATGAGGCTCTGCATGCAAATGTGAAGTTGAAAGAGTATTGCGCAAAACACGCACTTACAAACACGCACTTACTGATTCTTGCGCAATTCTCTTTCAACTTCACATTTGCATGCAGAGCCTCATAAACCTCCACACACACACAAACACACACGCACACACACACACAGACACACGGGGAATTTTCTTAAACAGTGATAAATTGAGCTATTATCACATCTACGTGAGGCGTCACGGTGTGTAGTGGCTGTGTGTAAGTGTGTGTTGTGAGGACGCTTGGGATTGCAGTAACATTTTTAAATTCTTAGCACGTTCAAGTGTGTGTGTGTGTGTGTGTGTGTGTGTGTGTGTGTGTGTGTGTGTGTGTGTGTGTGTGTGTGAGAGAGAGCGCGAGAGACAGAGTCAGAACAAAATCGATACTCCTTGTAAAAGTATTTGCTGCTGTTTTCCAGGCATTCACAAACGCTCTCTCTCTCTCTCTCTCTCTCACACACACACACACACACACACACACACACACACACACACACACACACACATCTCCTGTGCTGCTTCGTCATGACAGAAGGAGGCAGAGGGGTTGCCACAGAAACACAACTTGGAGTCGACCAGTCAGATAGCAGCTGCGGTTTCTTGCAGCAGCAGGTTTGTCTGTGTGTTTGATTCTCCGCCTCATCAGGGCTGTCAGTTTTATTCCAAATTCAAACTTGAATTAAATATTCAAACTGTAAGCACCTGCTTGTGGTCCAGCAGAGGGCGCTCGTAAAATTCACTATCAGCTTGACCTACTGCACACACTGTTGACCTATCAGTAAACTAAGTTAACAAATAACAATGGAGGTGTACACTAGCGAGCAAAGCCGTGCTGATCGGCCAATCACAACATCGAAGCATCTAAGAAGCACAAAAGGCAGCAAGATTTAAGACGAAGGGTTATATTGTAGTACATATAAGCCACATTTTATTCTATAAGGGTTGGTAACTACCAATTACATTCATTATCAATTCGTTTAGTCTCCAAAAAGTCAAATTTCCTAAAGATATTCAGTTAAAATTGATGTGACAAAGAAAAGCAGAAAATCAAGAGCAAAGTGAGAACTGGATAAAGTTGGCGATCAATTTTCTGTCAATCGACTATTCGATTATTCGACAAATCCTTTCCGCTATAGCGTTAAAAAAGGAAAGCAGACAAACTAATATTTGTATACACGTCAATTTATTTTAAACGGTTGTAAAGAAGGTAAGGATCGCAAGGTATTAAATGCAGAAGCACTGAATTATGTCACCATTGCAATTAAAAAGCAAACAAAGGAATAACAACATAAATATATTTGTGTGAATAACAGATCAATATAGTTTTCAGGGACTGACCCCCCAAGGAAAACAACAGCGCAGCACAGCAGCATTAGTCATTTGTTTGATTGGCCTGAAACATCCTGTTTTGACTTTCATGTCTACAAGTAATTGCCGCCCTCGCGGGAAAAATGACAACATCTGTCATTTGTTCAAGAAGCCTAAAAAGATATATGTTTACCTTCAGCGATAGAGAATAAATTAGAGTAATGTTCTTACAGCACAGTGAAAAGTCTCTCTGCAGGACTTCAGTTCAGCACCATGGACAGCTCAGCAGCATGTCTGTTTTCCTTGTTTCATCTTTTTTTATGTATCTCGTGTTATTTATTTATTTTTTGGAAAGAAATTACAACCGGTGAATACACTATGTGTCCACAGGTTTTTACGCCTGTCCACACACACACACACACACACACACACACACACACACGTTTTGTGTACCTTTGGTCTGGGGCTGTTCATCATGGTTTTATACTCGGCCCCTTAGTCCGAGACTCCTTCCAAGAGGAACAACAGCCTTCAGTCGTGTCAGCAAGCGCCCCAAACCGTGTGTTCATGTTTACGTGACATCGCCCTCTATTGGCCATAGTAATTATGACGGGAGCTAAGGAGGAAGTCAGGTGACGTTGCTATAGAGCGACAAAGTCGGTGTAAAGAGGAGGTCGAGGTGGATGGCTTTAACTTTACGCTGTTAGTTTCCTGTTTCCAGTAAGGCCCTTATTAAACCACTGCACTCTGAATCCCATTATTTCCAATGGCTTGTGCCACAACGGCTTTAGATTGCGTCAGGAAAGCGCTTGACACCCCACAGATCGCAGCTTTCGCCAACGTTCAGTAAAAGACTGAACTTATGGCGGCGAGTGCAGGGCATTATCACGTTGTGTCTGAAAGGGCCTTTAGACAGCCAGTGTTGTTTCGGGGATTTTTTTTTTAACAGCGTGCCCACGATTGTTCCCTAACCTTTACTAACTTGTTTATTACTGTAACCATGACGACGGAGGGCCCCTAACCGTAACAAAGTAGTCATTTTAACCCAAACTACGATGTGTCCCTAATCCTAACCAAGTCGTTTTTGTGCAGACTGTTGGGTTATCAATGAGTTCAGTGTCAATGTTATTGATGAACTCACGTATAAGTGTAACGAGGTTGAACAAGTCTGGTTTACACAGTCAAAGTGCTGTTATGGTTACTGTGTAAACACACACACACACACACACACACACACACACACACACACACACAGGAGAGTGTCCATAAGAACAGGCTACAGGCTAATTAGTCTCCCCTGTATGCAACGTTGTGTGTGTCTGTGTGTTTGTGTGTGTGTGTGTGTGTTGGGTTAATTAGCGAGGAAGACAGCAGCCAGACGTCAGGCGGCTTCCTTTGATCTGACGCAGCTAAGTACTTCCCAGAGATACATACACACACACACACACACACACACACACACACACACACACACACACACAGAATTTCTAAACAGAGATGACAACAGCAGATTTTATTGTGACATCTGCACCCTAGTCTGGAGTCAACACACAGATAAAAACGCACCCACTCTCACACGCCATAGAAAGGATTCCATATTCTGTTATTGTTACTGTGACAGCAGAGGAACAGCAGGCCTTCTCATTATGGACCATTCAGCTACGCACTCAAGAGTTACACTAAAACTGTGTCCAGGTTTACCCCGCCTGTGTGTGCGCGCCCATGTAAATTTACAGCACAGCAGGTCAAAGTGAAGGGCAGTAGAGCACTTTGCACTGAAGAGTTGAGGAAGCAAGTGAAATGAGAAGAGACGGGCTGAGAGAATACAGTCAGAGAGGGAGGGAGGGTAAGAGAGAAAAACGAAGGAATAACGGGAGACGAGAGTTTGGAAAAAGGAGAGACAGAAGGAGAGAGTGACGGCGGTAGAGGTAGCTACTGTATACTACTGAAGTTGTGTTTGCTTGCAATCAAAGGGACGCCTTCAGGCCGATTATGAGTGTAAATGAAGACAGCTAAGTGACTGAGCTAAAGCACACACAGATGGCTGACTAATGAAAGGCAAATCAAACGTAAAGAGCCTCGGTGTGGTGTTCTTTCGCCGCGAGCCTCCAGAGCCGCTTCACTGCTTCTTGACATATTTCTCGAACCCTATCCGCGACAAAGATTCTCCCTCCTTCGGTGTTTTGATGATGGCGGCGAAGAGCGCTGTCCAAGTTCTTTTACTCAAGGTAAAAACCGCAATATAACAACTGAAAAACGATGTTAAGATCTGCATTCGAAATACTTAAGTAAAAGTATAAAAGTTTTTATAGTATCAAAAGTGAAACGTAACTAGTAACTAAAGCTGTGAGATAAACGTGGTGAAGTAAAAAACTACAATTTTCCCCTTGTGAAATCCAGAGGATTAAAAGTATGAAGTAGCTTAAAACTGTCCTTAGTTATAGTACTTTAGTAAAAGTTAGTGACTTCCCACCGCACACTCAGCTGCCTTCTACTGACTGAGACAGAAAAGGACGGCGCACACCTTCACCACAGGGTGACCGTGACCGCCGTGAAAGACGGAGAGCTCTGACTGGTCGTAGGTCTGCCACGTCTTTTGGCCGAGTCACAGGAAGAATGAGCTGACGCGGTGGCCTCCTCACATGACAAAAATACCGCGTCGCCATGAGACGCTGCTCCGAAATCTCCCAGAGGGCTTGATTGACAGTTTAAGATAACTGAAATGAACATATATTAGAAAGACAGGTTACAGTAATTCAAGTCCCTTTTTGATCAAATGTAGCTGGTATCTTTGAAATTACAGAAAAGAAATGACGTTTTGCTCCCAAGTAAACCAGCATTTTGTAAATGAACTTTCCTTGTGCAAAGAAAATGTGCAATCATTTATTATCTGCTCCTGTTACGGCGGAGAGGCTGCAGGATGGGTTTGCTGGACTGCGCCGATGGTTGTTTATCATACCGTCATCCACGTCGGCTCAAGTTGCATTTAATGAGGTGTGTTTTGAACTCAAATTCTCTCTCTCTTTTGTCTCTCTCCATCTTTTCTTCCTGCAAAAGTGAAGCAATGTGGTCTTCTCCGTCCATTAAGTAGCTATTAGCCCCGTGGAACTCATTACAGACTCTGCTGGCAGGCAAATGACTAAGAAACTTCAAATTCTGATCGTGAAAAGCCACTGAGCGAGGGGGAGAGGCTGAACGAAAGAGCGTTATCAAGGAAAAAGAGGGACAGAGGACAGATGTACTGAGTCAGCTGTGCTTCTACAGTCCATCCAAGGTCCTGTCTGCCCACAGTCGTCAAAATGTCAAAATAAAATTACCCTGCCAAGACAGAAAGAGTTTTGCTTCTTACGCAAATCATTATTAGTCTGGAAAACATGACTGACAGTTTAAAATAACAGAAATGAAAATTTATTAGAAAGACAGGTTACAGTAATTCAAGTCCCTTTTTGATCAAAGAAATGACGTTTCGCTCCCAAGTAAACCAGCATTTTGTAAATGAACTTTCCTTAAGCAAAGAAAATGAGACGCTGCAGGCAGAGAGCGAGAGGTGGAAAGGAGATGTTTTTAAAAACACAAGCAGGAACGAGAGACGCACAGACAGAAAAGGAGACAGATGGAGGAGATTCACTTTCCTCCCACAATGTGAAAAACAGTCCCTAATAAACTGTGAATATATCAGCATGTCTTTGCTTCAGTGACATGGGGGAAAAAAACAAAAAGCCTAAATATTCATGGGTGAGGAAGAAACTGCCAGATAGGCGTCTGACTGCCACTTGAAGAAGAGACACCGAGTCAGTGAGTCATTTAACTGCTCACTCACTGAACTCCTTCCTTCGATTTCCCGTTCTAAAAACACTTTAGGAAAACAGAAACGGTTAATGCAGCAAGTGTAACCTAAGCTTTGTTAGGCAGAGAGAAATGAAGAACAGACACAGAGAGAGAGAGAGAGAGAGAGAGGGGTGATAAGAAGGAAAAAAAACCATAGAGGAAAGCAGAGACAAAGGAAATGAGTCAAAGAAAAGACGAAAGGAGTTTGATGCTCTTACAAACAAATAGTGTTCAACTCCGAAATGACTATAAAGTTTATTTTTAAAACAATTTTAACTAAACTGAACAGTATAACCTTCATGAAGGTAGGATTTATTGCAGGGCTGTTAGACTGCATTAGTTTTAGCTAGGTGGACCTAATAAACTGGCAACTAATGATATTTTTCAATTTCAACATGACCACCTAAACGCAGCAGACACCTCAAATCAAACTCTAAGTCTACGCAGCTTGTTTTGTCGTTGAAGATCGCACCAACAAGCCAAGCCCACCAAGCCCACTGCCTGTGTGGAATCTGTAGCCTGTGGATTGCCCATTTAAGTCTGTTTCAATAGTAATGCTGAAGTTTTAGCACCGAAACCAAAACTATGGTTTGAAAGACACACACTTTGAAAGAAAGAAAATGAATCCCCGCAAGCCTTCAAAGCCAGCTTTTAGTGCTTGCTAGGGACACATTTGGGTCATAAAAAGTATTGAGGTTTGATACCCAGCCCTTGTCCTCACTGATCATTTCTGCAACATAAACGCCGCTTCACTGTGAGAAAGAACACTGCACGTTATTTATAAAGTGCAATTTGACACATGTGCTGCAGATGTTTTGAGACTTTAAAGCTTTAAGCTGCAGCATCGAACAGACTTTTACCAAAAGAGAGTAAGTGAATGTTCAGTGAAGCCAAGTCAGTGCAAGCGTTGGCTTTTTTAAACGGTGGACAGACACCAGATTTTCCCGCCGCAGGAGAAACCAAACCACTGCCTTCACACGGAACTCGGCACTGTTGTCGAGTGTGTGGAAAGACAAAAAGACAAACAAGATGAGAGAAAATGATGAGATGGGGATGGAAGAGAGACAAAAATCCAGATGCAAACGGTGGAGGGAGGAACAGGAGGATGTGAGCTGTGACGCCGTTTCCTGTCCCGAGGGTCATCAGTCGGTTGCCGTGGCTCCCTAATGACCACCGCTGTCATGGTTACCAGCATGGCTGTGCTGACAACAAGCGTGGCATGACATACAGCGCAACGCCGTCGGGGTACAATCTGTCTGGGTATCACACACACACACACACACACACACACACACACACACACACACACACACACACACACAAACAAAATGACATTCATGCCAAGAGAAACACACATACCAACATACACTCGCAGACACGCGAAAATGATACAGATGCTCAAAATACACACACTAATACACAAACGTGCATAAAAAAAACACACTAAAAACAGACACACACACACACACACACACACACACACACATTCGGGAGGAACTGAAACACAAACAAACAGAAATATACAAATAAAGACACTCGCACGCACACACACGCACACGCACACACAGGCACACACACACACACACACACGCCCGCAAACACCAGAACGTATTCAGCATACACACACACAGCTCAACCTTTCCTAGCTCGTGGGGGCGTTGAGGAAAAATTTGAAGACTCACAAATTTACACACACACACACACATACAAACGGGACAAACAAAGGCAAAAACACACAGGCATGCATGTACACACACTTATGTGACAAATGTCGCTTCCCCAGTGTGATGCTCTCTGATCTCTCGCTCTTTTCACACACACATTCAGCTGCCTCCTCTGCAGCGCTTCAGTGCGTCTGTGTGTAGATATAAATACACACCAGCATTAATATTAAAACATGCAGTGAGACCGACAGATTCTCTCTCTCTCGCTCGCTCTGCGTCTGGTCACGTGATCCAATCAGAGCTAATGTGTTGCTGTAGCGGCCTGAGAGGGCTGTCCATCAGTCAGACAGACCCGCTAAAGACCCCATGGACCCCTCCCCAAGGGAAGGAGACACACACACACACACACACAAACAAACACACATTGTTTTATCTGCCCAGGGACTGCGGATGGAAATTTGCTATAATCTGGTGTAAAGCGTCTCTTCTTTTGTTAGACTAATGTATTTGCACATGCTCCCTGTCAAATAAAGAATAAACTGAACTATACTATACAATGCACCTGATACACAGAAATGGCATTAATACAAACCGGCAACACAACACACACGTATTCACAAACATAATGGGATTGCACGAAGGCACGCGCGCACACACACACACACACACGCACACACTTAGCTGCATAGGTCAATGAGTTGTTAGCGAGATGGAGCCACTAGATGAGGAACTGGAGGACATGTGAAGGAGGCCGTGTGTGTGTGGTGGGGGGGGGGGGGTTGGTATTGATCCAATGCACATTCTCCCTCCCGCAGAGCCGCAGCATTTACATTTCTGACGTTGAGTTCAGGGTCTCGTGCTAACTGTCGGACACAAGGCCGCTGGAAGGATCAAACGTGACGTTTATCCAACACGGACTAATGACGGGTCCTAAGTCCGAGACAAGAGGTTGTATAATCAGCGTCAAATATAACAGGATCTTTGAAGTCGTTTTTTTTTTTAAAAACGTTCATCTTACACAATCTGAGTTTTTGGTGAACATCAGATTGTGTAAAAGGAGAAGTTTCACTCACATTTTTGGATTTTATGTCCTTACGAACGTAAAAGTTGTTGTTTTCTGCTTCAATTAAACAGTGACAAGTTTACCCTAAATGCACCATCAGTTATTTGTTTTTGTATGTATTTATTTATTTTCTTACACCTTTTTCTATTGAAACATTCTGATTTCTTTCTTTTTTTTCTTTCTTTCTTTCTTTCTTTCTGCTTATCATTTTGTTCTTTTGATCGTGTTTTGTTCGCTCGCTGTTCATGCGAAAACACAAAACATTTATTGTAAAAGAAAATTTTAAAAACTACATTGCGTTTGCGGAATAAAAAAGTATTTCTAAAGTCAGACTTTTACTTGGATATTTGTATTATTTAAGATAAAAAAAAAAAAATCACATTTTGACCCTGTTTGTTATTGTTCAGGCCACATGATAAAATTCTAGATTTTATATTCTTTATTATTTCTTTATCAAAAACAACCCTAAAAATATAGGTATGTAGGTTTAATTAAAACTAAGTTGTTTTCCTCCCGCCGCCGTCCCTTATTGTTCACAGTCATTTGTATGACTACATCCGTGACCCGAGTGAAGCAGAGAGTAGTGGCTAGCGGGATTTCGTTTTTCCTGTAAATCAATTGACAACAGAGCGATACACTGAACACTGTTCGGAAAGAGGACAAAAAGAGATTGCTCGACCTTTTGTTCCATTTAAATGAACCCCCGAGGCCTGAATATCTGTGACAGGAAGAGAATTAATCTCCTCCTTTGACTCACTAGGCGACGGTGGAGCTCATATCAAATTTCACCACCTGTGACAAAATCTGAGGTACATTCCCATTGAGTCATTTAGCGGACGCTTTTATCCAAAGCGACTTACATATGAGGGAGACAATGGAAGCAATATAACAACACACGGTACCAAAATGCACACGTGCATCAGAAACTAGTCTGTTAAAGCCCGGCACAGGATACAAACCACAAGAACAGTCGATACTAAACGCAATTACGCCGCGTGACAAAACGCTGGGGAACAAAGCGGTTTCTTGGCACTAACCCTGCTCTAAACTCAAAAAGACAACAATCAAACACACTGACAGTTCTGAAGGCTTCTGCTGCTCAGTTGCTTCTCCGGTGGCAACTTTGAATTTTGTAGCTATACCAAAAGGTACTGCAGAAAATGCATTCTATTCAGCAAAAATATCAGTGTGCAAATGTTTTGACGGCGTTTCTTTTAAGTAGGGCTTCAACTAACAGTCAGTTTGATTCTCAATCAATATGAATTAATCTCACAATTTCCTAAATGAAAAGGTGATATTTTCAACTTGCTTGCTTGTTTGACCAACTGTCCAAAACCCTAACATTTTCAGTTTACTTTCACATAAGACAAAGAAAAGCAGCAAATCCATACAACTGAGAAGCTGGAACTTTCTGTTGATTGACTATTGGACGAATTAACTAATTCATTAATCTAACTAAACAAATGAATTGTTCCAGCTCTACTTCAAAGAACATCTTTTAACTGTCTTTTGAAGGATTCCCTGTTTCCAAAAAATGATGAATGTATATGAATGTAGTGCAAACTGGTGTCAGGTAATGTGACACGAAAGGCTCCAGCAGAGGAGGGGTCTTCGCGGTTATTGCTTAAAGGCCAATAATTTGAATCTCATGCGCATAAAAATCCAGCAACATCGATATTTAACTTTGTACTAAGTGCAAAACTTGTCTCCTCGCTTTTTCCTTTACATTCTGAAGATAAATGGATCTTTGTAGAAATGCTATCATCAGTTTTACTTACTACAGTATATAGTTTTATTTTTACTACAGTACTGTGGTGAGGCAACAGGCCTTACATATACTGAAGTGGCCATGGGTCATTTTCCGAAATTGACTTCACCTGGCTTACGTTTGCTGCCTGTTGTTACCTGTTAAATCATTGTCAATGGTGGACAAATTAACGTTTTATTGGCAAAGACGGAAAAACAAGAGACAATCCAGATTTTCCCAAACAAAGATGGTTTGGTCTAAAGTAAAGAAAAAGGCTGCGTTGGATGAATCTGTTTTGAAAATTTGAAGAGTTGCATCTAAAGGTAACAAACTTCATGACGCATCTCGAGGCGGTGACACTGTCAAAGAAAGTTTTCAAGTCAACAGAAGTATAGTCTATTTAGGGAATTATTTAAATGAAAATGTCATCTTGCTTCCCAGTTTTGCTTGTATGTTTGATGTTGTCTGTGATTACCTTGCATTGTATTATTGACTGCTGTGCCACTATATTATGGTACGCCTGTTCCACATTTACACAGTGTGTAAAACATAAAGATAGATATGTTTCTAGGTATATATATCATTGTTAAAGCTTAAGTGCCTAATAAATTGTTGATTTTGACAAAATATTGTCAAGTGAGGTAATTTTGTCAACATACTATTTCTTTACATTACATACTTGCATATCGATACATGCAAATTCCTACTTACTAGATGTATGAAAATAAGCTGCAGAACCTAATGACCTAATACAAAGCACGCTGTCTCACAGTTCACAATTTGCCATCTTTTCTGTAACACAGCCAAGAAAAATATGACAATTCTATCCAGAGAAACGGCTTAAATGTAGCCATGAAACGTGCCGACTTCTGCACGCTTCTGGTTTGAATTAGGCATCAGACCGTCATGAAGATCAGACTTGTCTTGGTGGGATTTGTGGAAGTGAAGAGACGTCGCAGGATTACACAGTGCAAGACAGATGATGGGCAGCAGACAACACGCACAGCATGCTAAATATGTTAAATAATTTAACATGTACATCAACCAATTCTAGAAATGAACACTGAGAAAATAAAAAATAAATACAAATAAAATAAATAGACTTCAGTACTGTATGTTTAGTATCAGTCAATTGCTTAAGTAAAAAGTAAAAATGCCATGGAAATACTCAATAAAGTACAAGTACCTCTAAATTGGATAAACTTTGTAGTGACACAAATGAGCCTCTCTTTCCGCCTAATATACTGAAAATAAAACTATTTTATATCGGAGCATATTGGCTAACAAATACGTTCGGCCGATATGTCTGCGATAGGCCGATATCAGCTGAGCGATATATCGGTCGGGCTCTTCTACACGCCCCAATCCCCATGTGAGGCGTGAAGAGACACCAGTGAAGGGCACAACTGCAGGTTGTTGCTGATTTTCGGACAGAAACTGGACAGTCACACACACACACACACACACACACACACACACACACGTACTGGAAATTGCTTGTTCTGGTTTGCTGCGTTAAGCCAATTGACTCCTCTAAGTTAAAATCACTTCACCCCCGTGTGTGTGTGTGTGTGTGTGTGTGTGTGCTCTTGATTTACTATATTTGTGGGGTCCAAAAACCAGGAGCCCACTATACTTCTTTGTGGGCCCAAAATGCTCGACCCCACAAGTTTACAGGGCTTTTTGAAGATAAGGTTTGGTTTTAGGGTTAGAATTATGTTTAAGGTTAGGGTTCAGTTGTGATGGTTAGGTTTAGGGTAAGGGGCTAGGGAATGCATTATGTCAATGAGTGCGTGTGTGTGTTTCTGTGAGTGAGTATGTGTTCTTGGACTCAGATCAATGTACTGTATGGATTGATCCTCAGCAGTTAACTGAACCTAGATCAGTTTGGGGCTTTTTTTTCAACGACACCAGCAGTAAACCAACACAGACATGTTTATGGGCTATGAAGAGTAGTGATGTGCAGGGTGAAATATCAATACAGTGCAATCAGGGAGGGAAAAAAGCCTCCAAACAGAAGAAGCGACATTATTACATTTCACTGAGTTATTCTGTTTGACCTGCCCTGTGGCAGGAAGAAAAGAAGCTTACAAAACACTTATTTTTATTCAAAAAAAGGGAAAAATGACATGTTTAAAGGTTTTTGCTTTCAGGTCTCATGTCAGGTCAGTTCTTTGGGGATTAAAATCTCAAATAACAGGCTGAGGTGAGTCAGTAAGAAATTCCAATCAAATCTCAAATCTTCATTTTCTCTTGTCTAACACCACTTGGTTAAGTTAATGGGACCTTTGTAGTCATGGGGACTACATTCAAGGAAAATAATTGTCAAAGCTTTGCACTATTCTATGCACCTTAAAATGTGATGAATATTTAACTTACTTTACTGAATGCATTGATCTATTTTGCTAATATTCTGCCAATTTGAATAAAAATTGAATTAACCTAACACGCTAAATTCCAAAAAATTAAGATGGAGTAAGCCTAATGTAATTAGAATTTTATAATAATCTGTAGATGATCACATTTAGAGTGTCTTTATCAGCCATGACATCCTTAGTCAGTAAAATGTTCATGACAGGCCACACAGTTATTGTCACATTTCACTGATTTTAATTAAAGACCGCCGACGTGTGTCCTTACAAATGACACCCTTGGAAATTGAAATCCTGGTGATTGAGAAAGTGCTTGACATTTCTAGAGTTCATTAAGCAGGGTAACTGATCTGTGGCTTTTTAAATCATAGCTGCCATTGATTTGAACGTTTTATCACCAAAAGGTTTAAATAGTCCAGCTTTTTTTTATTGCTGTCAAATGACGGAACAGTATTTCACATTATTGATGACGGCCACTGAGCGAGATCAGGCACCGATCTGAAGATCAGTCTGCCTCTTTGGAAAACTCACTGACACACTTCATCATGCCGGTAATGGTAGCAGGTTTAGATGTCACACTGGTGGAGGTTAATTTTAGGTCTTTATCTTCTTAATTTCTAAATCGTGCTCAGACCCACAGTCTACACCAACTGGTGTTTGAAATGTAATTAGTATTATAAGTATACAATATCATCTGGTCGTATAGTATTTGTTGTATTTCGGTGATGCGTTTGATGTCACGTGTGTTGATTTATTATTAGAAATTATTCGAATCGAGGGTCTAAGGACAGAGGGTGTTGTATGTTGTACAGATTGTAAATGCCTTTGAGGCAAATTGTGATTTGTGATATTGGGCTATATAAGTAAAATTTAACTGAATTTAAAGGATATTTTCTTTGTCTGTGGACAGGTTTGTAAAAATATTTACATTTACAGGTTTCGTTGGGATAACTAACGCTCAGTTAGTTAAAGGAATCGTTAGATATTTTTGGTAATGTGCTTATTTGCTTTCTTGCCAAGAGTAGATGAGAAGGTTCATTTCACGCTGATGTCTGTCCATTAAATATGAAGCTACAGCCAGCAACCAGTTAGCTTAGCATAGCATAAGAACTGGACACTGGAAACAGCTAGTCTGGCTTTGTTCAAAGGCAACAAAATCCGCCTTCTTGTTCGATCTGTAAACCAAAGTGTTGTGTGCCGGCCACGAGCACTAACGTCCTGGATTCTGTGCTGGTTGCCTGGCAACTGCTACCAGCCAAGAAATAGTCAAGCAGATAACCATCCCATAAAATGCAGAGTTGTCGTTTTTACACATCTGCTTTTGTACAGATTAAACAAACAAGACATAACATGTTAATTAGACATGAGGTTTTGGTAGGCGGACTTTACCTTTGGACAGAGAGAGGCTAGCAGTTTCCCCCTGCTTCTTGTCTTTATGCTAAGCTAAGCTAACTAGCTCGTGGCTGTAGCTTCACATTTCACAAACAGATATGACTAACGAGTCTAACACATACGAATATTTAACAAAATGTCAAATTACTGCTTTAATGTTACACAGGCCCTTAGAAACTCTCAGTTTACAAATCTCTTTGTGCAGGCGATTGCACCACAGTTCTTCACCATTTTAGCAGTTTTCAAACGCTGAAATTTTGCAGCTCAGGAAAGATCCGCTGTTGTGGCATCTCCTTGGCCTTTTCTAACCTGCCTGTCTCTTACCTGTTCTTGTTCCTGTACTTCACTGACCTTCTGTTACTGATTACGAGGCCTGCCTGAAGAGCCGGCTGTTACTTTTTAACAGTAGTGAAACAGAGTTCAGGTCACAAGAACCTCCTTATGTTACCTTCTCTCTAACAATACATTCCCGTCTTTAGGGGTTAATGTGTATCCAGGCAGACAGAAGTTATGATCATGGGCTTTAATACACTCAATTGTAAAGGAGTTGAAGTTACCTCTTTATGTGATATTGATTTTCCCGACTCCTAAATTAAATGTCAAAGCACTCTGTGGTTCACTACGATAGACTGCAATGAGCAGTTGTTTTCTAAAGCAGTGCTTAAAGGGTGAGATGTCATAAATATTGAAACGAGTGTGTGATCAAAACTGTGTGCAGCTTCAAAGACAGTGGGTGCAGTTGGTTTCCACACATTAGCACATTGTCTCCCCTTGATGTCTTCCATTAAGTGATGAAATCTGCTACAAGTGCACATACAAATGCCCTTCTAGTGCTCAGAATGGGGAAAATGGACAACTGATCAACTGAAGTTCAAAGTTGGATGGCCCTTATAACCAATAAGGTGCAGTGACAAACTCCTGGGAAGTGAACTTAACGTGCATTAAAAAGGACAAAAAGTGGACCAGCGCCAGTTAGAAACGACATTTCTGTGAGCTACGATTTTTCCATGCAGCGCTTCTCATTCTCTATATAATAATAAATTATTGCTGATTCTTCTAAATCTGTCCGTAATTAAAACTATACAAATGCTTCAGGCTTCTACAACAGGTCCACAGTGAAGCTTCTAAATTAACACAAATGATTCACGAACATTATATGTTAAATTTAAACAATAAATTGCATTTTTAGCAAGGGTTCCTCGCTAAAGCCCACATGGGATGCACGACATCTTTTATCTCTTGGGACTCAACGGATGAGTTCATTCATGTGGGTGATTTTAACTGAACTTTGATTTAAAGACTGCATTCTCTTTTGTCCCACAATCCTGAGAAACGGTGAATGCAGCCACTGAATGCAACAGTCGGACGCATGACGCGGAAGTCACCAAGTCAATAAGGTCTTCTGCGACAATCTGCTCGCTCTCTTACTCTTACTCCATCTTCGCTGAAGGAGGACCGCGATGCCCCCGCTGCCTCCAGCGAGGTCGGCCTGCCGGAGCACACCGATCGACGAAGGTTTAGGCCGCAACACAGAAGCCCGCCTGCCTTCCTTCGGACTCTCCCTTGCCTGGCCCATACACGACGGATAGACGGTCGCCGGCTAAGGGAGCAACAACGTTCCAAAGCAACCTTTCTACCCCACGGACTGGTAACGCAACCACTGGGCTCAGCATAGTTTAGCAGGTGGCTAAGTACAAGACTGTTTAGTTAACTTTTGTACATGTGACATTACTGATGTGTTATCCAGAGGTTTATTGTTCGGATGTTTTATCTGTTAGGTTAATGGGTAGCCACTGCTAAGTTGATGTTAGTTTAGGTTATGCTCTACACAGAGTCTTTGCATGCTAACTAACTCCTTTTACCTTGGCACTATTATCTTACAGATCACTCTGCTACATGGCCTCGCCGCCATTTGAAATTTGCTTTCTTTGATGCCATTTTACATCTTGCACATACACGCATCTCTTCGTTCTGTAGCGTACTTTTTTGTAGTGAGTTAGACTTCCTATTGTGTGTTTTGCTTGGTTTCTCTTTTTAAATAAATGCTTGTCCATAATTATGCTGGTCTCTTTAATTCTGCACAAGAGTGAGTAATTTGCGAACCTCATCTATGTTGACCTCCAAATCCTTCACCTACTAGCTATTATTGGCAACTCTGAGTTATAGTCAATAATTTAATAATTAATCTGAGTTCCCAATTTGATAGTTTAGTGTATTTTATGAGACTAAATTAATTTATTGGCTTATCTTTTACCTGCATTCTGAACGGTGGTATTCCGAGGTCTTTAGTAATTAAAGTCATTATCTATGATTATCTTTGATAATCTAGATATCCAAATTGATTGCACCTACACAGCTTGGTGCCCCTTTAATCATGACAAACCCCAACATACCCCGGCTGGTGAGGTAAAAGGGACGTTATCACTGCCTCCGCTTAATATGACCGTAAACCAAATTTCAACTTCTCTGGCAGCAATCTTTCATCACTTTGGAATATCTTCCTCGATTCAAGGCAGCACAACATCCAAAAAGAAAAGAAAAAAAAAAAACTTGAACCGAAGGCACCTAGTGTCTTCTTGTTGGTGAAGTGGATTAACAATACATTTCTGCAGCTGAGGAATCACTATTCTTCAGGTGTCCTTGAATAACAACCTGCGCCTTTGCCTGCTCATTCACTGCGGACTGTACTGGATTAGAGCATCAGCTATATACTTACAAGAACAATGAAAAGCGCACATATCAGGAATTTTACAAAAACTCTCAGATTTTGCTTAGTCTTCTTCTGCAGTAAGTAACTTTTTGAACAGTTCAATGATTTCAGGTTCCTGAGTTGAAACCTACACGAATAATTTAACCATTAATCCCTAATTGGCTGAGCTGTCTATAAAAGGTTAAATACAATGTAATTCAACATTATGTCCCCATCAACATGGGGCAAATGAGAAATAAAAAGAAAAATTGCTTATGAAAGTGCAGAACAGCCTGATGAAGTCAGTAAAGCCAGTAAGGGCGTCATATTTCACAATAAAAGCTGGACCTTCAGTCCCCTGAGATTGGAGTTTGTGTGAAAAGCACAAAAATGCAGCTTAACTCTTAACTGGGGACAAAAATAAAGCGAAAAGTGAAAGTTCTTTATCGTGATTTAGGACTAGGGATGGAGATTGTTAATTTTTAATTATATTGAAACCATCTTTCAGGCTGCTTAACGATCCAAGTCTTTATCGATCCCACTATCTTTTCTATTAATTGGGTGGAAAGACGAGACGAGAATAAATTCTTGACAGAATTAGCATTGCTTTTATTGCTTAACGGTGAATCTGTGACTGTTTGACTTCTGAACAGAACCCAATTAGCCTTCAGTAAAACACTGCTGATGCTGAACATTTATTTGAAAGGAAATACACAGGGCCCCTTCAACATAACATATAACTATGAGAATATTGCAATTACATACCAACAGTGTTAGAGTAAGCAATAAATGTCCAACAAATGTTTTCCAACAATAAAGACGGGGTGAGCTCGAGCTGACCGCCATCTAAATGAATGAAGTTGGCAAAGGTTAAACATATTTTGGCCTATCATTACACACAACTCATTGCTAGGCCCTTCAAACGTTCTTCTATCAGACAGAAGGCAAGCGACACATTTACTTTGGCAAAATGTGCTCAATATTGCAAAAAACGGTTTTGTTTATGTTTCAGTAACTATTTCTTTTTCATACTACGTGTTGTTTAATGTCTGTACCGTCACTTTGAGAGATCGCATATTTTTGGATTATTATCTATTGGATTATTATTGTCAAGGAACGGGACTTGCCAGTTGGGGGAAGTGGGGTGCGTGCACCATGCATAGCTTTGGTGGAGGAGGATGATGGTCCCCCAACGACAATTCTGCTTCGTTTAGTTTAATGGCAGTTGGCAGGGAATTCAATTGAATTCAAAAACTTTATTAGACAATCGATGTGTGTTTGTGCAACAGTGATCTGATTTCAATTACATGACTCGTCTCGTTACGTTAAGTTATAGGACCCGCTAGTCTCGATAGCAGTATTGACAAGCTGGGACCTTATTAGTTTTTCAGTTTTGAGAAATTTGGAAGCAGGTCCTTATAGAACCAAGTTTCGATCCCCATCCCTACTTAGGACTGTAGAACTTTTTTAATCGAAAAGGTTAACTAGTTAATTAGTTAAGGATGATAAAATGTGAGTCAAATAAAACTTGGTTTCAGATGGGAATTGAACTTTCATCACATTTTACCATTTGAACACAGAGAAGTTTATCTGGGTTTTAAGACATCAGGGGACATTGAAGACCATTTTTTGATGCTGCACTGCAGGTATCTCTTGGTGTTTTGTGTTAACTTTGATGTTCTGGTGTAATTTTAATCCTGTCCATATCAACATCTGGTGTTTTCCTCAGCTGCTGAGTTGTGAAACCCGGTGTCTTGCTCACAAAGGCTGCATAACCAGAGCAACATCTCTCTTTAGATTAGATTAGCTGAAACTTCATTGATCCCTGAAGAATAACTGGTTTGTTGTGGGAGCAGCGGTAATAGAATTCAGGAAGGGGAAAATAAGAACAAAACAGTAAAAGCACTCAAACAGAATATAAACTAATCAATAAAGAGGAGAGAGGCATTTCAGCACAGTCTGGTGCCAAGAACTACAGAAAGAAATAACGGCGAAGTACACAAGGGCTGCTTCATCTGACGAGTCTGATGATTGTTACAAGTTTTTGGAGCCCACGGTAATCATGTTTGAAGTGTTTTACTGCCCAGTAGTGGCTGAAAGTATCGATGTGCTTCAACAGAATCAAATTACTGACATCCCCAGTTGATCCTATACAATCCTTAGAGGTCTCTTATGATGTATTTCATGATAAAGCAGCATGCGAAACAATCATTAAAAAAACAAGTTATATCATGAGCTCAAAGCCCCTGTAAATTCAGTGGACAAAACAGTCTCACCGCACGGCCCATCAGTTTTGGAGCTTTTGATCGCATCACATAATCTTCCTCAACAGGTGGAGTTTGCCCAATTGTCATGGATTTGCAGATGTTCAAAGTGAAGATCATGACAACTAGGGAAACTTCAGCAAAACAGCCCCGTAATGGACCCTGTGCTGAGATTATTTCTTCAATGTATTTTGTGAAGAGTGAACTTTCAACCTCAGCATTTCTCGTTCATGCCAACATGAAAGAGAATTCCTTAAATTGCTCTCCAAAAATTGTTTATTTGGACATGTACTATTTAGGGCAGCGCAATTAATCGAAATATTAGCAAACTTGCAATATGTCAAAAGTGCAATATCCAAATCACAGAAGCGGCAATTTTGTTATCAGACTCGTTTTTTGATGCACTTATGCTTTTTGTTACCTTGTGTTGTTATATTGCTTCCATTCTCTTCCTCATATGTAAGTCGCTTTGGATAAAAGCGTCTGCTAAATGACTAAATGTAATGTAATGTGACAAAACCGCCTTATAATGAAGTACTGTAGTGCTGTAGAGGTGCCTACAAATCTTCTTCTCCAGATATAAGAACATGTTTGTTTGGTAAAGGCCGCAACAAATGTCACGTCATCCTGATTTTAATGATTCTTTCAGTGAAAATGAAATTTGTGATGCAAAAATGATCATTCCCACTAATCGTGACTCATATCGCAATCGTAACATCTGTCAAATATCGAAATATGATGTTCTTTTACCATATCGAGCAGCCCTACAACAATTCTAAGAAACCTGGGCAAACTCCACCTGCTGACGAAGATCATGTGATATGATCCAGCTGCTAATGGTCCAATAATCAAAGTTACAGAAAAACTCTAATCTGCTACATCAGGACTGGGTTACTGGGTAACTGAATGAGTTAATAGCCAGAAAATTCATCAGCAACAGTTTTGGTCATCGATTAATCTTTTAGGTCAAAATACAATGGAGAGTTTCTGACATCATCGTTGTCCAACTGAGCTCCGCCCACTTCAAACCAGGAAGAAGATCCCAGACAAAAACACAAAAACAGAAATCTCCCATGTAAACTAACCACTATGGTTATGAATTTGCAGAAAGTACTGTTTTCATGCAGGACCCAATTTACTGTCATAAGAAACTGATAAAGAAAATCCTTTTTTCAGGCCTTTGATTTAATCCCAGCAACAGCTCACATTCCTGATGAGCGTCCTTGATCAAGGCTCGCTGACTGTCCGTCTGAGTGAATTACTCTGTCAGCTAAATGACTCAAATGTAAAGCAGAGCCTCTCGGGTACAGCGGCTGTGTTAACACCCGGTCTGTCTGCCAGGATCCCTGGTGCGCTGATGTTCCCTCTGAAGCTGAGGAGAAACCCTCCGACAGCATGAAAATGGTCCTGTTTCACACTCCGCCTGGCCAACAGGGCCTGTTGCTAAATACCCCGACCACAAATTCATTCCTCCGAGTGACATTTATTAAAAGGATCGTCGGTTTTGACGGGAAGTGCAACAGCAAGGTGAAAATGAGGTTGTTGCCGGTCAGAGGCCATAAAGACAGCGGCTGCATAGGGAGACTGGAAAGCCCATCTGTGGCACTATGTGCATGTTTTCATGCTTTTATTGTCAGGTGTACTGTGGATGTGTGCATGTGTGAGAGAAATCACGACATAAAAATGAATATGTGACAGTATGAGCACGTGTGCAAAGTATGCATGCACAGAGATATAACATTTCATAGTTTTCAGTCAGGGGTGCATAAACGTTTTATCACGCAAACCCTTTTTTGAAAGTTCTGCAACCTCAGTTTCATCTGTCAGTATTTAATAAACTCAGTTATGGTTTTTAAAGACAAGTCGAACTTCAAACAGCAGAGCTGTTGTGTAATTGATGACCTTAAGACGACTGCAGACGGTTTGTAGAAATTCAGTATCTAGTGTCCCTCTTTTATGTTGAAAAGGATGTTTTACTTTGGGTTAGAGTGTTATAAAAGCGTGCAACAACTTTTTTCTTGATTGCATACAGTTTCAGAGTGGTTGATGAAATATATGTATATATGTAAATATATGTTGCATCAAAACCAACATCATAATGTGCTTTACTTAAAACAGAGAAAAAGAACACTCATAATTCAAACATTAAGCTAAAAAACATGAAGTTTGAAGCTTCAGATAATATGTCCCGTAAAACACAATGACAGATCAGACATACAACTAACAATTATGTTCAGTATCAATTAGCTTTGTATTCTCCACGCCAAAAACTGTGAAACAATTGTCAAAAAATCCGTTGCTGATTCATTTCCTGGCGATTGAGTTACTGATTAATTAACCAAATCTTTCAGCTCTAATCAGGCACAAAACCTTTAACTACAAACACAATCTTAAAAGAACATGTTTAAAGCTTTTCCTTACAAACATCTTTGAACCACCACAGTTTATACATTTACTAGAAATGTAATTTCACGATAAAAGCATCATTTTACGGATGCCCAGAGAGACCAGAGTTGGTGGATGCGAGTTCATGAACTCACGAGGAGGAGTCTTCATGACAGAAGGTGAAAAAAACATTGAAATATGAAGGTGAAACACAACCGTAGTGCCACCAAAGTCGGGTGGTACAATAGTGTGCCAAAAGAAACCATTAATCGTGGTAAACAAATGTGACTTCGGCAGCCCATCCTCCCTCTGTTCTCTCTCTCTCTCTCTCTCTCTCTCTCTCTCTCTCTCTCTCTCACACACACACACACACACACACACACACACACACACACACGCTGAGTGTTAATTTTTAATCCTATTTGCAGGCTGCAGACGGCCAGGAGGAGACGGCAGAGGGAGGGAGGGAGGGAAGGGTGAGACGGAGATATACAGCGAGAGGGATGGGAAATGATGAGAAAGGCCATGTTGGGACACACACACACACACACACACACACACACACACACTCAGCAGAGGTGAGAAGATGGGTGAGAAGTAGAAGAGACAATGCGACAGGCGAGGACACGAAAGTGGTGGGACGGAGCGGCACGGAGACTCCCTCCATGAAAGACGACTGTTTTTTGGTCGCTGCTGTTACTTCAGGCACATTTCCTCCAAATATTTCACTAAAACTCCCCCAATGTTAGAGCGCATTTCTCACGTTTGTGTGTTTCCTCTTGGTTCATAGCTGTGGGTTTTGTTCTACTTTCATATCTACACTGCCAATAACAATTCACACTCAGCCTCCTTAAGATGATACTATGTCTAAAGCATATATTTCAGCATGATGTAACTGTCAAAAACGTCCTGGTGCTTATTCACAATTAGTCCATCGACCGGGTATAAATCGGCAACAATTATACTAACTGATAGTCATTTAAAATATGCCAAATATTCACTGCCTCCGGCTTATCAAATGTGAATATTTGCTGCTCTTCTCAGTTTTCTATCACTGAAAACTGAATATCGTTGAGCTTTGGACCGTTGGTCAAACAAAACAAGACATTTGAGGATGTCACCTTGAGCTCTGGGAGCGTTTGCATGATTTTCTGATATTGCCTGCATTATTTCAACCGCTTCAACACAACAGAACTACTACACTTTACACTTCATATGGATCCCATCATCGCAGGCTGAATCTCTGTCTGAATCTCAGCACTGTACATGTATTCAAACTTTAAAGCAAAGTCAACAAGAGTTCATGGGGAAGACCGCAAGGTCACCAGTCTGGTGTCAATGTCAACTCTGAGATTTGAGGACAGGTCGGCGAGAAACGATTTAACTTCAACATATCTATGAGTGTTTTCCAAGTTGGATAGTAAAACAGTAGCTTGACACCGCTGTCCACGGTGCTGAAGGGACTTTTCAAGTAACTGGACTCCTTTAATCAGCCGTAATATTTTTAAATACAATAAGAATGTGGTAGAATTCTGTACACTTGGAATCATCACCCATATATTCATGAAAAGTCACACACATGTAATCTCCAGTCAACGCTGGGGCACTGGACCGCAATACTTTTTTGGTATCAAGTGAGATCAAAAACTGTCTAGTGCCAAAAGTTGGCATCAGGGTCTGGTCAGATTGTTCTTGTTTATTTATTCTTTGATCGTGTAGTTGCGGATTTACAACATTTTGCCAATTTTAAACTGTAAACTTTAGTCGGGCAATGTTCTTGCACATCTGACAATGCCTTCTGTTAAATAAAGAATGTGTCAAAGTAAGGTATTGGAAAAAAAGGATAGTTTTGGAATTGGTACGGAAACTTAATATTGTATCAGCACTAGTGCTGAAAAGTGTCAAATGATACTCGGCATTAGTCAACAGTCCTGCTGTATTTTAAATGATACATGGTCACTGGATGAAAGTGAGTAGAAAGGCAACTTTGCTCAGTTTTGCTGCAGCTTGAGGCAAAATCAGCAAACTTCACATTTTGAAAGCGAGAAACAAAACCCTATTTGACATTTTTGCTTAGAAATTACATACAATAATAATTGTATCTTATCACCTCCGCTAACTATTTCCTGGGGGAAAGCCCATTGCTGCCTAATTAACAGCTGCAAATTACCTAATAAAAAAGACAAATAACTGTATAGACTATACCGAGTAGAACACAAAAGAAGAGAACACAACAGGGGAATTAAAAACAAAAAGTGCAGATGAGGCTGATATAATACAGAGAGAAGTGGAGTCTAATTAACCCCCCCATATTGATTACTTTAAGGGCGCGCTGACAAATAACGATAAAATTAGAGTGGAGTATGACATCACCCAAAACTGTCCAGTAGCCTACACTTCTCTCCTTTAAAGTGCAGGACAGTCATCAGTGCGAAGGCTGAGCTGCACATCACTGCTGGCTGAAGGACGAGGACTGTGACAGATTGGTCAGTGTGGCGCCAATTTGTCAAGGGTTTGGGCCAGAATTCCCTTAAAAACGCCATCTGACGTCTCTGTCGAGGGGGTTGTGTTGTAGAAAAATCTCACCTTTGATATAAAACAGCGTGTTTACGTTGCAAGTCGTGTGCCGGTGTGAATCCCATGAGCAACTGGGACAAAAGGAGAAAAGACTGAGCGCTGTCAAGCTGTCAGGCTGCTCAGCGTCAATTCGAAACACTGCCTGAATATGAAGCAGAGCTGAGGCTGAAGCCCTGAATTGGATAAATAAAGATTTCAAATAAATGCTTGCTCGTCGAAAGGTTGTTATGTGGCAGCATTACTGTCTTTAAATGTCCTGTCCTGGTGAGAAGCCGGCTCTGTTGAAGGATTCTCGGTGTAAGCCTCTTTAAACGCCACCGGAAGACGCCGGATCCTAAGAGCCGAGATTTAGATTGTTCCTGTGATAAATCCCTCCGCGGACCTGAAGGCTAAGCTGAATTTTATGCTGCTTTCCAGGCGCTCTGGGTTATTGATCTTCGGCGAAGCTACTACGTGCGAGACGTTGCCACATTCAAATGAGAGCCATGCTGCATTTTGGTTTCCAAACCTTCATTATCGCAGGGAAAACCAAAAAGCTCCGGCACTGTTTTTTTCCGAAGCGCAGGGCTTCACATTTAGACGTACGCATACTCTGGGTACAGGGACCTTTTCTCAGGGACCATTTATCATGTGAGGTATGATAAGGAGATTTTGTGGAAAAGATCCAAGTGAACGGGGGAAAAAAATGACTGCTTCAAACCAACTATGACAAATGCCTAATTCAAAAGCCTATAGAGTGTACGCCCAGTGTCTTTTTCCATATCATAGTAATAGCACCAATTCATTCATAATAAAATTGTTCTCCCTTTTATGCGCTTCACTAACTATTTGTTAGTGATAAGTCAGTCTTTTTAACAGAATATCTTTGGTTGAAACAGCTGGTTTTAAAGAAGTGATTGTAAAGGAAGCCATGAGAACAGAATGTGCAGTGCTGAATCGATTAGTTGGTCGATAAAAAGGAATCATTTCAGTAAAAAATGCCAGATATTCTCTGGGTCCCCTGCATCTCAGATGCTGCTTTGCTCTGTTTTATATCGCTGTAAACTGAATAACTCTTCTTTAAAAAATGACATATGACACCTCCCACACTTAATCCTTCCCTGCAAATTCAAACCAGCAAACTTCAATTCCCAGACACATTTAACTCGCTTCAGTATCCAACTTCTTTAACTGAGAACTTCATCACGTTGCTGCCTTCCTCATGGCATAAACTAACTTAACGTGGCCATTAGCTGACGGCATTCAGGAGGTTCACTTAACGACAGTTGAACGGGACTCAAACCTGCGATCTTCTGCTTTTGTTAAGATCTTATCAACCAAAAGGCCAAGTCTCAGGCTACAAGAGGAATTCTGAGGCGTAGAGGGACATAGATAAACTAAAACTACTTCAACAGCAGCATAAACAACGTGTGGCACAGTCGCTGAGCGGCTCTGTTGGTGTATCTTACCTAACGGGACTAGAGTCAAGGACGGTTGTGTGTCTCTCTCGCTTTCATTTTCAACCTGCCAACATTTTCACATGAAAACTTTCTTTCTTTCCATCTCCTCACCCGAATCTCTCCCTCCGTCTCTTCCTATTTCATCGTGTGCCCCTCTCTCTCTCTCGCTCTCTCCCTCTCCCCCTCAGCAGGCTCAATATCTTCGTTTAAAGTTTGATTGTAAATTTGCAAGCACATCTTTTCCCTCCATTTTGGCGTGAGCTTTCTGAAAACAGTCACCTGAGTTGAAGGGACGCACAAAACTCTCTGTTTCCCTCCTGATACCAAATCAAATAAACTCTGGGCGTCAGCTGACACCAGTGCTGTTTTTCCAAAACTTCAAATCTGCAAACCTCACTGCGTGGTATTAATGGGGAACATTTTAATGTCAGCGGTTGCTGTGCCACTGAGAACTGAGCTGGTGGCCCGCAATGAGAGAATGTATGTATCTGATACCGGAAACGCAGAATTTTTAAATGACATTGACAAAGAAAGTATTTGTGTTTATTTTTGTTTGACGTCTTCAGAATCATTAAAATAAGGATTTGACATCTCAGCATAGCAGTGAAGGAATTATTACTAGGAATCACTATTTTAGGCTCAGAAACATCTGGAAACTATGAGAACAACCACATTGTGAAATTGGCTGTATTAAACCACAGTATAGGTAATCGCAGCGAGCAGGAGTGGACAGATCCGAGGTTCAGACTCAGCAGAGTAACCAGACTTAAAACCGTCTCACTCCTCATCAAATATTGACCAAGAAGAGATTTTTCCTTTTGTTCAGGTTTCGGGTCGGACGGCAATCTTTACAGAAAAACCTGAAAACACGAGCGTAGACGCACTTCGTTTCCGCACATAAACAGCATTTTTCGAAATTAGCCAGCTAAGAGTGGACGTAGTGTCAAATGTCTCTCTTTAATGAACCTTTCCCCTCTTTCTTTCTCACTCACGTCCTGCTCTCCCCCCCCCCCTCTCTTTCTCTGGCTTTACTGTAATTGATGTTACGTTAAAGTCAGAGAAGAGGACGATTATTATTCCATTGCGTTGTTGGCATTTGGGAGCCAAGCAGCTGCACGCTGGTACTGCAATTACACACACAAGGACAGAAGCATCAGTCACTCCTGACAACATGTATGCACACTAATTACATACTGAACACACACACACACAGAAAAAGAAAAGACAGGTATGCTGCTGCTCTCCTCCACATATAAACATAAAATCCAGCCCATTATCTCTAAAAGTAATTGTTTTTGAAACGGCCCTCTGCTCGTTGTTCGTCAAATCGTGGATGACTGCTTTTCCTGCGCATTAGGGCTAAAACAAATTGCTTTATTTCAGCAACGAGACACTCATTGTCCTGCTGCTGGTTTGTCTTTGTCAAGTAATGGATTGGGGTTGTGTATTAGGTTTAAACATGTCAGGCTGGGGTCAAGAGAGGTTCCTGCACTTAAGAGGATCATGTGGGACAATTTGGTGGCTGTTTCCTATAGTTATTATTCTGTCAGAGCAAGAGTGCGCTGCAGCTCGGGCCCAAGAGGCTCACATTTCTTTTCCTCAAAAGAGAAAGGTTTTTTTTAGGCAATTCTGTTCGTGCATTTCAGAAAACCCCTCATCTTCTAATTAGCTACATAACCAACAACTCACTCTAGTGGCCCCGCGAAGCTGTAAAGCTCATTACACACCAGAAAACCATGTTGGATGGCTGGAAAATAGCTGCTTTTCTTACAGTAAATCTTTACCTATAGAGGTAAGAGGTGCTGTTATAAGAGAGGCCATGTTGTTGTCAACATCAAAAGGGTTTATCCTTTTTACGGTGGCCATTTCAGGACATCTAGTTAGTCTTATAGTCAGTCAACTGCGCTTTGGGCTGAATGCTAGCATGTTAAAATATAAGTTAGCAGCTATTGGATGTCTGCTTCCTACCCGTAAACGCTATTTGAGTTCCCGCGTAAAGCCACTACTGCACCACATATTTGCTACCCATACAGTTCAATTTTTAGGTTGAACTCAAATATTAAAATACTCTCGGGCGAACAAAACAAACCTTGAATGAGAAATTTAAGCTAAAAGTGATGAATTTATCTGCATAATTCGCTGTAACGTCTTTTCCCTTCAGCATCACTGTGGTACGTTTTGTTCTGGGTCTCAGATGTCAACATATGTCTCAGCTAATCTATAAAATATTTGGGTTTATCACAGTCTATACTTTATAAACTGTATATACAGTATATAAACTGTTATACAGTCAAAAAGGTGGATGAGAATCTGATTCTGACCTGCTAGCTTACACTGTGGACTTACAAAAACACCATCATGTAACCCGGTTTTCACTTAAATAATCTGTTGCCTTGAAGCATGCTAACATTAGCCCTTAGCGTTCAATAAGCGCTATAGCAGCCTTAAGATACTGCCTGGCTACATGTGGGGTCCCACCACTGTCAACAGCACTGTCTGTGAGACAAATACCCCTTTTCCACCGAGGCGGAGCTGGTTCTGGTTCGGAGCCAGAGCCTAGTTTCAAATCGGTTCTTTGTGTTTCCACACCCGAAGCAGCAGCTCGGAGCCAGGAAAAGCGGTTCTTCAGTAGCACCAACTCGTTGCTGGTCTAGAAGTAAGAACCGCTTACTGCGGCGGCTGGGGGCGGGGTCACCGTGACCGACAAGACGAACAGTTTTCACTTCTGCTTCTTACACCGACGCTTAATATTTTGCAATGTGATCTTTTATCAGCAGAGTTGATGCTAGGAGGGTAGCAACATGCTGAGGCTAAAGCTGAACATCAACAGCAACGCAACGTCCGCGATTGTTGATGGTGTTTGGCGCTGCCGCGCTAGCGTTACCGGGGAAGACGTATACAGTCACGTGAGTCCTGGCTCTGTGCTGCTCTGCAGCCAGTGGAAACACAAGCCGGTTCTTAGAAGGCTCGTCAGTCGAACCAACTCCGAACTGGCTCTAGCTCCGGCTCTGAACCAGCACCCGGTTCATTCTGGTGGAAAGGCGGGGAACAGACAACCTGTGTGGTGGAAAGCAGGCTGCCACGATGGGCTGGGCATGAAATTTACTTATCACTGTTTGAATGCACGTCATGATTTCAAATTAAGTCATTTGTAATGATTAACAGCCAACATGCACATGTAGGACCACTCAAGCAAAACAAAGGGAGGATTACTGTTCACTGCTTAACATGTTGACCAAGGAGCTAAAGAGAAAAGCCCAGGGGTTTCAGAGAGAAGCCAAGTCTTCGTTCCTCTTCAAAGCAAATGACAGTGAGTTGTTCTGACACGAGTCTGTGGATTATTGATGACGATCAAAAAGAGCAGCGTGTGTTTACTACATGAACACACACACACACACACACAGATGCCTGTATGAATATTAACAAGCCTGTGAACAAACGCACAGACAGAGATAAACATATAAATGCATATTTGCAGAAAACCGACGTAAGCGAGAGCTCATGCGCGAACGAGGCTGCCAATAAGTTGTCACATGTCAGCCGCTCAATGTTTCGGTTCATCGGGGTCGATGTGAAGAGGAGACGGCATCTTCCAGGTCAACTGCCTCGTGAACTCCACAAACCTCCATCAATACACTCAGATACAGAGCGAGGGCTGTGTGTTTGAGGCCATTTCCATCATGTCTTTATTACTTGGTTACTTTTTTTTTGTCAACTTTGAGTAATGTGAAGGAGGGACATCTCCTGTCCAAAATGTCCTTGAGCAGGACATTGAAAGCCCACCTGCTCATTGTCCATCACTCTGGATAAACAGGGTTTGCCAGGAGCAAAAAACAGCATGGGTCCACTGGGAACCTCCCTTCGTTTTCACATTATTTTAATGGAAATGACTTTTCAAACTTTTAAATAATACAAAGTTTATTCCTGCAGCTGTGCAGATTGTCTGTAATCGCAGAAGACACGGTGACCTGCTGAAATGAACACGCAGCCTAACTCTCACGCTCTCTTCACCACCTTTATTTTGCTCAGTGACCTCTCTGCCTCTCACATTGGTTTAACAGCTGGCCTTTACATCAGGTCTAGTCTAATGGGATCGCTGCTTTGAATACCACAGACCTTTTTTTGTACTCCGTTATGTGATCAAGGTGGGGAAAGGACTTTCTCTTTCTTTTGATTGCAATAGAAGCAAGTCCCTAATAGCAAAATGAGGAACTTCTATATACTGACTATAATTATCATTGCTTGATAACGTGCTAATAACCAATCCCATCACAGAAATGAAGCTGTTTCTCCCTGAAGATATGACAGTCGCTTATGAATGGACAGCCCGCTTTCCACAACAGTGGCACAGTGAAGTTGGTTGAGGTAGCTAACACACCACATGCTATTGTTTTGGTATCTAAACTTAGAGATCGATGGAGAGGAGACAGGAGCGCTCCCTCTGAGGAAACAGAAAGCGACAGCTCAACAGTCACAACAACCTTAAAGTGGCTACACTCAAGATTTCTCATAACTACAATGTATGAAATGACAACGTGGAAACAATGTGACAACGTGAAAGGTGTCGCTCGTAGTGATGCCTCTGCAGAGAATTATCACCTGAATCTGCAGCTCCTCTTCACAGAGCTTTATAGCGACTCTCAGCTCATTATTAAGGTTCACTCTCACCGCTCTGATAGTGTCGTTTCCAGCAAAGAAGCTCTAAAAACCGACAGTACACTACAAAATCTGTTATTTCAAATTTAGGCTGGCAAAGGACTGACACTGCCAAATAAACAAGCTCCTTTTGAGTCATGTAGCCTTTGAACTTGTGCTTTGGTCACCCGTGTGAACCATAATGAGCCGAAAAAGTCAACAAGGTGAACTTTGTTTTTCTCTTTCATAAAACTCTGAGCTGCTCCCGTGAGTATCTGGTCCCCTAATGGTCCCGTCACCATTGGAAATCCCGGAGGTGACCAGCAGTGACTGATGAGTAATTTTGGCTTACAGGCTGATTAGCTGATTAATGGAGTCACTGATGTGTAACTTCTAGTGTTACTGTAATTGTTGAAACAGCAGAAGCTGCAGCTCCCCTCGTGTCATCCTGCCACACTTTCCACCACAAAGGCAGCGAGAACATGTTGTGACCAAGGAGGTGTTTCTGCCAAATAATACAGTTATTTGGGTTGTATAGGGCTGTGACTAACGATTATTTTCATCTTCGATGTATCTGTTGAGTCATCTATTAATCATTTGTTCTAGAAAATATCAGAAAATATATATTTTTTAAAAATGTTTGTAACAAGTTACCAGAACCCGACTTGTTCAAATGTCTTGTTTGTCCGACGAAAAATAGTCCAAACACCAAAGAAATGCGGTTTACTATCACAGAGGACTACGGAAAGAAGCAAATATGCACATTTGGAACCAGAAAAAATTCCTAACCTTTATTAAAAACAGATTTCAATGTTTAATGACTTAACAAACACGACACTTTCTGTCGATCGACTAATGAATCGCTTCCGCTACAGGATGATTTAATTATAAGGAGTAAGTAATAATATACTTTCTTGATCTCAGTCTTTCCAAAGCTGTCTCTCTTTTTGACTTAGACTCTCTCTGTCTGTCTCACACACACACACACACAGAAACGCCTTCCTCCAGAGCCTAGATGACTAAGCTGCAGAGGTCAAAGGCTGCACATCAGATGTCTAGACAGCATTCTCCAGACAATTTGACATTACACCTCTTCATGATATTAGTGCAGGTGTGTCTGGCGTGATTGGGAGGGCGGGTGGGGGGGGGTTGTACAGTGAGAAAGTACAAGTGTGTGTATGTGTGTTGTAAAGCTGTGACAGTGATGGATCCGAAAGGAGAACAGTTCTTGTTGTGTCCGTTTGTGCGGGAACAAAAACAAACCAACAGACAGTAACCTGTTCAACTAATTCTTCTATAAATAGGAACATTACGTCGCTGTGCAGCTCAGTAGAGGAAGACGCCGCTCCGCCTGGGGTGCAGGTTCACTTCCCGCTGTTGACACCCACACTGGCGGTTTATATAAGCAGGAAATGTCGATTAAAATGACATTTCAAAACATGAGCAATGTAACTGACAGAAATGCTACAGCAGATATAACTGACTGCTGTTTCTCAGCCATCTGTTATCTCGCGTCACAC
>CM022475.1:17870735-17885487 GCA_011952105.1 Coreoperca whiteheadi
GCAGGAACCATGTTTCCGACTTTCCATCAGGAGTGTCTTTTAGCTTTGCTGCATTCTGTAATGATTCTAGTGAAATGGTGTTAATGTCAGCCTGACCCTGAAGGACATCTGTTTTTAATAGCATTCATTAAAAGGAGCACATTCAAGCGTATATAATCAGCGATCAAAACTCTTTATCTCCGTCTGTTCACATTCCCTTACAGTGGAATGACTTGCTCAGTTTGTTCTTCTTATTAAAGCGTTTGATTCAATTGTGCTTTCAACATCATCCTCTTGACCTTAAGCAGATTTCTTCTAAACATTGTGTACAAACAAGTTAAATAAAAACATGCACGTTGATCTTTAATCTCAGGAAGAACGAACGGTTCCAGACAGTTTTCTAGAAACCAGAAATTAAAATACATTTGACTCCTGTAGCTTTGTCGGATCTATTAATGTTAATTATAAAATGTCTTGATGTGTGATACAGTGTCTGGCACCTTAAAAGAGATTGAAACCTGGCTTTGCTAAGCTCCTCCTGCACATGCATGTACATGTAGGCTACTGGTGTCCACTAAAAAGTGGGGTTACATCACCAATAGAAAGCAGTACCGCTTGATTACATAAGTCCATTAGCTCCACTAGCGGGAATGAAAACCACAAAACCATAACAAACATCCATAAAACCTTCCATTAAAAAATATGTAATTGTTCCTAATCAATAGAAGCCAAAATTCACGGTATTGTGTTGGTTTGTGGGGAGACATTAGCTCATTAATTGCCTGCACAGGAAGTACGAGGACCCCTGAGGTCGTCCCATAATGCTGCTCTCTCATGAATAATGCCTGCAGCTGGCTGCTGGACGCTGCGGTGTGATTTGCGTCTTTATCGACAGGCGGGCGAGACAAAGAACAGAAGAGTTTCAGGGTAAAGAGAACACCTCATGCGTTTCAAATCAGCATTTTAGTTTCAGGACCGGAATGAGAGAACAGAGAACGAAAACAGCGTTATTACTAACTGCTGATTCTGCAGCACCCCATTTTCATTTTTAAAACTAAACATTTTTTGTTGTTGTTGTTGTCAATATAGGAGCTTGAGCTCAGCTCGTCCTGGTTCTACTGTGTTCCAGTAAAAAGCCACAACGCCACTAAACTCTGCTCCCTGGAGAGCGGGAAGGCGTCCTGACGTCTCGCATGCTTCCTGATGACATTTTTTAATTAGCTAATGTTTCCAGGCGACAACCACATGGTCGACTCTGTTGTGAATCAGGCTGAGGCATTGGGCTGGAGATAAGGGGGAAAAGGGTCTACAATAAAACAGGTCCAATAACCCAGTGAACTTACATCTACCGTCATATTTGAGCTCTTTAATAACCTTTTGGTGTGAGTAGTAGACGTATTCTAGCTTTATTAAATGTTTTTATTTTGTGAACCACAATGATCTATGTGCTCATCTACTTTCACTTTGGGGTGTAAGTACAGTACTGGTTTAGTTCAGTTGGCTGCATTGTTATATCCCTTCTTTAACAGGAAATGCGCCTCATTTAAAAGGTGCTACTGCACTGCGATACACCACGCTTCTAAACATGACGAGATGTTATTGCTTGACCCGCTCGTGTAAAGGTTTCCATGTTTACAGAAATAGCATGGGTCACCGACGTAATATACAGTAAATACTGTAGAGCATTGTTTGTTGCCATGGATGCATGTTGTACCATTAATCTACAGTTCAGAAGGATTCTCGTGTGTGAAAACAAACTGATGATGGTCCCAGACAACTAAAGAAAAGAATCTGGGTCGGAACAAAATGTAGCAGCCTGAGGAAAGTCTAGGCGATAATTCAACTCTACCGGTACTGTTTCGGCTTTCAGTGGAATCGTATCATGGCATGATCATATCATCACGTTTTAGCAAACAAAAATAGAGCTGCAACTAACGATTATTTTAATTATCGGTTAAACTGTGGATTATTTTCTCAATTAATCAATTAGTTGTTCCCAGAGCCCAAAGTGACATTTTAAAATGTCTTATTTTATCCAATCAACCGTCCAAAACCCAAATATGTTCAGTCTGCAATGATATAAAACAGAGAAAAATCCTCAAACTGGAGGAGGAACATGCACATTTTTTACCATTAATCGATTATCAAAATAGTTGCCATTGAAATTTCTGTCACTCGACTAATAGATTAATCGTTTCAGCTCTTAACAAAAATAACAATTTCAATTAAATTGTGATTAAAAACTTTTAAAAAAGGAGTTTTTTGATTTCTCTGTTTTAGATCTGTTCAGAACATTGTCTGATGTAGTAACCGGTCGATTATTTTCTTCAGTTTTTGTTTGATAAATGACTCAGTTAATCAATTAATTAATTAAGTTATCAAAATATAAAGATTAATGTTCTGTCAGTCGACTGAGCAGTTAATCGATTAATCAACTAATTCTTGCAGCTCTGAACACTCATTTGATTATCTTTTATGGGGCCCTCTAGTGGTCGCAGTAATTATGACGGGAACAAAGGAGCGAGTTTTGCATCATAAAAAGGTTTTTGGAAAGCGCTGACAAACGATGTCGTCCTGCCGATAAGGGCGTCAGATCCTGTGTCCTCCAGCTCATCAGCAGACGCTTCGGAGGGCATCGTGTTGATGCTGCTGTTTCGAAGGACTGGTGATGATGTCATTCCATTCGCTGATTAATACAACTCTACAACCTGCCGTGTGTGTGTGCGTAAGTCTTCTCGGCTAACAAAGCACGGATCACAGTGTGTGTATAAGTGTGAGTGTGTGTGTGTGTGTGTGTGTGAGTGCAGAGTGATCAGTGACGTAACTGGCTGATTAATGGAACCACCGCTTCCTGCGCCATCAAAACAACTGCATCAACTCTGCGCGAGTGTGTGTGAAAGAGAGGGAGTTCATTACAGGGACGCGCAGAGAGACCAGCTCTCGTGCCGCCTCCCTAAGTACAGTTTATCCCAGTTAGTCAAGCTTCCACAGAAATAAATGCACATGCTCTGCAGCGCATGTTGGACGTGCAGTTCTCGTCATGCATCATCAACACGTGCTTAGTCGTGTGTGTGCAAATGCATGTTTACGCTTGCACGTGTGCACGCATCCATGAATATATAGTGTGTGTTTGCGAGTGTGTGAAGTAATCTATCATGGCATAGGTTGAAATCATTTGCCTTTCAATTGCCTCCTGGGGGGGTCCTTGCGAGATGAGAGGAGACGTGGAGAGGAGAGCACAAAAAGGAAACAAGAGAAAAAAAAAGGGAGAGGAAACAAGAGGAGAGAAGGACAGAAGGGAGGGAGGAGGGGGGGGAGAGAGAGGAGAGGAGAAAGGTGGTGAGGAAACAAGGAGAGGGAGGAAGAGGAGCCAAGGTGACGATGAAAGGAGGAGAGGAAACAAGGAGAGGAGAAACAGAAAGTAGTAAAGAAGAGAGGGAACAAGAGAAGGTGAGACGAGAGGAGACGAGGAGAGCAACGAAAAGAATGAGGGATGGGTGGTGAAAAAGGGGAGGTCAGAAGAGGTGAGAAACAGGGGAGGAGGGGGTGAGGAGAGGATGATAAAATAGAGGAAGGTAAGAGCAGAGGATGAGGAAGAGAAGAGGAGGAGTGAAGAAGAGAGAGATGAGTGGTGAGTTACTGCTCCAGCAGAAGGAGAGAGGAGGATGGGAGGAGGGAAGTAAGCTTGTGGAGGTAGAGGAGAAGGAAGAAAGAAGAGAAAGAAGAGGTGAGGGAGGGAAGGAAACTAGGAAGAGGGAGGGAGAGCGAGGAGAGCTTACAAGAGGTGGAATCAGAACCGAAATAGAAAACCAAGCAGGGAGAAGGACGAGAGGAAGGAAACGGAGGTTGCGTGAGAACGACGGGACAACCGACGCCAAGTGGAGCGATGAGGGGAGAACGAGGAGCAGAGGAGGAAGGATAAAGAGGAAAAAGAGAGAGAAAGGGGAAATGGATTAGAAATGGGGGATGAGTGGAGCAAAAATGAGGGAAACTAAATATGAGAGAAGAGAAAGAGGACGAGTTGCAGAGAAAACAACAGTAGGAAGGTAACGACGGAGAGATGTGGCAACTACGGAACGGATGGAGGGACGGAGTGAGGTAGAAGAGGGAGCAGTGCGGAAAAAGGATCGTCAGTGAGTGATGAGAAAGAAGGGGAGGGAAAGATGGAGGAAAATGAAGAGAAGAGCGTCCACAGTGGGATGAAGTGCACTGCCTGCGTTTCACTTTGCTGCACAAAACAATCACAAGCCAAGCGCCTCTCAATCCATCCATCTATCTGGAACAGAGAGACAGAAACGAGCGGAGGAGGAAGAAAGAGGGAGAGCGAGGAAGGGAGGAGTGATGAGACGAGAGAGAGAGAGAGAGAGAGAGAGAGAGAGAGAGAGAGAGAGAGAGAGAGAGAGCTTGTGATGGTTTAAAAAAAAAAAAAAAAAAGGGTGCTCACCCACTCAGGTCAGAGCCGAGCAAAATCGCAAACCACAAAAAAAGAAACACAGGATTTTAAACGCTCTCTGAAACCTGCTCCTGATCGTACACATGAAGGTTCCCCAACATCAAGAAGCACACAGCTCTTGGACCAGCACTAATAATAACCACAGGCGTTATCAAGCCGAGACAGAAACTTGTCCTGCAACTAATGATTATTTTCTTCTCTTACTTTTTTTTGAATAATCTATTCGTTGTTCTCTTCAAATTGCCTTTATTTTTTTCCCCCGGAACAACCCAGTCCAAAACCCAAAAGATATTCAACGGAGAAAAGCATCCTCACATTTGAGAATCTGGAACCAGTGAACGTTAAAAATTTGTCCTTAAAGAATACCTTAAAAAGATTCAGAAGCATTTTGGGGCCTTTTTCCGCCTGAAAATACACTTGAACCATTAAATGAATAAACATAAACTACTGAATTTAATAATCTCCATAAATGTAGGACACTGAACACACAGTCTTCAATGAAAAAAAACACACATTTCACATGTTTTTTAGTGATCCTACTGAAATATGAATTATGCAAATCCTTTTAAATTGTACACATCCTGGTTCCCACACTTCTTGTCCACAAGTGTACCAAATGTCAGGTCGGTATAGAAAAGTACTAAGGTTTTACAAGGCAGTTAGTAAGCAGTGAGCGCGTCCATATAGCCAAAACCTCTCCAAAACGCCTGAAATGTCCTTTTTGACAGATAGTCTCTTGGCACTAAAGTCAAACATATTTACAAGAACTAACAACCATAAAATGGGGACTTTTTATTTGGTATAGAAAATGAGCAGGTGGAAACACAGTTTGTGTCCAGAAACCTGTCCGAAATGTACCCAAACAACAACATACGATGCATTCACTAAACCTGACCACAGAAGTGACGTCAACTACCATGTTGCTTTATGTTCACTAACAGAACGCCTTTGCTACTTGTTATTTCATACTTTAGGCACGTCACTTTGGTTATTTTTTTACCATAAAAACGTGCAGTTTCTTTAAAAGGAGTAGAAATGTTTAAACTGATTCCACTCTGGGGCAGAGGGACCGTTTTTAAATGTGGATTCTTTTGAAAAGTCATTTTTGAATGATGGACTATTATTGTCATAATAGCCTCTTACTGACTATTATGAGAAAGGAATACATTTTAAATGATTTTTAGTAAAGTAAAAGGTGTCCTTCTCCATGGTATATACCATATAATTAGGTGCATTGACTTGATTTGTCATTTAGGTACTTTTATCGCTACCTGACACTTCATCATCATACTGTTTCTTTAGAATTCGATCTGTTCAAACTGATTAACAGATTTTCTGTTCCTGCAAGAAAGCAAACGTTGTTGGTTCTTTCTTCTGCAAGATCCTCTTGCTAAGTACATCTCAGAAAACTTCCCAGTAAGTCGAAAGTGCGGAGAAAACGTAAATTACGCAGTCCATCGAAGTAAAAACTTAATTCAGCTAAACTACAGTGTTTTCATCTGATTTTTCACCAGCTTTTTTACTTCAATCTCACGTAAACCCACAAATCTATTTTTTTTTTCATATTAACAATGAACGTGGACTGAAATCATTAGCTTTAAGAGGAGACCGTCCTCACCTGAAAAACAACAGTGTTGGCCATTTGCTCAAATGCCTAAAACAACTTATGGTGACGTTCATCTGACTAGCAGCATAATGTGGTCAAGCAGATATTGACTCTTTAAATATAAGCATCACGTACCCATAATACTACGATCATAATGTTACTACCCCTTCGGAGGGAGGTGAGGGTCCATGACTCAGACACAGAAGAGCCCAGTTCATACTCAGTGTCCTACCAACAGTCAGAGTTGGTTTCTTCTAACCATGAGCACGATCCCATGACCTCAACCAAGTAGTTCGTCTTTTAACCTCAACCCTCGTCTTTCCCTAACTTTCACTCACTTTGTTTGTGCTTACTTGAGCACTAGTAACGCTACAGAGCAGTGTTTTTACAATTGAGTCCCGGTTTTGTTTGTATCGTGCATGCACACAAACACACAAGCGGCGTGATGCGCGTTCCTGTCGCCCAGTTTCACACTCCGCCACTGATCTGAGCTGGTAGCGGTGTGAACCAACATAGCAATGTGGCAAAGAAGCAAGGAGAGAGGGGGGGGGCTGCGAGCTAGGAAACATGGCTGTAAACAATGTATGACTTTAAATATTCCAAAACAAAATCAGCTTTGGAAATTTTTTAAGAGGAACAGAATGCATTCAGCATGTTTGTTAGACCTCAAGCATACACACAATGTGATCAGAAAACACAAATATGAAATCAGTTACATGGGTGTCTTTGGAGGACGGTGACAAATGACCTCTCTTGTCGTTTAGGCATGAGGACTTGCTGTTGTTTAAGGTCTACGTACACTATAGCACAGCCACATACCATACACACAAACGCATAATAGACGCACACACGCTGGGCTCCGGGTGCTCTTTATTTCACATCTCTATATTCCGGATCAACAGTGAAGCTGCAGCCATCTGCTGATAATGTCCAATGGTGCAGTGATCAAAGATGCAAAGATAAAGTCGGACAACAGGCCGCAGTTCCCTTCCCCAGGCACAAACCCGTGAGAATTGGCTGATACTGGACACCAGTCTGGAACTACTCGCTTTGCTGAAGAACAGGTCCGAATCTGTTTTTCTGGAGGTACCATCTTCTGTCTGACATCCTTCTTAGTGTGAAACTCTTGCTCCTCTCTGCACTCCACAGAGCTAAGCCACTGTCTTCTGTTAAATCCCTTCTTTAAACAAACATTCATGTTAAAGCCCTCTCTCAAAGTGCTCTCATTCCCCCGCCTTTCACGTCTCCCGTTTTATTCGGTTTCATCACTTTTATCTCTTTTTCATCCTTTAGTCCTTTCTGCCTCTTGTTCCAGCGCTCTTGTTGACTATTTAGGTGCTTAAGAAACGTTGTGCCACTGCTTTTGCAAGACACTACATAAATAAACTTGTATTATTCATTGTGAGCTTTTGGAGGAAGAAGGCACACAAATATAGCTACGCTGTAAGTCATACCGGATCGGCACTGGCAGCGTATTTCAAAGGCATCCATCTCTGCAGCTGCTGAGGTAACGTTTGGATGGAGCACAAAAAAAAGATGAGAAAGAGGGACGGGGGATCACTGAAGTGTGATCTGTTACGCAATCAACACCGTCAGGACGAACATTGAAGCTGAAAAACAAGAAAAACACTGACATTTCATGTCTTGGGAGATGTTCAGTGTCAAAAAAATATATAAAGGAGGATCAACCTATTGACTCTCAGTCAGTGGTAAACTGCATGTTGTGAGGATCGGATGTGTCTTCTCATTGGTGGTGTTTTGTGCTGGCTGTTCTCAACGCAGTTGTTGCGTTTCGTTGCTTAGGGCTGCATCTAACTACTTCCATTATCGACAGCTCTATCGCACAGTTTTTCAGTCAGCTGTTCGGCCAGAATAATGCCTCCGAGAACGGTGGAAAATGCCCATCACAAGCTCACAGAGCCCATGGTGACGTCTTCCGACTGCTTGCTTTGTTCAACCGACAGTCCACAACGCAAACAAATCCATGTTTGGAATTGCATAAAAACAATACGTGCCTTACATTTGAGAAGCTGGAACCGATCAATCCATTAATCAACAAAAACCCAATTTGCCTGTTACGTTTCTTACTGGATTATAACACAGACCTGAGCTGCACTGGCTTCACAAAGCCGGCCGACAACGACTAAAATGATCCTTATTCTGAAACTATTATCTTTGTGATTACTTGTGATAATTAGCAGGATCCAAATTGCTTTACAGTCCTTCTGCTATCTCTGACATGTCGGGCGTATTTCACAAGAGCAGGGAGCTCAGATTAAACCGAATGTTTCAAAATTGCTGACAAGCTGATGCTTTATAATCAATTAAAATCTCGAGATACAATTAGGCACAATTATTGCTCATCCACTGCTGGATGTTCATATTGTACATTTGCCATCTGCGCTGAACCTCAGTGTGTGTGTGTGTGTGCGTGTGTGTGTTGTGTGTGTGTTGTGTGTGTGTGTGTGTGTGTGTGTTGTGTGTGTGTGTGTGTGTGTTGCCGCAGCAGAAACTTCATGTTTTGCCTGACATTTAGAAGGAGGCCGTACTTTCCTTCAGGTGGACAGGGGAAACACTTAAGAGGCCTGATGAAGGGCTTAATGTGCAGGGGAAACCCTTTGGGGCCGCGAGCGCGCGTCCACGTGCACGCACTCGCGTATAACCACAAAACACACACACACACACATTCTGCAGCTCCCATCCAACGCTCTCTTTTTTTGTAATTTTCTTTCTTTCTCTCGTATGCGCACTCTCTCTCACACACACACACACACACACGTCTGTAAACACAGAGAAGTGCACCGTCGCGCGCGCGCTCTCTCTCTCTCACACACGCGCGCGCGCACGCACGCGCAAACTGCACAACCTCCATCTCATACGCACGCAAAACGCACGAACGCGCAAAGAACAGAGCCTACAGAGACCCACACAAACTCTGCACCCCCCCCCTCTCACACACACACACACACACACGCGCGCGCGCGCGCATGCACTCTCTGCACCCCCTCTCTTTCCAGCATTAGTCAATAGTCAGGATACATAAACCACCCACCAGTCACCCAAAGCATCTCCAAGCCAAACCCTCTCTCTCTCTCTCTCTCTCTCTCCCTGCAACAGCACATATACAACCTGCAGCAGCTTCAACACAATCATCCCCACAGTCCCTCAAAATCACAACCAAACCACATGAAACATCTAGAGTTTGCTAAACCCAATAAATGACACACGGATTCTGGGTACAACAACAGCATCCAGAGAGCTTATCGGCATGCAAACGCAGTTGCGTGCACCCGGCTCCGAAGTGTTACGAAGGTGTAATACAGTCAGGCCATGTGGGAGGGATGCGGGGAACATTTATCACAATAACACAAGAATTGCAGAGGAAATTCGGTCCTCCGTTGGTTGTAATAAGCGCCAGCACTTGACACAGATTTTAGTTCTAGGCAAAAGGCAAACAAAACACAAAAAGACGCACCAAAAGTCTCAAGAATGCGATTCCACCACAGACCAGGCGCAGCATTACGAGCCTGTTTGTCCTCTGCCAACGCGGTTATCGTATGTTGAAATTCCACATTTATGGCCGACGCTTAATTTGGGGGAAAGCGGGGTTTACGTGACGAACAGGTAGCGGCGCCGAGCGCTAGCGCCGTTCAAGCTGCGTTTCAGCTCCATTTTAACGCTCACAGTTGTAGTTAATTAATCAATTATGGATGCTTACAGGTGTTGACTCGCGGCTTTGACAGCCCAAGGAAGAGAAAACACTCGGTGTTTGGGGTTTCTTACCTTTTTGTCGGAGACCCTCTTTCTCCGTCCGTGTGTGGGGGAAAAAAAAAAAAGCAAAAACAACGTTGCTCTCCTCCAAATTACCGATTAGTCCCCTCTCCCCCGGGGGTCTCGCGCACCTCACGTGCGGCGGTTTCTCACTTGCTCTGCTCTCTGTGCTCTCTGCATGTATCTGCCTCTCTCTCTCTCTCTCTCTCTCTCTCTCTCTTCTTTTCTCGCGGGATTTCCTCCTCCGCCTTCCTCCCGTCTCCTCCTCCTCGTCCTCCTCCTCCTTCTGCTCCGCGGGATCAGATCGTCCTCCTCGCGCCACCTGGACGGATACGGGGCGGCTCGCGACGCTTGTGCTTGTGGCGCCGATGCTGCTTCGCCGCGCGACCCATCCCGACGTCTGCGGCTTCTGCTGCGGCGGGAAAGATGAGAGGAGGCTCTTTCCGTCTCAATCCTGAAGCTACAGGTGATGGAAAAGGATTTTGAAATCCCAAAACGACTGCTGCAGCAGCTTACAACTCCGTATCACAGCGGGATGCGCCTGGCAGGGCGTCCTGGTCCCTGCGTGTGCAACCGGCAGGAGACCACTACAATGGCGGCATATGTACTTTGACGCCACTACATGTCAGAGGGAAATAGCCTGGGACCTTTTCACCCACAACCTTTATCCGACAGCTACTAGCTTGCAGATTTAGATTTCACACACACACAACATATGAAGATCTTGTGAAACATGATGCATTGTTGTAGATTGAACCACCAAAGGGTACATACAATTAAGATTAGCTCCACTGCCAGTAAAATGTCCACTTACACATGAATGCATGAGCATCAATAATCCCATAGGCTAATATACAATAGAATTATTCAGCACTTACAGGGAACATCTTTACGCTATGTTTGCTTTCCATCCTAGGTGTATTTTGCTAATAATAGCCTACTTACTAATACTTAAGTCACATTTCCAATGCAGGACTTGCGGTGGAGTGTGTTTTCACAGTGTGGTTTGAGTGCTTAAAAGATCTGGACACTTCTTCCACCAACTATTATCTTTGTGATTCCTTGTGATCCAAATTGCTTTACAGTCCTTCTGCCATCTCTGACATGTCGGGCGTATTTCACAGGAGCAGGGAGCTCAGATTAAACCGAATGTTTCAAAATTGCTGACAAGCTGATGCTTTATAAGCAATTAAAATCTTGCGGTGGAGTGTTTTCACAGTGTGGTTTGAGTGCTTAAACGATCTGGACACTTCTTCCACCACTGCCTTAACATTCAAGTGCAGCGTATACTTTAATACAGGGATAACTATCCTACTGATATGGGCTCTGCGGCATAATGCCCGCCTTTGCTCGTGATACCTTAAGTGCATTTGGCTGACTTATACTTTTCCTCCAATAGTAGTCTGAATGCAGTGCTTTTTATGAACGAGTGATTTTCCATTGGGCTGCCAACGTTGCCACAGACCTTCAGGTTTGTTTACCACACCTTTAACATTAAGTCCATTAACCGTTGCCTTTCAACAGCACAACTGCCGTGGAAACATCATTAGTTTCAGAAGTTGTGAAATGCAATGAACTGCAGACTCCAAATATCATCTTGATGTTTCACTATGTATCTGCTCTCCAGTCAGGGGCGGAGCTACCGGGGTGGCATAGGGTGGCAAATGCCACCCGAAAAGAAAGCGCGCGCGAGTCTCCGACTGCAGTGAATGCAGCACGAGATGACGTCAGAGCGGCAAGAGACGGATTGGCACGAAGCGAGGGAGCCAGGAGTCGCGAGCAAAGGAGACGCAGGAGGAAAGACGTGGAAACGGATCAACTATCTATCAAGAAATGAAATTATAATGAAAGCACAGTGCTAGCATAGTTGCAATGCTGATTTTGAGATGATAAAAATCCGGTTGAGGGACGTTATTTCGCTGCGCTAACTATACATATAATGTTAGTTAGTCCTGACGTTTGTTCTGTGGAAAGAAGGCTACAAAAGCCGATATTGATTCAACGTCTGTCACGGAAAACACTGTAAAGTTCATTTGACTCTTACAGAAATGAAGAGGAAAGGTAGCACATGTAGTTTTTCAAGGTAGACGGAGGAAGATGAAGTGGAAGGAGAGAGAGAGAGAGAGAGAGAGAAGACGAGGTGGAGAGAAAAGGGCAACGGAAACTTAACTCCTATTAAGTGAGATCACATTGTATGGTCACCTATTCCTAATATGAACTGTTTCACATGAACCCTCAGATGCGAGACCTTGATTCCTTGAGCTCAAGTTGCTCTGTATGAGTTTGTAAATGGCAGCCTGTGCCCTTTTGTAGTGTGTACATACTATTTCTCATCAAACTGTGATAAATTCAGAATATATATATATATGTCTGCCATATGTTGCCACCCCTCAAAAATTCCTGCCCCCCCTCTCGCCACCCCATAAATATTTTTCTAGATCCGCCCCTGTCTCCAGTCATAGTTACAATAATATTCTCCAACAAAGTTTTGGTGGTATAACACCTTTTCAAAGGTATCTATGTTAGGGGGCGGTATTCCATTACTGACCAGTGTTTAGAGACTTTTATCCATTCCCCTCTTGCTAATTAGAGCTGTCAAACATTGCCAGGGGGCGGGTCCCAGTTGCACAGGCCATCTGGAAATTGTAGCGTGCAGCATGAATGCTGAGGCGGCTTTAAAGCAAAGGTCCAGTTGGACGCGCGCTGAAAGTAAATGACGACCTCAAGCGCTTCACGAAGGGAATGGCTGTGGAGCGGGTGGACGGACGTTTACTCGTTTCGGTGTCGAGGCAGCAATCAGGACGGGGAAACAAGACACAAAGTGGCTCTCCAACAACTGCGGGCAGTGTGTCTCCGTGTAAGGCACTTCCTTTAGCTGTTTGGACGCTAAAATAATTAAGTTTCGCGTCCAAACGTCAGTGATTAAGTGTTCATTCCAAAATGTTTTTCTTCAATGGGAAACATCATTCTTTGGGATTCTTATCTCCCCAACAGGCCTTTCTGTTTTCCACGTTGGTTTAATACCTCGTTGACTTTTCTCATGCCTGTTCAGAGCAAACCTGCCGGTCGGAGTGGCCTCGAAAAAGTATTTCTTTACCTTGACAGACGAGGGAAACTCTTCGGGGCAGCGTGTCCAAAGAGCAGAAAGTGAGGAAAAATGACTTTCGGTGCTTATCAGTTGCTGTGACGGAATATCATTGGTACAGAAGTAGACTGCATATATAACGTATATATCTGCTTAATATCATTTTGATGTCAAATCATACTCTCATCTTGACCTTTGAATGTAAAGAGCAATAAACACGCTTTGCTGTGAATGTTCCACACACTCAAAGAAATGCCACCAATTAAAGTTCCATTAAAAGCACCATGTGGAGTTTTCCTTGAAGTTATGTTTGCATCCATTGTTCTCACCATAACACATTGTGCTTTTCCTTCCTCATTAAACATTTGCACAGCTGCCTTTTTTCGTATATATTTATATTTGAGCCAGCATTGTTACCATCCATATTTAGCTAGCTGTCGCCTTCTTCCTCATCTTTTGGCGTTGGCGTGTTGCAGTGTTTGTTTTGGAACTGACACCACCAATTGTCAAGTGGCGAAACAGCCTCCGCAGGAATGTGTATCACATTGCCCACGTGCTCAAAATTGCTCTAGATAGTGCCACTAGTGGTCAAACCGCCAAGTATCAGACAATATCTGTAATCAGTGAATTACACGGCTCCCTGTCACGTAAAAGTGTTGCCGGTAGTTTCTGAAGTCAGTGAGCATCAAAGCCCACTAAAACGGACAAAAGGTGCTACGATCCGTGACGTGCTTCTTAGCAGCTTTTAGCCTACTTGGTTGAGTCTTGTGGCTCTCATTCTGCACTAGGGGCAGTATTATTAGCTATTATCCAGTACTGATGTTTCAAGCCATGTTACCAGTTAACTCTCACTGGTGTAACAGACTGAAACAAGACTTAAACTGAAAACACATTTGAAACAAGACTAAAAGTCTACAGCAGAGTCATGCCTGCTGCTTTGTGAGGCTGTACGCTGGGACGGCGGTGCTCGGAGCTAAATGCTAGCACCGTGCTAACATGGTGAGAATGACAATGATAATGCTGATGTTAGGCAGGTTTAATGTTTACCATGGACACCACCCTAGTTTAGCACGTTAGCGTGAGAACATTTGGTAATTAGCACTAAAGATAAAGTACAGCTGAGGCCGATGGGGATTATCATAAGATTTGCAGGTATTTGGTCATAAGCCAAAATTTAGACCTGATGGTGGCGCTGCACAAAGTCAGGGTATCGCTAGATTCTGCACAAACTTTCCGTCCAATAGCTGTTGCGATAATTTCCGTTTGGACCAAAGTGTTGGACTGACAGTTCTGATAAAACCCCTAAAAAGTCATAGAGGTCAATGGAATGAGCATAGGTTTAATCTTTTACCAAATGGTTTGAACAATCTTTAAATATATCAAGTACACGGCATCGGCAGTGATACGCTACGGTCAGCATGGTATCGGTATAGAGGATAATGTTGTCATAAGAGTTCTGATGCCACAGTTATACGGTAGGAATCCCCCACCGCTGTGGAACTGTAATGGGACATTCAGCTATTCCAAGGACAATGTCGTCGTACTGAATTCACTGCGTGCACTAATCGTGTCCGGTGCTACACTTTCCAGGGGGAATGAACGCAATGAATATGTGTGTGACAGTGTGTGTGTGTGTGTGTGTGTGTGTGTGTGTGTGCATGCATGGGAACACGTATAATCCATCATAACGCAGACACCTGGTGCCTCTGCCATTACTCCTGCAGTGCCTGGGTTGTCTGTGTGTGTGTGTGTGTGTGTGTGTGTGTGTGTGTGTGTGTGTGTGTGTGTGTGTGTGTGTGTGTGTGTGTGTTCTGCTGTGTGTGTGGGGGGGGGTATGCGTGGGGCGCCTGATTCAAGT